>JAVJIF010005724.1:0-213764 GCA_038442645.1 Agave tequilana | reverse complement strand
GTTGATGGTGTTCGTGTGGAGCATGTGTATGCTGTGGAGGGTGTGCATGCATAAAAGATGGAACTTGTTTCTTTCGAACCAAGGTTTCCAAACGTGAGTGTTCATGGCACATTGGCTCATAGTGGAGCCCAAACAATCTACACTCTTCTTTAACATACAGATATCATCATTAATCTTAGAAGAAGAGTACATGCATTAGATAGACCAGATGAAGAAGCTACACTAGCATGGCAAACATGTGCATCCATCTTATTTTGCAAACAATGTTTTTTCTTTAAACACACATCTAAATCATTTGAATTAGAAATAATTTTATTTTTCAAAGCAACATTCTCTTTTAAAACAAAATCAATTTTTGAAGACAATTTTCATTTTTCTTCAAAGAATTTCACAATCATTTTTAGTTTTTAAAGTTTATTTTCTTTTAATGCAAGTTCTAATTGAGATCTCAATGCATCCCTTTCATTAGAGACCTCACCTTCTCTTGCAAAACATTGTCAAGTCTAGAATGCAAACATTTATTTTCTTTTTCAATCCTAAACTTTTCTTTTTCAACAAATTATATTTTTCAATTAGTTTTTCACACACAATAGAAAGTTCTTCGTTCAAACATGGCATCAATATGATCATTTGAAGAACTAAGCATCATCATCACTATCTGAATGGAGTTTTCGAGTGTACCTCAAGGGAGTCATTCCCTTGGATCAAGCATTGTGAGTCGGATTCTCCACTAGATTCCTCCGGTTGATTTGACAATAGAAGCTCGGAGGTGGTGGTGGTTGTCAACAAATTCCACACTGTAAGGCGGAATCAATGTTAGAAACACGTAAAAGATAATCTTTAGATAATGTGCTTCTAATGGCCTCTAGGGCTGTGCATTGGCCCCTATATGATTGCTATCACTAAGGAAGGATTCCTTAGTAATGGCGAGGTATACTTTATGACCTAGGGTTTGTAATAAACGGTCATCCTAATCTTCCACATGAATGTTAGAAGGTCATACATAGGTGGGGTCATGAAAGCCATGATAAACTATATGTGTGCAAAACAAGCAATGCAAACAATAGATTAGCAAACAAAGGATCTCACTCCTAGGATGTTAAGCCTAAGTATCAGGAGCACTAGCTCTGATACCAATTGAAGGACACCTAGAGGGGGTTGAATAGGTGTAAGTGCTAATCTAGAACTAACTGCGAAACTAAGTGCGCTAAATGCGGAAGCTATGCAAATTTCAACACACTTAGTACAATCAACAAGTGTAGCCGAATTCCCCGTGAAGGGCTCTGGACTAACTCCTCTTGTTCCCCTTGATGGGTTGAGGTGCTATGTGAAGCTCTTGTTGATTAGGTACAAGTGAGGCACACACAACACCAAGCATATAAATGATTAGCAATGTGAATTATGCAAGGCACAACACAAGCAATAGATTTGATATGACAATATGAATTATGCTCACCCAAGCAATATATGATATGAATGAGGTATGATATTTTGCACAAATAAATGAGAGAGAGAGTTGAGAGATATGGATCAAACGCAAACACACGGATATGTTTCGAGGTTCGAGCCCCTAGCTCTACATCCCCGCCTACACCACCGTGTAGGATTTCCAATCCACTATAGGAGTACCGAACTCCTCTCTTAATCCTTACAAAGCCACCGAGGCTATACAACCACAATCCACCTCTACCGAAGAGGGATAAGGCCCGTAGCCAATACAAACACAATCACCTCTACCGAAAAGGGATCCAACCACAATACCACTCCGATCAACCTCTACCAAGAGGGATACAACAAAAGCAAGGAGGTTTACTACTTAGAGGCTTAACCTCAAACACTTCTCTTTTTCCTCTTTTCTTTTCCACAAAAACAAGATCCCTAATAGATTAGGATAGATGATAGCTCAAGTGTGGAAACTAGGTGTTTGGAAAACAAGCAACAAAGAAAACACTTGGGAAATTCTTGCAAAAAGATATAGAATGAAAACCAAGACAATCTCCCAAATATTCTTTTCTTTGATTTTTCCAAAAACCTAAAAACAAATAAGATGAATTCTTTTTGGCTCAAAACTCTTTTAAAAACTCTTTTAAAACAATAGAGAAAGTCTGAAAATTTTGTCTCTAAAAACCTTGGCCAAAACCCAAAGAGATGGGGTTTTTATAGGCCCATCAGAAAACTAGCCGTTAGAGCTGAGCTGGCAGCTCTGACAGGCAATGGTCGACCGGCCCGGTCGACCGCCAACGGTCAGAAATATGACCGTTGGCAACTGCGGTCGACCGGCCCGGTCGACCGAAACAAACAGAGAGCACTGTAAGTGCCCCGGTCGACCCGAGCGGTCGACCGTCCCAGTGCCTCCAAACGTGCACAGATTTGTGCACGTCGGTCGACCGGCCCGGTCGACCGACTTCACCCAAGTCGACTAGGTCAGGTTGACTAGTCGACTGATTGAAGTCTGGAACAGAAATCTGGGTCAGAAAAACAGTGTAAAATATTTTTCTAAAAATCTTTTAACACTTCTAAAAATTACCAAAATAGTTTAATCATTTTATATGGAAACACAAACTTGTGATAAAAATTCAAGACATATATCAATCATATCAATTCATTTTTGAGTCTTGCAAATTTTATCAAAAATAAAACTTGTATTTTTATCAAACTTGATTTTTCAACACATGAATAGGGATATCAAAATAAGTTTGTCTAGCAAGTTAAACCATGTATGTATATCTAATATACATAGAAATAAAGTAAACTTGTTTGATCTACTATTCATGAAAACCAAATCCAAAACATGAAAACGTGTGTGTTGTGCACTTGAGCATATCAACTATACTAAGCTTTACAAATGGATCTAAACACACTAACTAAAATATGGATACCTAAGTCTTCTTGATGATCTTCATCTTCAAGTAGACTTGCTCCAAAACTCCATCCATGGGCTAGGTAATGTGCGATCTTGACGCTTTGGCCTGGAATCATCATGAAAAGCTTCTAAACTCCTTTTGAAGCTAATCACCAACTAATATCTTGGTTAATGATCTGAAACTTAAACAACACAAGATTATTAGTAACATTACTACATGAGTTAATCATCATCAAAACTAGGGTGGAAGGCCTTTGGGCCACTTTACCTTAATGAAATATGCACACTTCATACACTTACACACTTAGGGTTCAAAAACAAAGATTCTTATGCCTTATAAAAAAAAAAACACAGTCTAATTTTGATTAGCTAGGTGATTTGGCCTAAGCAAGCCTTAGTATTTATGTGAAAGATGATTAGATAAGTTATAAAAAATTATATATACAAACAAATCTAATTATTAACTAGCTAGGTGCTTTGGCCTAAGCAACCTTAGTATTTATGCGAAAGATGATTAGATAAGTTAAAAGAAAAAATCCTCTGATTAAGCTGGGTATTTGTGCCTAATAAAGCATAAGTATTCGCGCCTAAAGAGTTTATATAATAAATCCTTAGTTGTGTCGCCTTGTTTGCTCGAGTCCTTAAGTCCTTGGGGTGTTTTCTCACCTGGTGCCCTAAGACCATTTGGTTTGGGAGTCATCGATTAGAGGCTCGTTACATGGGCAGATTAGAAAGCCTAATAGAACTAAGGAATAATACCACCAAAAAAAAGTATATATAAATAAATAAGGCATAAGAGTTAGAGTAATGAACCCTTAGTCAAAATTTCACATTCACAAGGTGCATATGACTTAGGGTAAAGTAATAGACTAGATGAGAAGTACAATTTGACTCTTACTTTGATTGATAACAAATTTTTTAGAGACTAAGTTTAGGAATGAAAAATTCGGTTTTCCTATAACTTATAGATTGCTTAGATCTTACAATCATATTTCAAATATTTTTCTCTTTCAAAATGCTTTTCAAAAATACTAACTCTTTATTTCCCTTTCTTTATGGATTTTGTGGTGTAATCCGCTGAAAACCCTCACGAGACAACACTCGTCCTCTAGGGGAAACCTAGAGGTTTAACGGCTTGTTGCACATGCTCAGTGCAATCGCGCGACTGCGAAAGTGGTCTAATAATTCTTAGTATAGTTTAGTTGTTTTGCTCATGGACGAGCAAAAGATAGGTATGGGGTGTGATTGGTCGCTAATGTTGCATATTTAATATCATATGTCCATACTTATTATAGAATAAAAGCCTGCATTGTCCTAATTAATTGTTGATTTATTTGCAGGCCCAATCTTTAAGGAGTTGAAGAGAAATGAGCCCAAAGCCCACCAAAATTCTGAATTAAATCAGAATTAATTCGCACTCACTAAATCAGGCAAAATCAAGAGGTTGAAACCAGTTGAGAAGAATCCTCTCAAGATCGATCGGTTAAAGCCAAGAATCCAAGGCCATTTCGTCAGAATCCTGGACCCAAATGAAGAAACAAACTGAAGATAAAGGCGAAGAAACTCCCAGAGAAAGCCATCAACAGGGTGTGGCCATCTGGCACACCCTGGCCGCGAAAACGCGGCCCAAACCGCGTTTCCGCGGCTTTGTTGGGGAGTTAGGGGGAGCGTTTGCTCCCCGACCTCCCCGGGATTCTGGTTGTTGGGTTTTTGGCCTATAAAAGGGCAATTGTTGTGCTGAAATTGGACGCCAATGCAGAGTTAGGATTTTAGACAAGTTTTTCCATTTTGTAGTTTAGTTTTTACTTTTATGTAACTTGTATGTAGCTTAGGGTAGAAGAAGATTCATGTAAGTAAGAGAGAGAGGCATATGTTGAGAGTGACACCGATGTACCCTCCTCCATTCTTTCATTGTCTCAAGCAATAAAGGTAAACTTTTATTTATGTTCGTTTCTTTACTTTCCTTTTCTTTTGTTTTGCTTTCCTCTTCCTCTTTCTACTTTACCTTGGTTGTGTTTGTTGAGTTTACAAGTGAAATCCAAAGCAAGTATAACTAAGCTACGTGAGAGCCAGCGATAGTTCATGAAGACGTTCTCCTCTTTCAAGATCCGCATCACTTCATTCTTGCTAGGCTTGACGATATAATGTGCACGGGGACTGAGCTCGAGCTTATGATCTATGCGTTGAACGCCTCCGAAGCAAAGGTAGAACTTGCACAGGTTTCCAAGTAAGTCATCACCAAACTAGGTAAGTAATTCTTAACTTTCTTTCTTTTCTTTTATCGCTATAGTATAGATCGCCAACACGATTTCTTTCACCACTTATTCCCAATCGTTTTCATTCTTTTTTTCCAAATCATTTGTACATAGACGCTTTCGCCGTTTTCGTATTTTTTCCACCTTCTTCTCTTTCATTTCTTCTAACATAACATAATTTTTTTTTTCCATTTTCTTAACTTAAAACAGAGAAGAACTATCGTTTTGTTTTCTTAACGATTTCAATAAAAAACCGTAAAGCTTCCATCGCAAACCCTCCTTGTGGATCACGACCCGCATAGCCACTTGCTATAGCGGAAGAATTGAGCACTTGCACATCTCCTTTCTTAAGTTCTATAATCTCGTATTTTGTGTGTAGGTTTGGCCTCAATCACTATGTTGACGACATCGCAGTTAAAAGCCACGCCAAAGGTGGTCACATAGCTGATTTAAAGGCTTCTTTGACATCATGCGGGCCCATCAATTGAAGACGAACCCCACCAAATCCTTCCTGGGGGTGGCCAGCGGCAAGTTCCTCGGGTTTGTGGTGACTTCCACATGAATTCGTTTGGACCCGAAAAAGATCCGTGCTATTCAGGAGATGCGACCTCCACAAAATCTCAGAGAACTCAGGGGATTGCAAGGACGATCGACATACATCTGAAGGTTCATCTCAAATCTCTCCGAAGATGCCAACCCCTTACCAAATTAATGAAGAAGGGTGTCTCCTTCATTTGGGACAACGCTTGCTAGCAAGCATTTGAGGAAATTAAAACAATACCTCACACAACCACCCGTCCTTACAGCTCCAGTGTCCAAAAAACCTTTCTGATATACGTCCAAGCAATGGATCATTCTTTAGGAGCTTTACTAGCCCAGAACAATGATCAAGGACGAGAGCAAGCGATCTACTATTTGAGTAGAACAATGATCGGAGCCGAACATCGATACAATCCGATCGAGAAGGAATGTTTGGCATTGGTGTTCGCTATTCAGAAAATGCGACACTATTTGGTAGGACAAACTATAAACGTCATATCAAAGGTCACCCCTTGAGGTTGCTCATGACAAAGCCATCGTCGTTAAATGGCCGATTGGCAAAATGGGTCATATTACTGTCCCAATATGAAATGCACTTTTTATCACATAAAGCCATGAAGGGACAAGCGGTGGCGGATTTCCTGGCTGAGCATCTAGATTCGAGGGCGGCCGAACTTTACGAGGATCTCCCAAACGAGGTCGCTGAAGTCTGCCTGACCCAGACATCATTTGAAAGACAAGTGTGGCAACTTTTCTTTGACGGTGCATCGAGAACAGGCCCAAAAGGACATATAGTAGCAAGGAATAGGGGTAGTACTCGTCTCCCCATAGAATTATGTGATTCCTCAAGCCGTCTCGTTAACCGAGCCTTGTTCCAACAATGTAGCGGAGTACAATGCCCTTTTGATTAGAATGCAACTCGCCGATGAGATTGACGCTAAAATCTCGAGGCATATGGTGACTCTAAACTCATCGTCAGCCAAGTTCGCGGGGAGTACGAATTCAGACATGAAGATCTAGTACCCTATTACAACGCGACTGTCCACATGGCCAAGAGGTTCATAAACTTTTACATCGACCATATACCACGCAAGCAAAACGTGCATACAGATGCACTAGCGTCTCTCGTTGCCTCTTTTGCCCTTCCAGCTGGAGTAGTAGAGAAAATATTTGTCCACAGCCACGACCTGTATTGCCCGAGAATTGCTCCTGAGGATTACCAGAAGCCAATAGGAGATTGTCAAGTCAAAGAAGCTTTTGAATCATCAACCGGCCCGAACCTAGAGACTGGCGATTCCCTTACATTAATTATGTCTTGTACGGTATTTTGCCTGATGATACTAAAGAAGCGGCTGCCATTAGAAGGAAAGCCCCAAATTTTACTATAATGCGATCACGCGAACATTGTATCGTCGATCGCATGATGGGATCTTGCTTCGCTGCCTATCACAAAAAGAGGCACAGGAGGTATTGAAAGAGCCCATGGCGGCATGTGTGGAGCCCATCAAGCTGGCCTAAAACTTGGGAATCGACTCCAAAGGTTAGGATATTATTGGCCTAAGATGATCTCCGACGCCATCGCCTATGCCAAAAGATGTCACGCCTGCCAAGTGCATGGTGATTTCATCCATCAAGCACTAGGGTACCTTCACTCTACAACTTCTACCTGGCCATTTGAGATGTGGGGCATGGATGTAGTTGGCCCCATCAGCCCACCGTCATCAAAAGGACATTGGTTCATTTTAGCCATAACCGATTACTTTTCTAAATGGGCTGAGGCATTCCATTGAAGGAAGTAAAGTCCTCTGATGTGATCAAATTCCTTAATCACCATCTACCGTTTTGGTGTACTTCGGCGAATTGTCCATGACAATGGACCCCAGTTCGTCAGTCAGGCTTTCCAGAGGTTCTGCGCTAAGTTCAGAATCCAGAGTGTGTCCTCAACGGGATATTACCCCGTCGTAAATGGTCTCACAGAAGCTTTCAACAAAACCATTGGCAAGCTTCTCAAGAAATTTGTCTTGAAAAGTCAGCGTGACAGGGACGACAAGTTAGGCGAATGCTTATGGGCCTATCGCACGACTGTTCGAATCCCAACTAAGGCTACGCCATTTCTTCGGTATATGGGTGTGAAGCCGTGCTTCCACTAGAAATCCAAATCCCATCTCTACGCGTCGCCTTGACAGCGGAGATGACAAGTGAGGAGAAGCATCGTCAGCGACTCCATGAATTGGAGGCCTTAGATGATAAACGTCTGCAGGCCCAATAACAAATTGAGCTCTACCAAGCCCGGATTACCAGAGCCTTCAAAAAGAAAGTTAAGGTGCGAACTTTCAAGAAAGGTGACCTTGCCTTAGCCGTCAGAAGACCTATGGTGATGACACATAAGACAAAAGGAAAATTTCAGCCTAAATGGGAAGGACCATTTGTAGTAGAGTCAGTCTACTCAAATGGAGCATATCGCCTCATAACTTCAAATGGCGATACACTCATGATGCCAATCAACGGCAGGTTTCTGAAGAAGTACTATCCTTAATAATACTCTTCCTCTGATCAAGTTAAAATTACACCTCTGATCAAAGCTCCAGATTCAAGAAAAGTTTCTTTCCCTTACTAGGTCACATCACGGTAGATCGGTGACGAGCTAATCGGGCACTAACTGTACCGTGATACATGATGTAAATATTGATAAAGAAACGAAAGGCGAAACTTGGGTTTTAGTATTGCTCTCTTCATTAATGTCTGATGCCTCCGGCGGCTAAGGACAGAGGAAAATGTTGGCTTCTAAGCCCAACATAAGTCTTTGACAGCTTATCATGCTGAGGGGAATAGCATGGCTAGCCCAACTCAAACGGTAGTTGGTAAAGGCACCTCAAATCCGTTGATAGCTGAGGATTTGCTAAAAATCCTAAGTGGGCTAGTTCCACTCTCTCCTCCAAAATTCCTTACCAATTCTCATACACAGAATGGTAGGTCTGTAAAATACAATCATTGATACGTTAACACTATACCTCTGGTAATGAAAATTTTCAATACTCCTTATCGAGTACAAACCTTACTTGTCAACACTACATGGAGTAGCAAGCCTTCAAATTTGTCAAGTTAATACTACACCTCTGACAAATTACTGTTAAGTTTCACATTACACTTCTAACAGTGATTAAGCCGCTGCCAAGTTCAATACTAAACCTCTGACAGTCACTTCCCCTCAGGCTTCCATATCGAAGCTGACATGAGCAGTGCTAAATTTAACATTACACCTCAGCATCCAGGTCATTGCTAAGTTCAACAATACACTTATGGCTATAACTTTCCCTCGGACTTCCTTGTCAAAGCCGAGACGACCAATGCCAAGTTCAAAATTACACCTCTAGCATTACCCTCGCTGTCAAGTTAACATCACACCTATGACAGTGACACTTTCAATTTTCCTAAATACAGCTGAAATACTTATGAGTTAAGTTAATATCACACCTCTGACTCACACCCTTGTCAAGTTAACATTACACTCCTGACAAGATTTAATTCAGCCCGTTAAGTTAATATTACACCTCTAACGGTAAAGATTCTCCTAGATTCCCCGCGAGTCTAGTCTCACTTATTATTCTCGTCAATAGAATAACAAGTCCACTTAAAAACATTGTTAGGTTAACATTACACTATTAACAATGTTTTCACTAAAACCCTAGTCGGGTCGTAGTCAAGTTAATTCCAAACCTCTGATGAAAACTCATCCTCCCTGGGTACCAATTCCACTTGTCATTCTCATTTATAGATTGGCAGGTCCACAAGAATTATCTTACTTCTATCAAGTTAATATCACACCTCTGACAGTATTGTTAAATTTCCTGAAACAGGATTTTTCTACAGACTTTGACTCGTTAAGTCAAAGATCCTTACTTCTATTCATCTGATTTTCAATAAAAAAAAGGAATTCAAGACAATAGAAGAAGACAAGGAAAAAGTGTCGCTTTTATTTATACATGAAAGTGATACAAGACGCTCTCTTATACAATAAGATTGAGTGTTACAATACAGGAGTACAAAGAAGTCCCTCTCTCAGTAAAGGTTGCACTCATTCCTTGAAGCATGCTCACCACTCCAAGTACGAGATGTTTGGAAGGGCGCCAAAGAAGGGCTGAGCACTGTGATGAGATCGGAGGCTGATTACGTCACCATGCATGACGTAAACATCGAAGGAGCCCATCGTTGACCAAGAACAGTGGTGTTTCTTGAGGTCGAAATGCAGCAGAACCTTCTGATTCCACCTGACCAATTGGTGCAGGCCCTGATCCTTCGTTGATGAACATCTCTACCACCAGAAAGTCATCTAATGAAAATGAACTTTTCATCGATGTCACTTCTGGGGTAAGATTGGTGAAGGGAGGATTCAAGACCTTATAGGTGACGTCCTCTTTTCAGTAACCTGCAAGAGGACCAGACCCACCACCATACTCACCACCATATCCACCGCCATACCCACTATGACCATGGCAAATCGGGGCATGACTGGTGCATCGTGTCCAATGAGGTCTCGGTGGATGTCAAATCCTCGTCTCCCATAAACAGGAGCCGTGACTTCTCCTCCAATGGTCGACCATCGAATAAGTTCGTTGGCCGATATATTCTCCCAAGAGCCCAGTGAATATGCGAAAGGATGATTGAGTCTAACTGCAAGAAGAAAAACCAGAAGGTTAGAATCCTAAAACATAAAGATTGAAGAACAGACGCGGCTATAGCTGTAGACTTCAGACGCAGGGATGACCTACGCAGGAAGTCAAAATTCTGTTACGACAGAAACAGACGCGATCAAAGTTGTGGACTTCGAATATACACAGACTTTGACGCGGTTTAATTTTTAAGACCTGTGTCAAAATATAAGACGAGAAGAGAACCAGACGCGAAATTGCCACATCCTTGTTTCAAAAACAAGGGTTGCTACATTCAAGTCTGAAGCCTTCGGCCAGAATTAAAATTCTTCTAAGTCAACAGCCTCGAACGCGAGCTCTGTATGTAAAGCTCGCGTCTCACAGTCCAAATGCAAAGTCCATCACACTTGCGTCCAGGGGATCTTGAGTTCGAGTACAAACTCAATCAACTCGCGCTTCATCAAGAAGCCTAAAAGGCGCAACTTTCAAATAATGAGCGCACCAGTAAGGCTTCAAGAGAAGGCCAAGAAGGTGAATTTCTTCAAGGGATAGCAAAACTGAAACTCAACTAGATCGAGTATTTCATGGAGGACAAGTGATTCCTACCCGCAGAATAACCTTTAAAGGTTGAACTTCTGCATCAAGGCGCGGATATAAAAAGTACTCAGCGGGACGCTTTTTGATCTTGAAATCACTTGACAGTGATAATCTTCTGAAAAGATTAAAGAAAAGCATGAAAACTTTGGGTCTTTATCTTCACTATCCATGGGGACAAATCCCATTGAAGGAAGAAGATGAAGTCCCTCAGAGCGCCTGCTCTCGAGGAAAAACAGCCTAAGCAATGGACTGTTAAGGGGGTGAGGCCTATTTGTAGGCAACCCCTAAGGCCTTAATTAATGGCGTAAAAATCAGAGCCATTGGCCTTAATTCCCGCACGTACGTCGAAGCCCAATAGAGAGCTGACGTGTGAATTGCCGTTTCAGAAACGTCAAGGACGCAAGTCCCCAATCGTCAACGCCGACTTGGCATTTAAAGATATTAATGCTAAAGCCCAATGAAGAGCTGA
Organism: Agave tequilana; assembly: GCA_038442645.1. Classification (NCBI taxonomy): domain Eukaryota; kingdom Viridiplantae; phylum Streptophyta; class Magnoliopsida; order Asparagales; family Asparagaceae; genus Agave; species Agave tequilana. Next base: position 202,391 of record JAVJIF010005724.1, on the reverse strand, counting down.
CGCGTTGATTGCCGCTTCGAGAAACAGCGGAAGACACGAGTCCCCAATCATCAACGCCGATTTGGCATTTAAAGATCTAATAGGATCTTTAAGATGAGCTGCATGCAACGCTTGGGAAGTTGCGTCAAGCGCAGACTCAAAGGTCGCGTCCTGAAACCCGCGTTCCTTCATAAACCCAAGGGCTGCGTTCCTACCATTTCTGCTAAGAGACTTTTTATCGCGTTTCTGAAAGTGATTCAGAATCACATTTCCTCAATGAATTGGATCTTGAGTCCTTTTAACTTGAAAGCTGCGTTCCGAAGCTTGCGTCCTCAACGATAAGGCCTATGTCATTCACAGGGAGCCCGGAACCGCGTCTCCATTGCGAGATGACAGTTGTATTTTTATTGTAACACCCCGCTCCCGGAATACGTACTTAGTTGCGTATTCAGATTTCTCGATCATATTTTTTTGATTTACTTCCTGTATTTGTTTTGTATTATGAAGTATTTATATGATCGGTTGACCTTGGATTCGAATTCGTGGACTCGGATTCAGCCCTAATCTGAACCGGGACCCGATCTCAGGTTATTACTTGATTTAAATCTTTTTGGTATTCAGATTTGACCGATTTCAGTTTCAAACATCATTTTCCAATATTTTAGATTTTTCATGATTTTCTGAAATTCCGGCCGACCCGTATAGGCCGGTATTGACGGTTGACTTTAGGATTTTTATTTTGAAAATGGGATTGAATTTCTGAAAACCAATTTCACCAAAAATCTTTAATTAATATTTATATTTTTTGAGGATTTTTGGGAAACTTTTCAAAATACTTTATTTTTAGGGCTTTTCCAGAGTTTTCGGTGTTTTCCCAGATACCGGAATTTTATTTAGATATTTTACTTTTCTCTTTTTTTTCATTTTTCTCTCTCTCCTCGCTAGACGCGAGTTTCACCAACCTAGATTCATCATTAAATGCAGAGCTCCTCTCCATACTGCATTTAATGCACTGCTAATCAATTCCAATCAAGTCAAATCTGACTTTTATCCTTTCTATTAAACGCAGCATTCGCGTTTTTCCCAAACGCGAGTTTTCATCCTCGCGTCTTGGCAATTGCAAGACGCGAGTCCTTGTTGCATGGGGACGCAGCCATTTCATAGAGACGCAAGTCTCATTTTAAGGGAATCATGACAATGGCAACATTATTATAATGTTATTCCCTTATATAAACACCTCCTCCTTTCTCTCTCCTTCATTATTATTTTTCTCCTCCTTTCTTCCAACAGAGAACGAAACCAACAGCCCCTTGCCTTCCTTTGGCCGGCCATGCTCCCCATTCCAACCTCCCACTCCACCTCCTTCTCCCCATCTCCTCCACCATTCCAACTACAACAACAACCACAACACCATCTCCTTATCTTCTTCTTCTTCTTTTCATCAAGGAAACCCATCTTCTCCAACAACTTCACCACCATTTCCACCACTACCTACACCGCCTTGGCCACCACCAATCACGCCATCTTCCTCTCCTCGGCGTGCTCTTTTTAACGGACCTACTCGTTACTCTCCGAAACACCATTTTCAAAACTCCATTTTCACCATTTCAACTAGAGTTGCACCACCATTGCTTGGGCTTGGAGGCTTTGGCCACCCGTCTCCGGCCACTTCCGGCCGTCTCCGACCACCTTCAGCCGCCGCTGGTAACGTGGCCGACCATCCCCCTTCCCTTCTTCTTTCTTATCTTTCCTTTCCTTTCTTTCTTTTCTTCCCTTAATTCATTCATTCTTTTCTTTCTCTTTTCTTTCTTCTTCTTTTTCCTTTCCTTTGATTCCAAACCTGCGTCCCCCTCTCTCCCTTTCCCTGCGTCTCCCTTTTATTTTCCTGTCTCTCTCCTTCTCTCTTTGTGTGATTACTAGACGCGGATTTTACCCCCTGCGTCCGAGTAATTATTCAACGCGATCCTCGCGTTCTTTTATCAACGTGACGCGGAGTTCATACTCGCGCCTGTGTTCTCCTCGTGTCCTTACTAGAACGCGGGTCTCAAACCCTGCGTTTGTGGCATCTACGCAACGCGACTCTCGCGTCTGCGAATCCCGCATCTTCATTCTCTCTCCTCTGGCTCATTCTCTCTTCTCCTCTACATAATACGATCTATACTTTATTGAACGCGTTTACGCGTTAGTTACCTGGATTCCAGAGATCTGGGATTTCACAGTATTTTTCGTATTAAGGCGAGTGTCCTCGCCTCCATTCGATTTTCCCCTTTTATCAGATCGACTTGTATTTGCATTATGTATCACTTGATAACTGTTGTGTTATCATTTACCATGCTACTACTGGACACCTGCTCCCGTTATGTTTTCTCTTATCAATTGTTCCTTGTTATGACATGACTTACTACCTGTCACCTGCCTGATCACTTGTCATTGGCATGTTGAGACCTTATACCTGTTATGATTAACTCTCTACCCATGATTATCACATTACGGGAATGTAGTACTTGATCTCTTGTTATGAACTCCCGTTATGCTTGTTATGTACTCCTGTTATGACCAGTTTTGATCCTACTCATTTCCGAAATCTGATAATATTGTAAATAAGCTATAAAAAGGATAACTTGCACGGGAATGGGAGGAAGTGATGGATGCCGGTATGATGCCTTGCTTATAGTAATGGAATACAAAACTGACGATTCGTGTTAGGGGGATTTCAGGCCCCCAGAAGATGCGTGTTAGGGGGGATTTAAGGCCCCCAATGCTGTGTCCCGGGCGGACGGGAACTACTATAAGTATGAGCTATCAGTTCTTCATCAGCTTCCAATAACCAACCTCGACTTACTTATATATGAATGTATGTGTGTTGAGATGTACACTGGGACACATACCTAGATATATGGGTCGGACGAGTAATGCTAATAAAATGCCAAGATAATAACTTGTTATGTTGCTCTACAACTTGGTTATACCACTTGTTTCGCCACAATTGCATTCATAAAGTTTTACTTCGAATTCCGATTTTATGATTATTATATTATACCTGTTCATGTCCTGCCTTTCCATTTATATTCTATTCCACCAGTCTCCTGCCCTTATCTTATCATATCATGAGTAGTTCCTGCTTGATATTACTTGTTATATACCTACTTACCCTTGCATGCCTGTGCTCGTGACACGGTTTTCCTATGCACGTTTATGATTCGGATTTGTCGACACACTTGTGCTTATCTATGCACGCCACTTGGCATTCACATCACCACTTGCCGGGGAGTACTGACTCCTCTGAATTCTCACGTCCAGGTCTCGGAGCTTGGACTGAAGGGGATTCTTCCTGCTGAGGACCAAGTTTACTTCTGCGGAGCTGACAGACCAGCTGTAGCTCCAGTCCCATCCTTGCTCCCTCAGTTGGCTCGCGGCTTCTCCAGCTATCTCGTGAGCGCCCTTTTGTACTTTCACATATGTTCCATCTCTTTGTATTCTCGCATTTGCGCTTATCAGTGATGTAATATTCTTGTAATATTTGTCACCTCCGGTGATAACTCGGTAATTGTACTCGTATGTTGGATTGTATAATGCCCACGCGCTTCCGTACTCTGATTCTTGCCTGTAATGATACTTAGCGTATATACGTGAGGGTATTCTGACCTGCGTATATACGTCGCAGTAAACGTCTCCGTATCCGCGGGATCGGGCGTTACATTTATCATAAACTCAATGTAGCTTGAGTTTGCGTCTTGTCAAGGGTCCAGAGACGCATTTCTACTGAGCCAGTGCCGCGTCCCCATCAATTAGCTGGGATCCAGGCATCAGTTTTTGAGGAACCTAAGGTCGCGTCTCGACTGCATCCTAACAGAATAAAGGGCCGCGTCTATGGATCTGCATCCTTTCATAAATATGGAGGCCGCGTCTCCTTTATTGAAGAACCCAAATTCGCGTCTCAGAATAATGTGTTGTTGTCTCTAAGCCTGAGCTGCATCTTATCGAAGACCCGGCGTCTTCCTTGATAAGCCTGAACCGCGTCTTTATCAAAAAAGAGATTTTGCGCGTCTCCACGGCGTCTCCATTAGCGGTCAGAGACGCGTTTCCCAGAACCGGCGTCTCCATTATAAATCAGAACCGCGTTTTCGCTCAAGAACTCAGTTCAGCCTGAGTTTATTATTCATGGCCGACTAAAGACTACAGTCAAGGGCTGCGGCTATAAAATTGAGTTCATCTACAGCGAGGAAAAAAAACGTGAAATGGAGCAAAATTCTGAAGACTTTTATTATTTGATTCAAAAATGGTAAAAGTAATACAGACACTCTTGACAGGTAGAATGTTCTTTCTTTTTTTTAAAAAAAGAGGGAGGCTAATAATCTTGCTTCGCCAAAGAACGGATCTGTTCTCGGAGACAATGCATCTCGTGCTGACGTGTCTTCTCAGCCTCCATTAGAGCTTGGATCGCAACTCCTCCTCAGACAAAAACCTCTTCGCAGCTAGTTGTGCTCGAAGGACTCCAATCTGGAGGAATGAGCAGAAAGGTTCTCTTCAGCCTGTATCTTGGCAGTTTCCAGCTCCTCCAGCCTCTTCCTAGCAGCGACAAGCTTCTGCTCATTGATTTCAATCAAGGTTTCTGCCTTAGCTATGGTAGCTCGAGCTGTGGCAATAACCTGCTCTGCGCTCTGTATGACGATTTCAGATTCCTTCGAATCGCCAATCAGCTTTTGGTGGTCAGCCTGGAAATGCTGAAGATGGCGGGTCTCTTGATATTTGTTCCTCCATCTCCTTTCGCTCATGTTCTTGAGCAGCAAGAAGTTTAACCAGAGTTGTCCGAGTTCTCGTCTACTGAACCAGCATTTTCCAAGGACTTGAGCTCTTTGAGATAGCTTCCCAGCTGCTCCACCAGCATCAGGCATGCCCTAGTCTGCGAAGGACTCCCAGTATGACCGATGTTCTCGATCTGATTTTCGAGAAGTATTCAGGCAAACTCGAAGAGATGCCCCCACAAAGGATGAGGTCAATGAAAGATCGCATGGAAGCAAAAATTCTGCACCATTTGATTTGACGTGCTAGCTCTTCCATGATATCATTAGCTGGATAGAACTCTGCGGATGTACTCCCGATCCCCTTTCCATGACAGGACGAGAAACGGGAATCGGTTCATCTTGCGCAGAAGTGAAGTCGACGATAGGTTCGTCAGATGCTGAGATGGTCTCCGACACTTCCGGGGCGTTATTGTTATAGCAGCCTCCACTGCGACTAGAGTAACAGCCACCATTCGACATCGGGTTCCCCGGTCGAGGTTGAACCGTACTGCCTTCTGCGTCAATGCCTACCACAGGTTCTCTGCTTGAGCTACTCCAGCACTCTCTGCAAACCATCGAAACATCAACCATGATAATAAAAGGAGGATATTCAATGCATCAGTATTCTCTTACCAAGTTGAGGGTCTGAAGATGGCACGTTCCTGGATAGGTCATGTGGGGTTGAGGCTTCCCCAACCTCAACGATTGCACTTTCCTGAGGCATCCTGGTAATAGGAGCCTCAGGGCCCTCTTGCTGGGCAAGCTCTTGAATCATCTCTTCAATATGAGAGAGGTGGTGGCCTCACCGTCGACAGCCAGCCCTAAAAATCAAAAGTAAATGTCAGAACCCTTCCCTAGCTAAAGGAGAAGCCAGTTCGAAAAGACAAGGAGAGTACCTTCAGTAGCAGCGATCGTTGCTATTGGTGAAACCGTCACAGGGTCACACCCTCGTATCTCTTCCTCCGAAATATGCGAAAATTTGCTCATATCAGGAAGAGCGGGTTTCGTCGCCAAAGTCAACTTCTTTGCCAGAATAATATCCATGTTCGTCGGACGATGAAGAGGACAATTCAACACAAGCACGCCCAGCAATCGAGGCTTTACTACTGAGCACCCCAGTAGTAGAACTGGGATCAACAGTCTGTGAAGTGGGCATCAATACACTGGGAGACCAAGGCTATTTATTTCAGCCCTCCTCTCATAAACTGAAGAAGGCCCAGGCAGGGTTGAAACTCCTGGATTTCAATGTTATCCCTCCCTACCAAGTCAACTTTCGGGTTGCTCAGCCTCTTCAGTTGTGGCGGGTTCATCTGCAAGTTCCCCTTCTTTCAGGATCATGGGGCCCCTACTGCGTAGACCGCGAGGACGAAGAAGGGGAATCTCCTCTTCCTCCTTCTCTTCCTCCTCTCCTCTGCTCCTCAACACCAAAGGGACTACCTCAGACATTGAAGCTTCAGCCTCCGAGTCTCTCCTAGCCTTCTTCGGAATAGGCTCACCCTTAGAAGTAGAGCCATGGGAACGCTTGGACACAGCCTGCCGACTCTTTTTAGCAGGTTGCTCCTTGGGTGCTGCCGCTCTCGGTCCCACCCCTGCTTCCCCTCTTGCTTCTTTCTCGGCTGCCGGTACTCCTCCATACCTCGGGCGCGTTTGTTGGACTCCAATTTGTCCTTATAAGTCCCTTGATGCTCTTGATGCATGAGATATTTATTGAGAAACCTGGCATCTTGCTAGCCAGGGAGTGCCAAGTACAGAAGCTAAGGCTAGGTAACAGTTAGGCGTCTTGTGAGGCAAGTTAAAATAGCTTTTGTCCCTCCAGCCACACTATAACACCATGCCCGAGCACCTTCAAACAAATTCCGCTGAAGGAGAGTTTGGCATTGGGGTTACCGACATATAATTGATTATAGCCGAATTGTCGAGCAAAACGGCTCGGCATATAAGCTCGATCGTACATGAGTTCCCTTACCGAAAGAGCAGATACCCGGGCCGAATATAATCAGCCACCAGAAGACTCCCGATGGCAACCTTGTGAAATCATCCGATCCCACAAGGTCGGCGAATTATCCCCGTAAGATGCACCGGCAATCTCGGAAGCAACGGTCGAGATGATAGTTCGAAGCGTTCAAATACATTTCCGAACGTAAAACATGTAATAGCAACACCAGCTTGAGTTCTCCAGCTTCTGCACAAAAGGGATAAACCCCTCGGATAGAGGCACCGCCGTCATCAGTGAAGGGCAGTGAATAACGTACCAAGCCATCAAGTACGTATATGGAAGCTCGATCCTGGGGTTAGGAGTCTTTACTCTTGGCCTTCCCCCCGAGTCAACCTCTGGTCTACGCTTGGAGTCGACAATGGCTTCCACTTGGCACAGACTCTTAACCAGAGCCCGTAATCTACTTTGAATTCCAGCCACCATTGCTGGAAGGAGGGCGATAGACTTGTCCGTAGGCCAACAAAACCGCCGGGTACACCACATCGGCGATAATTACTTCATGCGGCAGTGTTGGCACCACGCAGCGCTTCAGCCATAGCATAAGAAAGCCTGCCAATAGCGCTCGGTCAGAAATGGGAACTCGGGCTTGATGATGAAAACTTTCAAGACCGTATCAGGTTTTGAAAGTATCTTCATTTGACTCCGTGGTGTAAGAGTTCGCAGGGGCGTCAATCCTCTCAGCAATTTCTTCATCAGTACTAGAAGCCAGAATGGTCACGGGTGAGCTTTCTCAGTTATACCGTTGAATAGGTAACTCGCCCAGGACATCTGCTTGACACCCCTGGTTCTCCAGGAGGTTATTTGACCGTAGATGTGGAAGTGACACAACACTTCCCAGTATGTCTCATATACTTGAGGGCTCTCCTTCTTCAAGAGGTGAAGTTCTTCAGAAGTTGGAATGTATTCTTCGTAAGGGGCGTCTCCCATAACAGCCCCGAAACTTCATGCAGCTCATGAAGAGCGAGCCCCATCTCTCCGGCCGGAGTAAAAAATGTCCCTGTCAAAGGATTATAATGCTCCAGGATGCCGTAGAAATTATGAGAACTTTACGGGAGGCCATACTGCATAGCCCTGACCGAGTGGTACAGCCCTACCTATTGCAGCAGAGCTCCAAGCTCGACAAGGACAAATCCAACCATCTTGCCCCACGGGATCTGTCAGAAGAATGAACCCACCCGAGCGGGCGGAAGTCAACGGGAAAATCACCCCAAACCTTCATGAACTGATTGATGAAGGTAGTGCAAAGCTGAGGGGTTTTCCCCTCTCGATACTCAGATCTGACTAATCCGGGAATAAACAAAGACCTCTTTCTCATGGCCGGCAGAGTGTATTCCTTTGGCGCCTAGTATGCCGAGAGAGACACCGGAGACAAATCGGGAAAGATCCCATTCCATCGCACGGTGAACAAACATGTGCTGAAGATAAGATAGAGGATACATTCTCTCCATATTGGGAAGAAAGAACCTCCTGTCCCCTATCTGACGAAGCCACTTATAATCTCCATCATGCAAAGTCCTATCATCCTCGTCGATGTCATCACCAAAGAAGAAAATAGGCTTCTGTAAGGAGTGCGCGAATCCGTCTCAAACACTCCGTCAGTGATAATCTCCCAGAGGGTCCTCATACTGGCCTTGGAGATCTACTCCTTTCGTTCCTTCGACTCACCAGTAGTCACAGAGCAGTTTTTTGCAGTACAGAGGTCAGGTTATGATCAGCGCCGCCTACATGTCCAAAGTGGCACTTTTTGGATAAAGGGTTGGAGGAGTATCGTACTGCAAAAGAGAACAACGCTTGATCAGAAATCTGAAAGAAAATGGTTAAGTGTTTGAAACTCAAACGCAGGAATGAATCCAAACGCGGAGATCATCAAAATCTGCGTCCAGATTCAAAGATCGCGAGGCCAGCATGAAGCCGCATTTTAAAAAAAAATTCAGGACTCAGAAACATTTCTAAGTATCGGACTCAGATGCAAAATTCATTGAAACTTGCGTCTGATCTTACAAGACGCAAGAATCGTAAGAAGTCTGCGTCTGAACTCCCCACAATTGGAAATATTATGAGCATTGAATCCAAACGCAAGGTTCAATGGGGCCCTGTGTTCAACAAACAGATACGGGCTTAAGTGGATAAAAGATGCAGAGGTCGTCAAACCTGCGTCTTGTCTATCAACTCAAGAACCTCGCCTGAAGATCAAACACGGGCATGAGCCCGCGTTGGTGGTCACATTCAAAAGGTACTTAAGAGTTAAAAGAACTCCATAAGCCCCTTCAATGGTGGAAACCAAATCCGATGGTTTATTACCTGAAATAGGGGCTTCCTGTATGGAGGAACCACCCATATGGGTCTCAGGAACAACAGCCTTCGAAGACGAAATAGTATGCTTAGCTTTTGGTGCCATTGCAACCGTGGAATTGTGTTGAAAATGGTAGAAATGAGAAGAACAAAGCCTCGAGCTTTCTTTAACCCTAAAAGGCCCAACGAAGAAGAAGAGTCTAATGATGACTCTTGAAAGACTGTTGTCTTTTATAGGCACAGCGATTCGCAGAGATACGCGGCGCTTGGCTCGACGCCTAATCCCTGCCTGACGCGTGGCAAGCATATTAAATGCATCGCGAAATTCGCGCACCAAAAAGAAGATGTCCCCTCAAGTTTACTGGACACGTGGCAACGCGCCCACGACACGGATGCGTCTTCAACAGAAAAAATCGCGTCCCCGAAGGTCGCGCCTTTCAACCAAGCCAAAGTCGCCGTCTACTTCACAGAGCGACAGTCGCGTCTTCATTCCAAAAGACGCATCCCTACAGAAGGCGCATCTTTAAAGCAGCATAACCCCTGCGTCTACAGAACTGGCATCCAGTCCTTACTTCTGCAATTCAGTTCACAGTACACTGGCACAAGCAGATAACTGTTTATCCCTTATTCAAAGTACACCAACAACAAGCTCAAAGACTGGGGAGGTCTAGAATGTGTATCTAGACACTCGCCACGATCATCTCTGGGGCTTCAAAGGGTTCCACAGTACACTCACGAAGACCATATTCCAGACAAGATCAAGCTCAGAGCATCTCAAATGATTTTCAGTCCAATCATGAGAAGAATGAATTCAACTAGAGTCCAAAGTATTTCGAAATCCGTTCCAGTCAACCGCGAAATATCGAAAACTTTGGAGGGGGTTCTGTAGGCTGTCTAAAAATCACTGAAGACAAGCCATCAAAAAGCAGAGTCCAAACTCCAGACGCAGGACTAATCATAGCCAACATTGCAGTAACAAGACGCGAGGGTCTAAATCCGCGTCTCACCATCACTGGAGCACCAAGACGCGAGGGTCAAAATCCGCATCTGAGCATCACTGCAGCACCAAGACGCGAGGGTCGAAACCTGCGTCTCAGCATCACTGCAGCACTAAGACGCGAGGGCCGAAACCCGCGTCTCAGTATCATTACAGCACCAAGACGTGAGGGTCGAAACCCGCGTCTCAGTTATAACTGCCCTGTTATGGGGTCAATCACTGCCCACATAACGAGGAAGTTAACCCCCATCATGGAGCGTTTTTAGGGGGCACGTTCACCCCTAAAACCTCTATAAATAGGCCCGCTTACTATTGAGAAGGGGTCAGTTGGTTGATCAGATAATTCTTGGAGAGGAACTTGGCCCGAGACTTCCACCAAAAAGAAAGAGAGTCCAGCTCTTCAAACAACTTGCTGCGTACAAGTTAATCTTTGCCTATAATCTCTTTGAGATTCCTGGTCGACAGGAGCTGTGTTACTCCATCTGCCATCCAAAGAGAAGATGCTCAAGAAGTTTTGACGTTCACCCGGTCAACGAAATAAGATTCACTTTCCACCGCTACCTCAAGAACCCAGCACTAAACAAGGGGAGATTCAAGTCTCAACATCTTCCCTCTCTTGTAGTCGGAGTGTAAATCCACTGTAATTTTTCATCTGATTCAAGGAAATTTTATTAGGAACCTTCTCCCACCAAACAATCAAGTACCAGTGCCAGATATTAAGTGTCGTGGATCAGGTGTCAAGGATAACATACTGAGTGTCGGTGTCATATATCACATGTCAGAGATCAGGTGTCAAGTATAACATGTCAAGTGTCAGTGTCAGATATCATGTGTCAAGTATAACATGTCAAGTACCACATATTAGTGTCAATATCATATCAACTCATATAGCGATGTATCATGTTCTAAAAACTACAGTAGCAATTATTAGGCATGTTACGGTAGAAATAAAATATCCACATATTAATATATCACGCTATAAATATTAGAGTAGCAGTTACCAAGCACTCGCCTAAAAATCAGAACGCAACACCAAGAATAATCTGGGAAGTCTGCTAACACGGGCAAGCATGCTACTAGCCTATATATATATATATATATATATATTAGAGAGAGAATGAGAGAGGAGAGAGAGAAAGTGAGTTGTAGGTGTGTGTGTGAGAGAGAGAGAGTATGTAGGATATGTTTAAAAGAGGAAAAAATAAAGAAATAAAGGAAAGGGGTATGTTGGAAATTATGGAGAAGTAATTAGGGGTTAAGGAGGGGGTAGAAGTGGAAAGGGAGAATAAGGAAAGAAATAAAAGAAAGAAAGAAAGAAAGAAAGAAAAAAGAAGGAAGGAGGGAGAGAGGGAGGGATGTGCCCGGCCGCCGGCCACCCGCCAGCGGCCCTGGGGCGGCGGTGGCGCCACCGGAGGTGGGAGGCGGCGCGCCTAGCCCGGGGAAGGGGGAGGAAGGTGGAGTTTGGAGTTTTGGTTGGTTGTTGCTGTTTGTTTGAAGGAGGTGGTGTTGGTGGTGGTTGATGGTGGTGGTTGGTGGTGGTTGGTGGTGATGGGGAGTTCGAGAAGGAGGAGGAGGTGGTAGTGTGGTGGTGGAAGTAGAGGAGTTGGAGTATTGATGGTGAATTTTTAGGAAGAATAGAATGGTGAAGTGTTGGGTTTTGTTGAAATTTAAGGAGGTGGGTTGGTGGTTGAAGGTAAGGGGACGGAGGAGTGGAGAGGGGGGTTGGGGGAGGTGACGCCGGCCTAGGGACGGCAGCGACGAGGCGGAGGTGCGACGATGGTGATGGTGGAGGCGACAGTTGAGGATAGGTGAAGGTGTTGGTTGGTGGAATTGAGAAGATGAAGAAGGAGAAAGGAAAGAAATTAAAAGGAGAAGAAGAAGAGGGAGAAAATGAGAAAGGAGATGGGGGTATGGGGTGGCTGCTGCTGCTGTTTGCAGCTTCCAGTGCTGCAGGGAGTGGGTCGGCAGTGGTATGGGGGAGCAGGGTATGGGGGAAGTAAGGGAGAAGAAGGAAAACAAGAAAAATAAAGAAAAATAAAGGAAAAAGGAAAAAAAAAATAAGGAAAAAGAAAAGAAAAAATAAAAATATATTATTAAATAATTAATTTAATAGAATATCCTGGGAGTACAAGGTAAAGGGGTGGAGAAGGAAAAAAGTAAGAAAAGACAAGAACGGTAAATAATATTATTATTTTAATAGGGTTAAATTCAACTGTTTTAGAAACGTTCCAAAAAATTCTCAAAAATAAAAAATATTATTTTTAGATGCCTGATGAAAGTGGATTCAAGAAATTCAATTTAGTTTTTAAATTAAAAATCTTGGAATCTTTCAACGATACCAGTCGACATCAGAATCGGTCAAATTTTGATAAATTTAGAAAAATCCCAAAAAAATATATTTAGATAGAAAATAAAATTCTAAGAAATAATGTAAAAATCATTTCTGAAAATTCAATTCCTTTGAAAACTAAAATCTGAGAATCGGTCAGCGATGTCGATCGACACCGGTTTTGAAATTTTGCCAAATAATTGTGAAAATTTTAGAAAATTTTGAAAAATCTAAAATATTGAAATACAGTGTTTGAAATTGATGTTGGCCCAGAGGCCTTCCACTCTAGTTTTGATGATGATTAACTCATGTAGTTATGTTTACTAATAATCTTGTGATTTTAGTTTCAGATCATTTAGCAAGATATTAGTTGGTGATTGCTTCAAAAAGAGGAGTTTGGAAGCCTTCACTTGGTGATTCCCGAGCCCGAGCGTCAAGATCATTCATAGCCATGCTCGTTGGATCACGGAGTTTGGACCGAGTCGACTTGAAGATGAAGATCGTCAAGAAGACTTAGGTATCCATAGTTTAGTTTAGTATGTTTTAAATCCATGTGTAAAGATAAGAATAGTTGATATGCTCAAGTGCACAACACACACGTTTTATGGATTTTGGTTTTCATGAATAGTAGATCAAAACAAGTTTACTTTGTTTTTTATGTATATTAGATGTGTTCAATATACATACATGCTTCATATCTTAAACTAACTTATTTTGATATGTCTATTCATGAGTTTCCTTTTGAGAAAAATCCAAGTTTGATAAAATACATGTTTTTGATTTTTGGTAAAAATGATAAAACACAAAAATGGTTTCATATGCTTGATATTTGAGTTGAAATCTTTATGACATGTTTATATATCAATGCAAAATGATAAAACTATTTTTGTGAATTTTTAGAAGATTTACAAGATTTATTAGAATATTTTTTAACATTTTTTTTGACCCAGAACAGTGGCTGACAGGCCAGGTCGGTCGACCGCACGGTCGACCGAACCAAGGTCCGGTCGACCGTGCGGTCGACCGACGTGCACAGCCTTGTGCACGTCTGGCAGACACATGGGCCGGTCGACCCGTCGGTCGACCGGACCAGAGAGCAGTGCTCTCTGTTTTTGGGCGGTCGACCGGGATGCCCCAACGGTCATATTTATGACCGTTGGCGGTCGACCGGGCGGTCGACCGTCAGCCTGTCAGGCTGACAGATCAGCCTAACGGCTAGTTTCTTGGGGAGCCTATATATACCCCATTTCTTGGGGGTTTTGTATAAGATTTTTAGAGCCAAAATTTTCAGACTTTCTCTACTGTTTTAAACAAGTTTTCAAAAGAGTTTTGTGCCAAAAAGATTTATCTTTGTATTATTTTAGGTTTTTGGAAAAATCAAAGAAAATATTATTTTGGGAGATTTGTGTTTGTTTCTTCATTTCTATTATCTTCAAGAGTTTTCCCAAGATTATTTCTTTGAGTTTTTATTTTCCAAACACCTAGTTTTTTCACACTTGAGCTATCACCTATCCTATTCTATAGGATCATTTGTTTGTGGAAAAAGAGAGATTGTTTATGGTTGAAAGAGACCACTTGTTGTAAACCCTCATTGTTGGTTGCTCCCTCTTTGGTAGAGGTTGAGGTTGTTGATTTGGGTTGGTGTTTGCTCCCTCTTTGGTAGAGGTTGAGATTGTGGTTTGTTCCCTCTATTGTGAGGTGGAGTTTGGTTTGTAACCCTCTTCGGTAGAGGTGTTTGTGGTTGTTTGACTAGGGCCTACCCCTCGGTTGTGAGGTGGTGTTTGAGAGAGGAGTTCGGTAATCCCTTGTTGTAAAAATCCTCCTCGGTGGAGGTTCCCTCGGTGAGAGTCCTCGGTGGACAAGATAGTGGATTAGAAATCCTTCTCGGTGAAGGCGGGGATGTAGAGCTAGGGGCTCGAACCTCGAAACATATCTTTGTGTTTGCGTTTGATCTATTGTCTCTTAACCCTCTCTTTATTTGTGTTGTGCATAGCATCATTCATTCATATCTTATTGCTTGCATTTATGCCTTGCATTATTTCATATTGTTCATCTTTATATGCTTGGCTTGCTTGTGTGTGCCTCACTTATACTTAACCACAAGAGCTTCATATAGCACCTCAACTCTTATCTAGGGGAATCAAGAGGAGTTAGTCCATAGCCCTTCACGGGGAATTCGGTTACACTTGTTGGTTGTATTAAGTGTAGTTGCAAATTATTTTTAGCTTCTGCATTCTTTCGCATTTAGTTTCTAGATTAGCCATATCACCTATTCACCCCCCCTCTAGGTGATTTCAATTGGTATCAAAGCCTACGCTCCTGATACTTTAGGTTTAACAACGTAGGAGTGAGATCTTGGTTTAGCTAATCTAGACATTTGCATTTGCACATTTCATTTGTTTGCACACATATAGTTGACACCCATGGACTTCATGACCCCACCTATGTTTGACCCTTCCAACATTGTTGTTTGGAAGACTAGGATGTCCATTTACCTACAAGCCCTAGGATATAAGGTTCACCTTGCCATTACCAAGGAATCCTACCTTAGTGATAGCAAGCATATAGGGGCCAATGCACTTGCCCTTGAGGCTATTAGAAGCACGCTTAATAAAGATTATCTTATGCTTGTTTCTAATCTTAATTCCGCTTTTGTAGTGTGGAACAAGTTGACAACCACATCCACCTCCAAGCTTCAAATGCCAAATCAACCGGAGAAAACTAGTGGAGAATCCGATTCTCAATGCTATATGGTCCAAGGGAATGACTCCCTTGAGGTACATTCAGAATCTCAACTAGATAATGATAGTGCTAGTTCTTCAAGTGATGAGAATATTGATGCCATACTTTAAATGAAGAACTTTCTATTGTGTGTGAAAAATTGATTGAAAAATATAAAGTTTTGAAAAAGAAGACATTTGCTTTAACTAAAGAAAATGAAAAATTGTCTTCTAAACTCGACAAGGTTTTGCAAGAGACGGTTGAGGTCTATAATGATAGGGATTCATTAAAATCTCAACTTGATCTTGCACTTAAAGAAAATAAATTTTTAAAATCTAAAAATGATTGCATTGTTATTTTGAAGAAAAATGAGGTTTTATCTTCAAAATTAGATTTTATTTTAAAAGATAACAATTCTTTGAAAAATGAAATTGATTTTATTTCAAAAGAATTAGATATTTGTTTAAATAAAAATAAATCTTTGAAAAATGATTTAGATTCACATGTTTGCCATGCTAGGATAGTTTCACCTAGAACGCCCATTGCATGCCACACTTCTTCTTTAATTCAAAAGATATATCCATGCTTAAGAAGAGTGTTGATTGTTTGGGCTCCACTTTGAGCCAATGTGCCAAGAGCCATACACGTTTGGAAACTTTGTTTCGAAAGAAACAAGTTCCATATATTATGCATGCACACCCTCCACGGCATACACATGCTCCTCACGGACACACCCATCACATGTATGCTCATGTGTACACTAGTACACATTGTGGACGTAAGGGCCACCTTGCTAAATTTTGCTTTGATAGATTACATGATGTAAATTTAGCAAATAATTTTGTTTGGGTTAGAGAAGGTGCTAACCCCCATGGACCCAAAAAGATATGGGTACCAAAGACCACCCCTCTTGTTTTTGATATAGGTGTGGGCTCTCACATGACGTGAGAGTATAGGTACCTTGAGGTGGATGCGTTCCGAGCTTCATGAGAATTATGTGGATGCATCACTTTCAAGGGATGTTTGGTGGGAGGACCACCTTATTTTGGAGACATGGAGAGTTGCCTCATAGGTTTTGGTAACGGTCTCTAACTCCTAATTATTGTTTACATGCTTTTCATGATCATTATCTTTAGCATGATTTGATGTTTTTAGATTATTATGAAAATGCCATGTTTATTAGACTCTTGACATACATGTATAGCATTTGAGACACCCATGTTTAATATGGACTATTATTTTTGTGTTCTCACCATTATTTAGCTATCATGTTTATCTTAGCTCTAATAACATGTGAATTTACATAATAATCATGTTTATGTTTTTCATGTTTATTCATATCTTGTTTTTATGCTTCATGCGTTGATTACATGTTTAGATATTAGTTTTCATTAAAACTTGGTATATACTTGTACATATAGTGGGCCACAAATAAATCTATATATGTTTGAGCTTGAATGCTTATTTGAACCCATTAGATGTGCTAGTATAGTCTAGTTTTGATGATTCATGCATTTTAACTTGTATTCTTATTTTATCCATGTTTTCATGTTTCTATGTTTAACTTCATGTATATGTCCATTTTATCCAAATTATTGTTATACATATACATCCTTTGAGCCACGTGCCTTCATGCATATACATTTGTGGACTCGTTGTGTTTGGATATGTATGTATACTTTAGTTTGTATAAGACATACATATGCCTTGAAGATTAAATAGTTTTGATGATTTTTCACGTTTTCATGTTTTAAGGAATATTGAGCTTAATTGCCATTTTCATGATTATATGTTTCACATTACACTTGTGCACTCACTTCATTTAAATGTTTCTCATGATTGTGTTTTCATGAGTATGATATGTGCCTTATTGTTTTTGAGTGTTTAGTGTCATGTGATTTACATGTGTTTCATGAAAAATATTTTTGTTTTATTCCTTACTTGAAGGATTTCGTACTAGTTTACAAATTTTTCATATAACTAGTTACGGTATTCTTCGTTATGGTAGAAGTTTTCAAGCATACTATAATTTTCAATCCTATTTTTGAAAACCCCTACCTTCCAAGGGTGGTTGGATGGGAGATCATGCTCATGTGTGCTTTATAGTGAAAATCAATTTAAACTTGAACATGATTGGGAGGATAGGTAATATGAGATATACATTTGATATTATTGTTGTTTCAATTGGTATCATTGGATTCTTTCAATTGGTATCAATATTGACATTTTTCTATACTCATATATTTTTATGTATGTATGCTTTCACTTCAAATAGTATCAATTTCGATTGGTATCTAATTTTTCATACATATATATAGTTTTGTTTATGCTAAGCTTGAGTTTTAATGATCATCATGTTTCAATTGATTAGTTTTCAATTGGTATTCTAATACAAGCTTAGACATTATTTTATTTGGTATTTCATAAAGGGGGAGAAAACTCGTATTTTATCTTTCAATTAGTATTTGGTTTATCATTGGTTTTGTATTCCACTCCCTTGCTTTATGTTAGAAAATAATAATTTCAATTTGATATCATATGTTCTTAATGACAAATTCTTACAATTGGTATCATTTTGCATCAAGATGTTTATTTGAATGTTTTCAATTGGTATCAAGATGGACTACTTTGACACATTCTTAATTGGTATCAAATTTATTTTATTGAGAAAAATTCAACATTGTGTTTTAATAAGAAATGTTAAAAATGTTTTGATATGATTGCATATATGCAAGGAGAGCTTAACATCTCTTCTACATATAGATTCATATTGAGTGTATCTTATATTGAGGAGCTTGACAACTCTTCTTTATGCGATACACGTGTGTAGGGGGAGCTTCACATCTCTTCTTATGCATTGCATATTTTGTGTTATGTGAATTAGGGCTTGTCATCCTTTCTTCATGTAATGCATATATGTAGGGAAGTTAACTTAGCGTCTTCCTCTTCATGAATGTATATCGCATATATTCTTATTATTGATTTATTTGTTTGAACCCTTTATTGATTCTTTGTTTCGAACAAAAAAGGTGAGAAGAATGTTTTGTTTTTACTTGGACCCCTTTGTTGATGATTGACATAAAGGGGGAGAAGTATTTGTCATTTATGCATGTTGTATATGCATGTTTTGTTTTATTTATTAGTTTGTTGTTTAATTGTTTAATTGGTATCAAGAGCATTATTTAAGAACATGTTTTTATTGATATCAAGAGCACGTTTTATGCATATCTATGCATTCATGTTTAAGAGCTTACACTGCATATTTATTTATTCATTGCTATGCATGAGTTAAGGGGGAGCTTCTTTGAAGCTTAACTTTAATCCATGCATATATAACTCCATGAGTTTTGTCATCATCAAAAAGGGGGAGATTGTTGGCCCAGAGGCGTTCCATTCTAGTTTTGATGATGATTAACTCATGTAGTTATGTTTACTAATAATCTTGTGGTTTTAGTTTCAGATCATTTAGCAAGATATTAGTTGGTGATTGCTTCAAAAAGAGGAGTTTGGAAGCCTTCACTTGGTGATTCCCGAGCCCGAGCGTCAAGATCATTCATAGCCATGCTTGTTGGATCACGGAGTTTGGACCGAGTCGACTTGAAGATGAAGATCGTCAAGAAGACTTAGGTATCTATAGTTTAGTTTAGTATGTTTTAGATCCATGTGTAAAGATAAGAATAGTTGATATGCTCAAGTGCACAACACACACGTTTTATAGATTTTGGTTTTCATGAATAGTAGATCAAAACAAGTTTACTTTGTTTTTATGTATATTAGATGTGTTCAATATACATACATGCTTCATATCTTAAACTAACTTATTTTGATATGTCTATTCATGAGTTTCCTTTTGAGAAAAATCCAAGTTTGATAAAATACATGTTTTTGATTTTTGGTAAAAATGATAAAACACAAAAATGATTTCATATGCTTGATATTTGAGTTGAAATCTTTATTACATGTTTATATATCAATGCAAAATGATAAAACTATTTTGTGAATTTTTAGAATATTTACAAGATTTATTAGAATATTTTTTAACATGTTTTTCTGACTGGCTGACAGGCCAGGTCGGTCGACCGCACGGTCGACCGAACCAAGGTCTGGTCGACCGTGCGGTCGACCGACGTGCACAGCCTTGTGCACGTCTGGCAGACACATGGGCCGGTCGACCCGTCGGTCGACCGGACCAGAGCAGTGCTCTCTGTTTTTGGGCGGTCGACCGGGATGCCCCAACGGTCATATTTATGACCGTTGGCGGTCGACCGGGCGGTCGACCGTCAGCCTGTCAGGCTGACAGATCAGCCTAACGGTTAGTTTCTTGGGGAGCCTATATATACCCCATTTCTTGGGGGTTTTGTATAAGATTTTTAGAGCCAAAATTTTCAGACTTTCTCTACTGTTTTAAACAAGTTTTCAAAAGAGTTTTGTGCCAAAAAGATTTATCTTCGTATTGTTTTAGGTTTTGAAAAAATCAAAGAAAATAGTATTTTGGGAGATTTGTGTTTGTTCTTCATTTCTATTACCTTCAAGAGTTTTCCCAAGATTATTTCCTTGAGTTTTTATTTTCCAAACACCTAGTTTTTTCACACTTGAACTATCACCTATCCTATTCTATAGGATCATTTGTTTGTGAAAAAAGAGAGATTGTTTGTGGTTGAAAGAGACCACTTGTTGTAAACCCTCATTGTTGGTTGCTCCCTCTTTGGTAGAGGTTGAGGTTGTTGATTTGGGTTGGTGTTTGCTCCCTCTTTGGTAGAGGTTGAGGATTGTGGTTTGCTCCCTCTATTGTGAGGTGGAGTTTGGTTTGTAACCCTCTTCGTTAGAGGTGTTTGTGGTTGTTTGGCTACGGGCCTACCCCTCGGTTGTGAGGTGGTGTTTGAGAGAGGAGTTCGGTACTCCCTTGTTGTAAAAATCCTCCTCGGTGGAGGTTCCCTCGGTGGGAGTCCTCGGTGGACAAGATAGTGGATTTGAAATCCTTCTCGGTGAAGGCGGGGACGTAGAGCTAGGGACTCGAACCTCGAAACATATTTTTGTGTTTGTGTTTGATCCATTGTCTCTTAACCCTCTCTTTATTTGTGTTGTGTGTAACGCCCCAATCCCGCAGGTACGGGGACGTTATGGCGACGTACATACGCGAGGTGAAAACAACCTCACGCGTACGTTAAGCCTCAGTACAGGACATAACCTCAATATACACAGGAGTTCCAGCAGGACATAAGTACAAGAATACCTGCAAAAAGGGGTGAGCGATCATAATAGATATATAAACAGGGATAAATAAGATAACAGGAACAAAGCATAAAGATACCTATAAAGGAATCCCGATGGTAAAGTCTACTATGTGAATCCAATGAACTAGCTGCCCGAACGATAACTCGGATCTCCAACCTGGGCACGCAAACCCAGGGTCGTCAGAAAGCGACCTAGTGAGTAGTAAAATTAAGGAGGTGGTAATAGATACAACAGTAATACAAGCACGATACATATACTAGTGATACCATATAATAAGTATTGAAGAAGCAATAGAAAACTATAATCAGGTCATATTTGAATACCAGCACTACCTAGCATGTTATCATCGGGTCATGTCTATAGTCGTATCCAGTGTAGATAATAAATAAGCTTGTCTAGTGGTGACGTGATAGAAATGAACATGCTAGTGGTGACGTGATAGAAATGAACATGCTAGTGGTGACGTGATAGAAGTGCAAATGGAGATAGACATATGCAATATACACATAATACAGTGTCGTGCATATACAGTAATGATGTCTGCACGGAATACAGGAGACAGGATATATGCAATGCAGAGTATACATGTACATGAGTATGATGCCACTACAGAAAGTGTAACATGTACTAGGTAAAGTAACAGGGTGATCAGGAACAGCAACAAGTACAACTAAACAATAGAATACATGTATCAGGCAAATCATGTTACAATAGCATACATGTCTCAGGTAAGTCATGTTAGTTATCCAATAGTAGTAATCAGTACCACCTGGTATTTTAGTCAATCTCTTCAAGTGTCCCATACCACTGGCAGTTCATACTGGAGCCCGCACTCCAGTCGAACCCATCCGGACATGGCCTACGGGTACCATTATCCAAACGAGAGAGTGACCAAATAACAAGTGTTCCCGACGTCACTATTGTGTATACTGTTTTATTATATTAATTGGAAACCCATGGTTGAGGAGTTCTTATCGGGTAGGTGTATCCCGTGCATACCCGGGATCACGGCCTTAAACAAACCCCTGGCTGCTGAGACCAGGGCCCTCCGCTAAGAGGGGAGCATGAATCAAGTAACAAGAGCTCATGGAGCAATTGGTAGGAAGCACTACCGTCCCCTGCAGTGGGAAAACAATATGGATCCAGTACATCACCCGATAAGATCTAATCAACCGTCAAGTCTCCCCCATACCCCAGTTAGCTTTATGATCTGATATGTCATGTATACAATGGAACAAGAATAAATATAGTACATGATATGGGTAACATGATAACTGGACCAGAGTTCTGTTGATAGCATAGAACAATATAACGAGAAACGGGAACAATATAACATGAACAATATAACCGGAAACATGAACAATAGATGTGGAAGTCCACATATAGCATATCAACAGCTCTCATGTCTAGTATCGGGAATATCCATATCATTGTAACAGGAATCAATCATATAACATGAATACGGGAACATGGAATAATAATACATGTAACAAGCACGGTGATCCATATAACAAGAAGATAGAAACAACACAGACATGTATAACTGTAATATGTAAGCATGACATATATGTGTATGATGATCATGCTAATATGAAATGCAGTAGCCCGTACAGTGATATGCCGAGAATCCATGTAACGAGGATAACAATACATTACATAACGGTATTTCGTGAAGTGGTACCGCTACGTATCGGTGTGCCATGCCTACGAAATAACAGGTGTGCAGTGTCATAGTATCTGTGTAACATGCACAGGTAATAACTGTAGTCGGTGTCTACTATCATGTCCAGTGAACTACAGTATTCGTGCAGCCATAAGCCTGCGTAGCACTAATATATGTAGGAACAATAGTCGACGGTGTCTTATAGTAACAGTGTCTAGCATGCATGTCTAGTACCAGTGAAATGTCATAGTGTATCTGTGGATCAGAATGCATGTTTTTGACAGGCAGTTCTGACAAAGCCCCAACGGCTAGTTTTTGACAGCCTATATATTTGGGGGTTTGTGGACTGTTTTCAATAAGATTTGGAGAAGTTTTTAGAACCAGTTTTTCCCACTCCTTTCAAAAGTTTTTCTCCACAAAATAGAGAGCTAATACTTCCAATCCAAAGGGAGTTTTATTTAGAGTGTGTTAAAAGAGAATTCTTGAGTTTTTCACCATAGCTTTCATCCTTGTTTTCTCACACAAACACTTGAGCTTTTCATTGCTATATCTACCTATAGGAGTGTTGTAGTGAGAGTGCTTTAGGTGATCAAAGTGTTGTGATCACCAAAGATCTTTTCTTTGTTCTTTGAGGAGACGGGCAAGTGTGCTCGTAGTTGTTTAGGGTTTGGGTGCGAACTCTTCTTTGTTTGAGGTGCGGCCTCGGCGAGCCGGTGGGCTTGCGGTGTGTACGGGACTAGGGAGTCCGAGGGCTTGTAGGTGTTGCGGTACCGAGGAGAGATCCATTGGGATCTTGCATAGTGGAAATCCTTCGTGTGTCGAAGGCGGGGATGTAGAGCAAGTGTGCTCGAACCTCGAAACATACCCTTGTGTTTGCGATTGCTCACTCTCTCTCTCTTTGTCTCTTTTATATCTTGCATACTTTTATTGTGCTCATCTTTATATGCTTGATATATTCATTTATACTTAATTGATATACTTGCGTTGGATTGTTGCTAACGCGGCACCTCAACCCATTCAAGGGGAATCTAGAGGAGTTTGTCCAGAGCCTTTCACGGGGAATTCGGCAACACTCTTTGGTTATACGTGGTGTTTAGTGTAAAAGTTTAATTTGGTCATAATTGTTTTTAGCTTCCGCATTATTTGCATCATTTGGCATTAAGTGACCATTAGATTAGCCATCACCTATTCACCCCCCCTGTAGGCTGTCTAAAAATCATTAAAAGACAAGCCATTAAAAAAGGCAGAATTTCAGGTTCTAGACGCAGGACTAATGATGGCCATCCGCGTCTCAGCATCAAGGCGTGAGGGTCCAAACCCGCGTCTCAGCATCAAGGCGTGAGAGTCCAAACCCGCGTCTCAGCATCAAGGCGCGTGGGCTCAAAACCCGCGTCTCAGCATCAAGGCGTGTGGGCTCAACACCCGCGTCTCAACATCAAGGCGCGTGGGCTCAACACCTGCGTCTCAACATCAAGGCGTAAGGGCTCGACACCCGCGTCTCAACATCAAGGCCCGTGGGCTCAACACCCGTGTCTCAACCTCAAGGCGCGAGGGCTCGACACCCGCGTCTCAACCTCAGGGCGCGAGGGTCCAAGGCCCACGTCTCGGTTATAACCGCCCTGGTTATGGGGCCAGTCACCGCCCACATAGCGGGAAAGTTAGCCCCTCATTGTGGAGCATTTTTAGGGGGCACGTTCACCCCTGAAACCTCTATAAATAGCCCCGCCGCTATGAGGAAAGGGGAGACGAGATAAGAAACAAGAAATAGACAACAGACTACACACAGGCAGACAGAGAGAGAAGCAAGAGAGAGCTCAACTCTTCAGCAAGATTGCTGCGTACAAGTTGCTCTTTGCCTACCTTCTCTTTGAGAGTTTTGGTAGACAGAGCTGTGCTACTCCTTCTACCAGCCGAAGAGAAGATCCCCGAAGGTCTAGACAGTCACCCGGTCAACGGAGAATAAGATTCACTCTCCATCGCCACTTGAAGAACCCAGCCTTAAACAAAGGGAGGATTCAAGACTCAACATCCTCCCTCCCTTGTAACCGGAATACTAGTCCGTTGTAATTTTTCAATTTGATTCAAGGAAATCTTACTTCGAGCTCGTACCTTCTCTATGTGCGTACAAGAGATGGCGACTCCGCTGGGGACTTCATTTGTTACCGACGAGCAAATCGTGGCGCAAGGTAACGTCCTCCGTAAGGGGAAGATGGTCGAATCGCTAGTTGTCGAGTTCGACCAGGCGAAGTACGAAGAGTTTCTCTTTTCTGGCTCCAAGAGTCCAAGGACCCGCGTCTGCCGCAGGGTCTCGACGGGGAATGGCCCCGAAGCCCGATCTGAGGCTCTCTCGGGCGCCGCTGCTGCCAACTGTGCCAAGCAGGATACGCGCGCCAACGCCTCTCAGGAGGCCCGCGTGGTCTCAGGCACAACTGCCGTTGCGACCAACCGCGCCGCGCGGAACACACGCGTCAGCATCTCTCAGGAGACCCGCGTGGTCAAAATCTCTGGTGTCCAGCATTAGGTCGTCGTTGGTCTCTCTCCACCTCCACAACACAACCGAAATGCGGAGCGTCGTCAGAGGAGGCGTGCGCGTCAGCTTCAAGTTGGAACTTCTGATTGTCCAACTGAGGCTGCACGCAACGCACAAACTGGCATCTTAGCTGCGCCGCATCCAGCGCGCGAAGTCCGCGTTTGGCGGCCCAAACGCGAGACTCCCCAAGTTAGGTCCTCTGAAGACCAACTTATCAAACGCCAAGGTGAAACCTCTGCGCCTCGTCAAGCGCAAGGGGCACGCCCCCATAGGCGTGGGGCCCAGCAACCCACTCTCTCTCAAACTCTGCTGCCCCGACGCACTAAGCGGCAATGCGACAATCGCGTCTCGTCTCAACAGAGACGCCAGACGCGCGTCTTACAGCCGCGGCGCGAAAGTCGCGTCCCTGAGACCCGCATCCAGGCTGTACAGCATATGGATGCCTCCCGTCTTCGACGTTGCGAGGTTAATCTCTTCGATCCCCCTCCCGTGGATCTGAGGGATTACTTGACGAAGAAAAGAAGTGCCAATCAGGTCACTTCATCATGTTGCTTCCAACGGCTCATCTCTATGCTCTCCGAGTGCCGTTGTGGTTCAGGTGGGCACCAGCAGTCTTTAGTTAGACAGCTGACCCTGATACCCCCATCAGCCAAAAGAAGACGCTCTCATAGGCAGAGGATGTTCTCTGACGCTGAATACCCAGAGCTCACTGCGAATATGACAAGCAGGAGCAGAGGAAAACAGCCTGCAGTCAGCTCTGACGAGTCTGACTCTGAACCGGAAGGAGTGTATCGACACACTCGTACCCGGACCGGGGCCATCCCCCCGATTGATTATAATGCCCTAGCCCGGGGCATCAAAGTGAACGACTCTCACTCTGTAGTAGCAGAATCGCAGGCCTCAAACTCTTCCATAGAGAAGGAGGCCTTCATCTACATGACAAGCACTCCTGAGGAGACGGCCCGACGCCTGGATCAGCAAGCCCAGGTTCAGAAGGAACAACTCGATATGATTCTTGCTCAACGGGAATCTATCGACTCTCTCAAGCAGATGCTTGCGCAGTTGCTCGAAGACAGGAAGAAATCTCCCCCTAAAAAGTCTAAGGGCAAGAAAAAAGAGGGAGAAAGCTCGTCTTCTGTGCACCCTGATGGAGAGAAGCCCACCTCGACCTCGTCCAAATCCTCGTCGCAAGGGAAGGACGACCAAAATCAGGGGAAGATTCATTCCGAAAGAATGAATCAATTAGAGCAACGCCTTGAGGCCCTCACCAACCGTAAAGGCCTCCAGGAAGCGGGAGTGCTCCGGCCTTATCCGGCCGAGTGGGACCTGGTTCCATACCCGCCCAAGTTTAAGGCTCCAACCCTCCAAGCAGTCGATGGGAAGGGGTCACCCAACCAACACCTCTACTACTTTAAATCCCAAACAGGAATGTAGTAGACAATGATGCCATCTTGGCACGTCTGTTCATTGGCACCCTGAAAGGCTTCGAATGGTTTATGAAACTCCCGGAGGGCTCCATCAAGAACTGGGGTGATTTGGAGAAGCTATTCCTAACACGCTTCTTCGAAGACGACTCGGAAGTCACGATGCCCACCCTTTTGGCTACCAAACAGCGAAAGGGAGAGTCCGTCAAATCTTTCGTGGAAAGATTTCGGAATGTGGCACTCCGATGTCCGAGCGACATGACCCAGGTCACCCTGGTGGAAACATGCCGCCACAATCTCCAAACCTCACTCCTTGCTCAAATAGGAGTTGCTGAAAGCCGCACCTGGAAGCAGTTGGTCCAACAAGGTGAACAGGCTGAGGAGATTGTTGCCCGCGTCAGGGCAGAAGAAGGGAAGCCACGGCTAGAGAGGTCAACCAGGCGTGCGCCAGACACATCCCTCCAGACAAAGCGGAAGGATAATTTGGCAACGGAGACCAAATCTCCCACCAAACCTCAACCGGTCAAGGCGAGTGGCTCTTTAAGCCAGCCACGCGCCAACAAGCAGTATTCTTTCAAGGAGGAACATGTCGATTCGCTCTTTAAGCTACTCAACAAGAGCAATAGACTGAAGCTTCCTGAAGTCAGGCTCCCTGAAGAAGTCGGTAAAACCGACAATCCCAATTACTTCTTATACCACAGGATGTTGGGACACCCCACCAAAAGCTGCTACGTCTTCAAGGACATCCTTCAGGCCCTGATTGACGCGGAGGTATTAAAACTCCGACCAGAGCAGAAGAAGCTGACGGCTAACATGACGTCAGTTCTCCAGTTCAGAAGATAACCCCCAACGCCTTCGGGAGTGGTCCCTGTTCCGAAAGGAGAGCTAAGAGTGGTCAACACAGATCCTCACCAGCAACAAGAGAAAGGCCTGATACCTGTTCCCACGCCCCGAGGGGAAATCATGTGGGTCCACCCTGACCTTGTTGACGCCCAGCAATGGACTACTGTAACCAATAAGAAGTCCAAGGGCAAGGCAAAGGCGTCATCCTGCAATGTGGTGTGTGCCTCTTCTCGAGAAGTGGATACCGATATTCCTTCGCTAACCGACTCGGAAGAGGAGACAATAGTTCTGGCCACAGAACCCGGTGGCTGGTGGCGGAAACCCGCTCAGGACAGCCCTACTTGAAGCAGTATGGCGAAACGGCGGCAACCCCTCCACAACCAGCTGCAGAGCCAACCAAGCCCTCCACAAAATAACCCGTGGAGAAACAGAAGGAGATTCGATTTTCTCGGGCCCTTCAAAAGGGCATCGCGGAAGGATCTACGACGCCTTACCGCTTTGATGTCCTGGCTCAATTGGCCAACATCCTGGCGCGGATTACCCTGTATGAGCTTCTTAGGCTGTCGAAGTCAACCAGAGAAGCTCTACAAGAGGCTCTGGCAAATGCTGAGGTCTTCATGACCCAGGTGCCAAAGGAGGAAGATGTAGAGAATTGTCTCCACACCTCCCAGAATGCCCCCTGCATCACCTTCACGGCAGAGGATATGCAGGTTAAAGGGAAGCATGATCGACCCCTGTACTTCACAGGGTATATTGGATCATCCGAAGTGAACCGCATTCAGGTAGATCCAGGGTCCGCGTTGAGCATCATGCCTCGCCGGGTCATGCAACATCTGGGCATTCCTACTCATCGTTTGAGCCCTACCCAGACAACTATCTATGGGTTCAATGCCAACGGGACCCGTCCGATGGGGAAGATCAAGCTCAAATACCAGATTGGAAGTTTAAAGTCGGAAGTGACATGCTACGTCATTGATGCCGACACTTCCTACAACCTATTGCTGGGACGACCGTGGATCCATCGCAACTCCATCGTTCCCTCCACTCTCCATCAAGTCATGAAATACATTGACGAGGGTGGAAAGGTGCAGACGTTGATTGCCGAAAGGTATCCGTTCAAAGGGGTTGAGAATTATTTCACAGACTCCTTACTGTACCAAGATCCCGTGGAGACGGATGAAGTCCCGCAACCAGAGGAGCCAGATTCTGGAAACGAAGCTGACACCGAGCCTGAAAAAGAAGAGTGCTTATGGGAGTTGGAATCACTTGTAACGAGCATTGATAAGCTCGATGTTAATAATACCACCGACGATGTAGGCGGTTGGTACATTAATGAAGAATTAGATTTAGCGTATTTTTCTGTGTTTGCTTCTGATTCAGTACCGTCAGACACTAATATCGACGTGGATGACAATCTCTGGTCGGCAATGGATGCTTTGACATCGTTGCATGTACCAGTGAAATCATCCTTTAAAACATGTCGAAATGTCGGCGATGCGCAAGAATCAATATTCATGGTTCCAGCAAGATGGAAAGGCCAAAGACCAATCCTTTTCGGACGAATTAAATCCGAACCGATGACCCATGAAGAATCAGAAGGCGAGCAGGAATCCCCTCAGTTCAGTCATTATGAGCCAAAGGCACTCACAATGATGAAAAACATGGGGTATGATCTGACAAGCGGACCCGGGTTGAACTTCGGCAAAGGAAGGAGAACGCTACTTCGATCCTTTGTGACGAAAGAAAAAAACCCCCGATTATTATCATCGGACGCGCAGGGGGTTGGGCTATGTATCAACTCCGACTCCATCAGCCTCTGATTCTGGGGGCTCATTTGGCCATAAATACTCTTCAGGCACGTCATCATGGGAGTCAGATGCTAGTGTCGGCAACATCTTCAAAGAACTTTCGGTGAACATGGTTTCAACAAGCCATCTGGAAGATGAAGATGAAGAAATGATCCGATCCGATTCAGATCCTTGGATCAGACATTTAAACACTCTTTAGGACACCCGCTTTGAACAGCGCGAACCACCCACAGAAGACAAGATTGTTCAGATTAATCTAGGAGATGAGGCCAACCCTAAGCCCATCTTCATAAGCGACGGCCTGTCACCGTCGGAGAAAAAGGATCTAATATCTCTTGTTCAAGAGTACAGAGATGTCTTCGCTTGGAATTATGAAGACATGCCTGGACTTGATCCTCAGGTGGCTATGCACCGCCTTAACATCAATCCGGACGTAAAGCTTGTTAAACAACAACAGCGACGGTTCCGTCCAGAAATAATGGAGGCGATTCAATCGGAGGTCAGAAAGCTCATAGATTCTGGCTTCATCAGGGAAGAGCAACATCCCGATTGGGTAGCCAACATCGTCCCCGTTGCAAAGAAGAACGGAAAGATCCAAATTTGCATCGACTTCCGTGATCTAAACGAGGCTTGTCCCAAAGACGAATTCCCATTGCCAATCACAGACGTCATGATTGACAATACTTGTGGATTCGAACGAATGTCCTTCATGGACGGATTCTCAGGATACAATCAAATCAAAATGTATCCTGACGACGAAAAGCACACCTCCTTCAGGAAACCATTGGGGGTCTACTGCTATACCGTCATGCCCTTCGGACTGAAGAATGCAGGGGCAACATATCAAAGAGCCATGAATGCCATTTTCCATCAGCAAATGCGCAAAACAGTGGAATGTTATGTTGATGACATTGCAGTAAAAAGCCGCGCTAAAGGTGATCACACAGCTGACCTAAAGGTTGTCTTCGACATCATGCGGGCCCATCAGTTGAAGATGAACCCTACCAAATCCTTCCTGGGGGTGGCTAGTGGCAAATTCCTAGGGTTTGTTGTAACCTCCACGGGAATTCATGTGGACCCAGAAAAGGTTCGCGCTATCCAGGAGATACAACCTCCGAGGAATCTCAAGGAACTCAGGGGATTGCAAGGATGATTGGCGTACATCCGCAGGTTTATCTCAAATCTCTCCGGAAGATGCCAACCCTTCGCCAAGTTAATGAAGAAGGGTGTCTCGTTCATTTGGGACGATGCTTGCCAACAAGTGTTCGAGGAAATCAAGCAATACCTCACCCAAGCACCAGTCCTTGCAGCTCCGATATCCGGGAAACCATTCCTGGTATACGTCCGAGCAATGGATCATTCTTTGGGAGTTCTACTAGCTCAGAACGACGATCAAGGACGAGAGCAAGCGATCTACTATCTGAGTAGAACAATGATCGGAGCCGAACATCGGTATAATTCGATCGAGAAGGAATGTTTGGCACTAGTGTTCGCCATTCAGAAAATGCGACACTATCTGGTAGGCCAAACTATAAAGGTCATATCAAAAGTCAACCCCTTGAGGTTACTCATGACTAAGCCTTCATCTTTGAACGGCTGGCTGGCAAAATGGGCCATATTGTTATCCCAATATGAGATGCACTTTTTATCACAAAAGGCCATTAAGGGTCAAGCGGTGGCAGATTTCCTAGCTGAGCACCCAGATCCGAGGGCAGCCAAAGTCTACAAGGATCTCCCAGATGAAGTTGCTGAAGTCTGCCTAACTCAGACATCGTTCGAAAGTCAAGTATGGCAACTTTTCTTCGACGGTGCATCGAGAACAAGCCCAAGGGGACATACAGTAGCGGGTGTAAGAGTAGTACTTGTCTCACCACAGAATTATGTGATTCCCCGAGCCATCTCGCTTACCGAATCTTGCTCCAACAATGTAGCAGAATACAACGCTCTTTTGATTGGGATGCAGCTCGCCGATGAGATTGGCGTTAAAAATCTCGAGGCATATGGCGACTCTAAACTCATCGTCAGCCAAGTACGCGGGAGTATGAGGTCAGACATGAGGACCTAGTACCCTACTACAACGCAACTATCCGCATGGCCGAAAGGTTCACAAACTTCTACATTGACCATGTACCGCGCAGGCAAAATGCGCACGCAGATGCACTCGCATCCCTCGCGGCCTCCTTAGCTCTTCCAGCTGGAGCAATGGAGAAAGTATTCGTCTACAGCCACGACCTGTATTGCCCGAGAACTGCCCTCGAAGACTATCAGGAGTCAAAGGGAGAGTGTCAAGGCAAAGAAGCGCTGGAATTGTCAACCGGGCCAGAGCTTAAAGACTGGCGATTCCCCTATATCGACTATGTCTTGTATGGCATCCTGCCTGAGGACGCCAAGGAAGCGGCTGCCATTCGAAGGAAAGCCCCTAAATTTTACTACAATGCGATTACACGAACATTGTATCGTCGATCGCATGACGGGATCTTGCTCCGGTGCCTCTCACCAAAGGAGGCTCAAGAGGTATTGAAAGAAGCCCACGACGGCATATGTGGAGCCCACCAACCCGGCCCAAAATTGGCACATCGACTCCAAAGGTTTGGTTACTATTGGCCCAAAATGATTGCCGACGCCGTCACTTATGCTAAAAGATGTCACGCTTGCCAGGTGCATGGCGATTTCATTCATCAAGCACCAGAGTACCTCCATTCTACGACCTCTACCTAGCCATTTGAAATGTGGGGGATGGATGTAGTTGGCCCTATCAGCCCACCATCATCAAAAGGACATCGGTTCATTTTGACAATAACCGATTACTTCTCTAAATGGGCCGAGGCCATCCCTTTGAAGGAGGTAAAATCGTCTAACGTGATCAAGTTCGTAAAGCATCACGTCATTTACCGTTTTGGTGTACCTCGGCGAATTGTCCATGACAATGGACCCCAGTTCATCAGCCAGGCTTTCCAGAGATTCTGCGCTAAGTTCAGAATCCAGAGTGTGTCCTCAACGGTATACTATCCTGCCACTAACGGCCTTGCAGAAGCTTTCAACAAGACCATTGGCAAGCTTCTCAAGAAATTCGTCTCGAAAAGTCAACGAGACTGGGACGACAAGTTAGGTGAATGCTTATGGGCCTATCGCACAACTGTGCGAACCCCGACTAAAGCCACGCCGTTTTCTTTGGTATACGGGTGTGAAGCCGTGCTTCCACTAGAAATCCAAATTCCATCTCTACGCGTCGCCTTGACAGCAGAGATGACAACAGAGGAGAAGCATCGACAGCGACTCCAAGAATTGGAAGCCTTAGACGATAAGCGTCTGCAGGCCCAACAGCAAATCGAGCTCTACCAGGCTCGAATTACCAGAGCCTTCAACAAGAAAGTTAAAATGCGAACTTTCAAGAAAGGCGATCTTGTCTTAGCCGTCAGAAGACCCATGGTAATGACGCACGAGACAAAAGGAAAATTCCAACCCAAATGGGAAGGGCCATTTGTAGTAGAGTCAGCCTACTCAAATGGGTCATATCGTCTCATAACTTCAAATGGCGATACACTCATGATGCCGATCAATGGCAGATTCTTAAAGAAGTACTATCCTTAATAGTACTCCTCCCCCGATCAAGTTAAAAGTACACCTCTGATCAAAACAAGAAGAGCTTCTTCATTAACATCCGACACCTCCGACGGCTAAGGATAGAGGAAAACGTTGGCTTTTAAGCCCAACATAAATCTTCGACAACTCATCATGCTGAGGGGAATAGCATGGCTAGCCCAACTCAAACGGTAGTTGGTAAAGGCACCTCAAATCCGTTGATAGCTGAGGGTTTGCTAAAAATCCTAAGTGGACTCAACTCCACTCTCCCCTCCAAAATCCCTTACCAATTCTCATCCACAGAATGGTAGGTCTACAAAATACAGTTGTTGCCAAGTTAACACTATACCTCTGGCACTTCAAACTCCACTTATCCATTCTCATCAATAGGATGACAGGTCCTCAAATTACTCATATCGCAAATCAATTTCTGTCAAGTTAATATCACACCTCTGACAAATTACTGTTAAGTTAACATTACACTTCTAAACAGTACATCAAGTTTCTGCCAAGTTTAATACCACACCTCTGACAGTCACTTTCCTCCAGACTTTCATGTCGAAGCCGAAATGGATGATGCTAAGTTCAACATCATACCTCTAGCATCCAATTCATTGTTAAGTTCAACAATACACCTATGACAATGAATTTCCCTCGAACTTCCGTATCGGAGTCGAGATGACCAATGCCAAGTTCAACATTACACCTCTAGCATTACCCTCACTGTCAAGTTAAACATCACACCTATGTCAGTGACACTTCTGTTTTCCCAAATGAAACTGAAGTATTTCTGAGTCAGGTTAATATCACACCTCTGACTCACATCCTTGTCAGGTTAACATCATATTTCTAACAGGACTGCATTCAACCCGTTAAGTTAATATCACACCTCTAACGGTAAAAACCTTCTTAGATTCCCCGCGGATCTAGATTCACTTGCTATTCTCTTCAACAGAATAACAAGTCTACCTAAACACATTGTTAGGTTAGTACTACACCATTAACAGTATTTTCCTTCAAATCCCCAGCTGAGCTTAATCAAGTGAATCCTAAACCTTGATAAAGGCCCATTTTCCCTGGGGATACGAGTTTCACTTGTCATTCTCCTTTATAGATCGACAGGTCCACAAAATTATCTTATCTCTTGTCAAGTTAATATTACACCTCTGACAGCATTGGGGAGTTCCAAAAATAGGATTTCTCTCTAAAAAGTTTGACTGTTTGAAATTATCATCATAGTTTTGACAAGTCAAAGTCCTTTGCTTCTATGCGTCTGACTAAAAAAAAAGTTCAAGACAATAGAAGGAGAAAAAGAAAAGTGTCACTTTTATTTATATCCAGGCACATGAAAGTGATACAAAAATGCTCTCTTATACAATAAGATTGAGTGTTATAGTTAAGGAGTACAAAGAAGTCTCTCTCTCTCTCTCAGAGGTTGCACTCGCTGCTCAGCTGCATGTTATTCCAAGTACAGGATGTTTGGAAGGGCGCCAAAGTAGGATCGGATATTGTGGCAACGATCAGAAGCTGGTTGCACCACGATGCATGATGTAAACATCGAAGAAGTCTCTGGTTGATCGAGAACAATGGTGGTTCTTGAGGTCTGATGGCAGCAGAATCTTCTGATCCCACCTGACCATCCGAAGTCGGGTTATGATCCGTCGAACATCTCCATCCAAAGTGGGGGTGTGATCCTTCGTTGATGAACATCTCTTCCGCCAGAAGGTCGTCCAGTAAGCATGGAGTTTCCTCGATGTCACTTCTGGGGTAAAGAGGAGGTTTTGAGACCTCACAGGGGATGCTAACCACCACTATATCCACCGCTACCCCCGCCGCCATACTCACTCTGACCATGCCATGCCAGCAAGCATAACTGGTGCATTGAATCCAATGAGATCTTGGCGAGGGTTAAGTCCCCGTCAAGGCCATGACTTCTTCCCTTGTAGACGACGAGGACCATGACTTCTTCCCTTGTGGACGAACATCGCTGGCCGATATATTCTCCCAAGGGCCCAGCGAACGTGAAAAAGGATGATCAAGCCTACCTGCAAGAAGCAAACAAGGGAATTAGACAATTCAGAGCTTAGTATACTTCGACAAAAGAAAACTAAGTCACAAACGCGGTTATTGCTGAAGACTGCAGACGCGGGAATAACCCGCACGCTGGGCCAGATTCCTGCGACAACAGAAATAGACGCGAGCAAGACTGTGATACACACAGAATTCAAACGCAACCTAATTCCACATCAGCGTCTAAGATACAAGGCGCGCAGAGAATCAGACGCCAAAAAATTGCCATCTCTCTGTTGGAGGAACAGGAGTTGCAAAAGTTCAGTCCTGAAACCTTCGACCCGAATTGAAGTTCTTCCAAGTCAGTGGCCTCAAGACGCGAGCTCTGTGTGCAAAGCCCGCGGCCAGGTACCAACGACTTCAATACTTGCGTTCAAAAAAGTTTAAGTCGATGGCGCAAATTCCAGAAGAGGAATGCACCAACCACGACTTCGCAAGAAAGTCCAGATGCTATCTCTCTAAGAGATATACTAAAATTCAAACTTGGTTGGATCTAAATTGTCATGGTAAGTGGGTATGGCATACCCGCAGAGGCCTCTGTTAAGAGTTGAACTCTCTGCATTGAGGCGCGGACGTAAAAGGTGCTCATGGAGACGCTTCCTATCATTGAAATCACTTGACAGTGGTAATCTACTGAAGAGACCAAACAGAAGCATGGAAGCTCTGGGTCATTTTCGTCCATGGAGGCAAACCCCTGATAGGGTCCTTGAAGGGAGAAGATAGAGTCTCTCAGAAAGGGAGAAGACAGAATCTCTCAGAGCACTCGCTCTCAAAAAGAACACAGTCTAAGTATGAACTGTTAAAGGGAGAGGAGGAGCCCCTATTTATAGGCAGCCCATAATAACCGTAATTAATGGTTCATCAATTGGAACCGTCAGCCTTAATGACCGCACGACTGTCAAAGCCCAATGGGAGGCTGACGCGTGGAGCGTCGCTTCGGGAAGCGTCGAAGACGCTGGTTTCCAACCGCCAGCGCCGTATTGGCATTAAAAGGCATTAACGCCTAAGCCCAATGAAGAACTGACGCGTGGACAAACCGCTTCGGGAAACAACGGATGATGCGGGTTCCCAATCGTCAAACGGAGACTTGACGTTCAAAGATTTCACAAAATCTTTATGACAGGCTGTTTATAACGCCTGGGAAATCGTGCCAAAACGCAGGTGTGAGAGCTGCGTCCAAAGACCCGCGTCCCCTCTTTTCTCAAAAATCGGCATCCTCCTTCATTCTAAGTTAGAAGATCCTTCGCGTCTCTTGGATGATTCAAAGTCGATCCGCATCTCTCAACAAAAGGGATTCATTTTGGGGCCCCAGTGGGAAAGCACATAAAGCTGCGTCCTAAGGCTTATGACTTCAGCAGAAAAAGCCCATCACCTTTACAAGCATCTTGGAGCTGCGTCTACATCCATGATTATGGGTCTTACACTGAGGCCCAGCGCCACGTCCCTGACTGCGTTAATGTTAAGGGGCGTAAGACCTCATTATCCTGAACTTCTGCGTCTAGATAGAGTTAAGGATTGCGGCCAATGAACCACACTCAAAGCCGCGTCCTCCGCGTCTGCTTGAACCGCGTCTTCACTGGCAAGTCAGAATCGCGTGCCTCAGAGCCGCATCTCTTTCGACGCTGCGTTTCGTCAAAAGAACTTAGTTTTTCTAAGTTCAGTATTCACAGTCAGCCGGAGAGCACAATTAAAGATTGTGATTAAAGGATTGAATCCATCCGCAGCGAGGCAATGAAAGTGGAAAAAAAAACTTTTAAAGACTTTTATTATTCAAAAAATGATAAAAGTAGATACAAACACTCTTGGTAAATGGAGTGTCCTTTTCTTTTTTACAAAAAAAAAAAAGAAAAGAAGAGAAGGCTAAAGGTCCTGGTTCGCCAAGGAACGGATTTGCTCTCTAAGGCGATGTATCTCATGTTGACGCGCCTTCTCAGCCTCCATGAGAGCTTGGGCCCGCAGATCTGCCTCAGGTAAAAATCCCTGCGCTTGTACTCGGAGGGATTCCAGCTTGGACGAACGAACAGAGAGGTTTACTTCAACTTGCGCCTTGGCAGCCTCTAACTCCGCTAGCCTCTTTTCAGAGGTAGCAAGCTTCTGCTCGTTAGTAGTAATCACTGCCTCAGCTCTGGCTATGGCGGCCCGAGAATCAAGGATAGCCTGCTTTGCAGCCTGTATGATCATCTCAGATTCCTTGGACTCGATCGCTAGCCTTTGATGATCAGCCTGGAAACCTTCGAGAAGACGGGTGTTATCGGTTATCTGCTCCTCCACCTCTCTTCGCTCTTGCTCTTGAGCAGTAAGGAGCCTATTCAGAGTTTCCTGGGCCTCGTAGAATGAGCCGGCACTCTCTCAGGTTTTGTCCCAGCTGCTCCACCAGCAGCAGACACGCCTGGGCTAGTGAAGGGCCTCCGGCCAACTTGATGTTTTCGACCAGGTTTCCGAGATACGTCTGGGCGAATTCAAAAGAGCTACCTCCAGACAGGATGAAATCGATGCATGATCGCATTGAGGCAAAGAACTGTTGCACCGTCTGGCGTGTCAGGAACTCCATGGTATCATCACCCGAGGTGTTCCCCGATCCCCTTTCTATCACGGTGTGGGGGATGTAGGTCGGCTCTTCTGGTGCAAGAGTCGGGCTGACCACGGGTACGGTAGGAGCAAGAGTAGCCACTAGCGCTTCTGGGGGTGCTACCTCCGTAGAAACCTCCACAGCCGATGACAGGGTAGTGAGCTCGACCTCCTCAGAATCCTCGACCGAGGCTTGAGCTGTGTGGTCTCCCGGGCAGGCATTGACCGCCAAATCTCCTCCTACCTGAGCTTCCTCAATGCTCTCTGCACTTGCCTGAACTTCCTCAATGTCCTCTGCAAATTACGAGAATATTAGCCATGACAGCAAAAGGAAAACATTTATACCAACATTTCCTTACTTGGCTAGGGGTCCAAAGGTGGCGAGTCCTTGGGTGAATCCTGTAGGGTGGAGGTCTCCCTGACTTCGACGATTGCCCTCTCTTGAGGCACCCCAGTACGAGGAGACTCAACTCTCTCCTGCTGAGCCAGTTCTTGTATCATCTCCTCGATCTGGGAGGAAGCAGCGGCCTCGCTAACCATGACTAGCCCTGCAACACGAGGCCAAATAAAAAAGAAAACATCAAAAATCCTTCTCCTAGTTAGAAGGATAAGTTTGGCGAGTAGTGTACCTTCAGCAGCTTCAGCAGGAATAACTGCCGCTAGTGGTGATGTCGTCAACGGCTCACACCCATATATTTCCTCCTCCGAGATGTGTGAGAATTTATTCGGATCAGGAGGAGCGGGTTCATCGCCAAAGTCGACCTCATCCTCAAAATCGATTTCCTCTTCGGATGATGAAGACGACAGTTCAACGCGAGGGACCTCGGCAACCGGAGCCTTGCCTCCAAACACCCTAGTGGTAGGGCTGGGGTCAACTGTCCGAGCACTGGAGATGAAAACACTGGGAGACCCAGGCTGCTGTGCCTCACCTCTCCTCTCGTGAGCTGAGGAAGACCCAGGCTGAGTTGAGACTACTGGAATCTCAACATCACCCATTATGTCGACCTCCGGCTGTTGTGCCTCATCCCTCCTCTCGTGAGCTGAGGAAGCCCCGGGCTGAGCTGAGACCCTAGCCTCTCAACATCGCCTCCGCTCATTATGTCGACTTCGAACTGCTCGGCCTCGTCAGCGGCGGTGGGTTTGTCAGCAGGCTCTGCTTCCTCCACAATCCTGGAGCCCCTGCTGCGCAACCTGCGGGCATGGACTAAGGGGGCATCATCCTCATCCGCCTCTTCTTCCCTCGGGTCCTTAACACCAGAAGGGATGTCCTCGGATGGAGAAACTGCAGCCGTCAAGTCTCTCCGAACCTTCTTTGGGGCAGGCTCAGTAGTGGAGGTAGAGCCTTGAGGACGCTTACCCACCGCCTGTCGAGCCTTTGCTGCTCGCGGCTCCTCCCTCGACCCCCTTCTGACCTCCTTCAGAGCCTTCAGATACTGCTCGACGCCTCGCGAGCGTTTAGTGGACCCCGACCTTGCTTCGTAACCTGCATTGATACTCTCAATGCATGAATACTCCGGAGTGAAATCTGGTGTTTGGTTGGCCTGGAAGTACCAAGTACAGAAGCTGAAGCTGGTACGGCCCTTCGGCCCTTTGATAGGCAGCCGAAAAGTTGCTTCTGTCCCTCCGGCCACGCTATAATACCAAGCCCGAGCACCTTCGAACAAATTCCCACTGAAGGCGAGTCGAGCATTGGGGTTGCCGACATATAGTTGATCATAGCCGAACTGTCGGGCAAAGCGATTCGGCATATACGGCTCGATCGTGCATGAATTCCCTTGCCGGAAAAGCACATACCCGGGCCGGATGTTGACCAACCACCAGAAAACCCCCGTTGACAGCCTCGTGAAGTCATCTTGGCCTGTGGAGTCAGTAAATTGTTCCCCGAAAGATGCACCAGGAATCGCGGGGAAGCAGCGATTAAGCTGGTAGTTCGAAGCCGTCATGACGCACTTTCGAACGTAATACACGTAAGTATTACACCAATTTGAACCCTCCAACCGCTGCACGAAAGGAATAAACCCCTCACACCAAGACACCAGCGTCATCAGAGAGGGACAGTGCATAACGTACCAAGCCATTAGGTACGTGTAGGGAAGCTCAACCCGAGAGTTGGGGCGCTTTATCGTCGGCCTCCCCTCTGAGTCAACAATCACCTTGCCATGGGAGTCGACGGCCTTCCCTGCCTCGCACAGATTTTGGGTTAACGTCCGCAACCCGCTTTGAATACTCGCCGCCATGGCCGGGAGAAGGGCTAGGGGCCTACCATAAGCCAGGAGCACCGCCGGGTACACTACGTCGGCAACAATGACTTCATGTGGCAGCGTTGGCACCACACAGCGCTTCAACCACAGTATTAAGAAGCCCGCCAACAGTGCGTGATCGGAGATAGGGATCCGTGCTTGATGATGGAAGCTTTCGAAAACCGTGTCAGGTTCGAAAACATCCTCGTTCGACTCCGTGGTGTAGGAGTCTACAGAAGCCTTGATCCTGTCGGCAATCTCCTCGTCGGAGCTGGGAGCTAGTCGGGTCACCGGACGGTCTTTCTGGTTGACGCCATTGAACAAGTAGCTTGCCCAAGACAGCTGCTTGACTCCCCCCGCCCTCCAAGAGGTTATCTGGCCGTAGACGTGGAAGTGACATAACACCTCCCAGTAAGTCTCGTACACTCGAGGAGACCCTTTCTTCATAAGGTGAAGCTCCTCAGAGGTTGGGACGTATTCTTCATAGGGAGAATCCCCCATTGCCAGCCCCGAGACCTCGTACAACTCGTGCAGGGCGAGACCCATCTCCCCGACCGGAGTGAAGAATGTCCCCGTCAGAGGATTGTAACGCTCCAGAATCCCAAAGAAGTTTTGAGAGCTCAGTGGGATATCATACTGTACGGCCCTGACTGCTTGGTACAATTCTGCTTGCTCCAACAAGCCTCTAAGGTCGGCAAGGATGAAGCTCACCATCCTGCCCCACCAATACCTCTCAGTGGAGTGGATCCACCCGGGCGAACGGAACTCGACCGGAAAATCACCCCCCACTTTCATGAACGCGTTGAGGAAAGTGGTGCCAAGTTTTGGTGTCTCTCCAACTGGGTGATCAGTCCTGAGCAGCCCTGGAAACAAGCCGAGAACCTCCCTATCATGACTATCATGGCGATATACCTTTTTGGAGCCTAGGTCGCCAAGAGTAACCTCAGGGACATATCGGGAGAGTTCCCATTTCATTTTCCGAGGGACGGACATGTGTTGAAGATAAGATAGCGGGTACATCCTCTCCATGTTTGGGAGAAAGAATCTTCTATCCCCTATCTGACGGAGCCATTTATAATCTCCGTCATACAAGGAATAGCCGCCCTCGCTAATACGGTCTCCAAAGAAGAAGGCAGGCTTCTCCAGCGGAACGCGAGCATCCGTTGTGAATGCTGCGTCAGTCATAAGCTCCCGAAAGGTTGCCATGTCAACATTGGAGAGCCTCCTCCTGCGCTCCTGCGACCCACCAGCAGTCACAGGTACAGTCCTTTGCAGCACAAAGGTCAAATCACGGTCAGCACCACCTACGTGCCCGAAGTGGCGCCTCTTGGAGAGTGGGGCAGAAGAGTGTTGCACTGCAGAAGAAGATGACACTTAATCAGGAATCTGATCAAAAAAAAAAGTTAAGTGTCTATAGTCCAGACGCAGAAAAGATACTGGACGCAGAAATTGTCAAAATCCGCGTCCAGGCCTGAAAATCCGCGTTCAGACGCAGAAGAGATACTGGACGCAGAAATTGTCAAAATTCGCGTCTAGACCTGAAAATCCGCGACCGTGAGGCCAACAGGGAGCCTGCGTTTTGAAATCCAAGACTTATAAAAAATTTTCTAAGTACTTGGACTCAGGTGCGAGATTCATAAAAGACCAGCACCTGATGTCACAGAACGCAAGGATCAAGTCCGCGTCCGAACCCTTCACAATTAGAAATATTCTAAGTGAAGAATCCGAAGTGCAGGGCTTACTGGCGCTCTATATCTAATAAACAAGCGCATCCCCAGTGGATAAAAGCGGTGGGGTCATCAAACCCGCGCCTTGTTTATCAACTCAAAGACCGCGTCTGAGAATCAAACGTGGTTTCTATTCTGTGTTGATGGTTCTCCTTTCAAAGAGAGATTTTAGGAGTCCATGAACTTCCATTAATGGCGAAGTTTAAGCCTAATGGCATTATACCTGAGATTGGGGCTTCATGCACGGAGGAACCACCCCTCTGAGCCTCGACGACGGTCGCTTTTGAAGATGATGCGGTTGGCTTGGCCTTGGGTGCCATCGTTAATCAAGAATCTGATGATGGACGATGAAGAAATGAAAAGAGACAGAGAAGACTCCTTTTTCAAAAAACCCTAACAGATGCGCTCGAGACGAAAGAGATATCTCTCTGACTGTTGCCATTTATAGGCACGAAGATTCGCAAAGATACGCGGCGCGTGGCTCGATTGGTTCGGCATCGTGTCATCGCTTGACGCGTGGACAGCTCATTTAATATACCGGGAAGTCTGCGCGCCAAAAAGAGATGTCCCGTCGGTTCCCCAGAACAAGTGGCGGTGCACTCATGACACGGCACGGATTCGCACCCAACAGGCGCGCCTCTTCGATGGACGTGCCCCGTCAGCACAGCCATAGTCGCGTCCAGAAAGTTGCGTCCTTACTCAAAAGGATGCGTCTCTCCGAAGTTCGCGTCCTTCCAATCCGGCCTAGCATCACGTCTGCCCAATGGAATATCAGTCGCGTTTTCATTTCCAAAAGACGCGCCCCATGAAAGTCGCGTCTTTAAAGCAGTACTATTTTTGCTCTTCAAAAAGAACTGGCGTTCAGTCCTTTCTTCTGCAAATCAGTTCAACAGTACACTAGCACAAGCAGACGACTGTCCACTCCTGGCTTAAAGTGCACCCACGACAGACTTAAAGCAATCGGGGAGGTTTAGACTGTGTATCTAAACACTCAACTCGATCAACTCTGATGGCTTCAAAGAGTTCTACAGTACACTCACGAAGACCATACTCCAGATAAGATCAAACCCGGAGCATTAACAGTCCAGTCATAAGGGTAAGCTCAGCTAGAGTCCAAAGTATTTCGAAATCCGTCCCAGTTAACTGCGGAATATCGAAAACCTTGGAGGGGGTTCTGTAGGCTGTCTAAAAATCATTAAAAGACAAGCCATTAAAAAAGGCAGAATTTCAGGTTCTAGACGCAGGACTAATGATGGCCATCCGCGTCTCAGCATCAAGGCGTGAGGGTCCAAACCCGCGTCTCAGCATCAAGGCGTGAGAGTCCAAACCCGCGTCTCAGCATCAAGGCGCGTGGGCTCAAAACCCGCGTCTCAGCATCAAGGCGCGTGAGCTCAACACCCGCGTCTCAACATCAAGGCGTGTGGGCTCAACACCCGCGTCTCAACATCAAGGCGCAAGGGCTCGACACCCGCGTCTCAACATCAAGGCCCGTGGGCTCAACACCCGTGTCTCAACCTCAAGGCGCGAGGGCTCGACACCCGCATCTCAACCGCAGGGCGCGAGTGTAACGGCCAAAAATTTTTATCCATTTAATTATTATTTCCTAAGTATATTAAGCATCGGTTACATAGGAAAATATTTTTTTTTATATAGATGAATTCTCTTTCTTAATTAAATACCAATAGAAATAAATATAATCATGGAATTAATATTTTTTTTTTATGTTGTCAATTTGGGATTTATGGCACAAATGGGAATTCATAGAATATATGTATTGGTATTAAATGACAACATGTATTTGATACTAGGGTATATAGGATTATACCCTAAATAATTGCAATTAGAGGCCTTTAATGGTATTTCCAATAAGAGTTATTTAGAAAAATACTAAGTATGGTAAATAAGATTTTTTTTTTTTTATTAAATTATAGTTAGTGGGAGAGTTTGGTGTGCATGTGGAGTGAGGTGTAAGGCTAGGATCAATTTGATCCTAGCCTTGGCCAAGTGGCAAGCTTGGTGGGGATTGTGTCTTGCAAATGTTGGGTTATGAGGGGCTTTTGTGCATAATGAGCAACCCCATTACTTCAGAGCTGAGAAGAATTCTCTTCTCTGTAAAACAGAAACTTTTCCACCTGAAACCTAGAAACCCTCCTCCCTCACAACTCTCTTCCTCTTCCAGCGAGCATCGGCCGGAATCAGGGGATATCCTCACACCTCGCGCCACCTCGCGGCCACACCCAGCCGTGCGCGACTGCGCACAGCCTCTCGCGACCGCGCAGCCGCGGAAACCCGCGGAAAGCCGCGCGATCGCGGCAAAACCAGGCCTTGGGTCGGTCTGGTTTCGTCGGAGGAACCTCCTGTTGGCCAGAAGTCGAGAAGTAGAGCCTGAACTTGGGTGGTGGAAGGGAGATAGCTCGGAACCCTAATTTTAGATTGTCAAAAACCCCCAATTTTCAGAAAATCGAAATTGGGTAAAGGTAAATTCATACTCCACTACTTCCTTCCTTTTTTTTGAAGTAATTTACAGCTAATAGATTCATTGTCTTTTGCTAGGAATTGAGTAAGAGGATTGATCTAAGATTTCAAGTGAGGAACCCATCTATAATTGTGAGTAAATTCCATACTCACTTTACACTTTTAATTTACTAATCATTCATTTAGAAATTGAGGTATGTGATAGAGAAAAGGAACTTGAAGAAAGTGTAATAAAATGGTGTAGAGTAGTATGAAAATTAAATCAACATGGAATTGGTACTAAATTACTCTATTTTCATTTGAAGGTAGTTGTATGTTATGTATGTATGATGCGTAAGTAAAGGAAGTATTGATGGGTGTGTGCTAGAATGTAAATATGCCTTAATCACTATGTTGCATGTTATGTATGTATGATGCGTAAGTAAAGGAAGTATTGATGGGTGTTTGCTAGAGTGTAAATATGCCTAAATCACTATGTTGCATATTATGTAAGTATGAGGCTTAGGTAAAGGAAGTATTGTTGGGGGTTTACTTAAGTGTAAATATGCCCTAATAGCTATGTTACATGTTATGTATGTGTAATACTATAGTTACTAATCATGATACCTAAGCACTTTCGCATGAATCACAATTCTACAAATCACTATGGTTATACTTCTATAGTAGCGTGACTTGAGTATGTGAGTGGTATGTGAGCATGTCAATCATGTAGCCTTACCAAAACATACTAATTTGGTAACTTATGCAAAGGTACACTTTTGATATGTTATATGTGTTAGTGTATGATATATGAAATTTTTCTATGATTGTTATCTAAGGAGGAAGGGGCCGGGCGGGAGCCGGTAGGAGGGGGGAAGACGGTGAGAAATGTTGTGCATTCACATTATTTATATAAGGAGGAAGGGGCCGGGCGGGAGCCGGTAGGTGGAGAAGACGGGGATTATGGGGAATCACGTAGATACACATGAGTATGTATGCTTGTGCTATAT
Source organism: Agave tequilana (assembly GCA_038442645.1). NCBI lineage: Eukaryota > Viridiplantae > Streptophyta > Magnoliopsida > Asparagales > Asparagaceae > Agave > Agave tequilana. Next base: position 158,139 of record JAVJIF010005724.1, on the reverse strand, counting down.
TTATATGTCTTGTTATATTTCAAGGAGGAAGGGGCCGGGCGGGAGCCGGCAGTCGGGAGAAGACGGGGTAAATTAGCACCCTATGATTAGGGTGATATGTGAATGTGTCCTAGTAAGTAATTGAAACATTGTATTGTCGGTAATTAATGGGAAAAATGAAAATGATTAGTACAGGCTAAGGCAAGGTAAGAATTTGTGCATAAGTCTCTGGGAAACCTTTAGTAATCATAAAAGAGTCTAGCAATCATACTTGTAATTGTTAATTTGGATAAGGAAGTACCTATATTCATGTAACATTTAATATTCACGTTATCATTTGTGTAGTGGTTATGAAATTTACTCGCTGAGCTGTCGAGCTCATTCCATTTATTTTGTTCCCTTTTCAGGTCCAGATAAAGGTAAAGGCCTAATGTAGCTTGGAGTAATTATGAGCATGATGACCTATCTTACCAACTATGATTTTTGTTCACTATGTCCATTTATGTATGTTTTGATTCGGATATCCCTAGCTAAAAGTGTTATGATGCTATTATTCCATGTAACCCCCATTTTGTATTAATTGTAAGTGGAACTTGTGGTGCTTGGGACATGGTAAGTTTATGTTTGGTGAATCATGTTGTGGTTCAGGTGATGTTGGATGTTTTTATAGTTATGTATGGAAAGCATATGATATAGAGTATGTACTTGGGAAGTCGTTATGGTTGTGATATGGTGTTATTGGAGATCCTTATAACTTAGGATATATAGGCCGTGTGGCCGAAATTCTTTTGGATATAAGTAGGCCTTGGAGCCAAAATTGTTATTCTTGTATGAGAACAAAGGTGAAATATTAGAGGAGATGCTGCCGAAATTTCTAATAATTATTCGGTATTAGAAGGTAACCTGGGAATAAAGAGATGTTATGGACTAATCTTGCTTATGAGAATTTGGGACCGTTACAATTGGTATCAGAGCATGGTTTAGGCAAGGTTAGCCTAGATAGATGTAGTATGTAAGACTGACTATGAAGTCATGTATATGTGTACTAGAATAAATTAGAGGTGGGGTATGAGAATGATGGTATAGTTTTAGAGTAGTTGGCCCTGGAATGTAGGATATTTAACTGTTCTCCACATTTGAATGTGGGTACCCGCATACCTAAGTTCAAATGTATCTTGCAAGGGGTGCGGGCCCTTTTGTAAGAAATTCCAGTGTTATGGGACATCGGAAATGGAGAACAATCAAAATATCACATGAGTCGGGGTCAAAACCTATTAGTAGGACAATTGTGCATAAGAAAGAATTATGAAAGATCAGCATGGTTATGTAAGTGATGATTTTCTATCATGTCTTGATTCTATATTCATGCAAAATTATTGCTTTGGGGAGAACGGGAAGGCACATCGGCTAATATAAATGTCTTACTTCTACAGATGGGAGATTCTGAGATGTCTAGATCATCGTCTGACGGTCCGGAATCGGAAAGTTTAAGTTGGATCGCGGACTCAATAGACTGGGATTTTGAATCTGACGAAACCGATCCAGATGTCATTCTTAAAGGTTCCCCAGCCAATTTAGATGCAGGAATCCGCATGGGACAAGATGAGGCAGATGACATTAATGAGGCAGAAAGTGCCATTAGAGACGCACCAGTAACTGAGGGCTTGGGAGTCCTACCTAATGAAGAGATGAACCCTGACGGAAGGATTTTCGTTGGGGGTATTTGGTGGAATTCTTGCTGGGTGGAAGATATGGACCTGTACGATGACAATGAGAATTGGGGATGTATTTTGATACTGTACTAGAAGAAGTAGAAGAAGAACCAATGGAAGAAGAACCAGAAGAAGAAGAACCAGTAGAAGAAGAACCAATAGAAGAAGAGGATCCAGAAGAGGAACCTGTGAGGGAAGATCGGGAGGAGAGCTCCTCGGGGTCTAACATCACCCCTTGAAGGGAGTTTAGTTGGGTGGCACTTTCTTTTTGTTTTTGTCATTTTTGTTTTTGAAGTAAAGGAATGTCAATTCACATAAGTGTATTTTTTTTTTTGTAAAGAAAGTGGTCGTCAATAGTTACATGTATGAACCTGTATCCCTTTTGACTGCATTGGCATGTTTTGAATGAATGCAGCCATGCTAATGTATATGTTGCTATGAAAACGCTTTATGCATAAATGAAATCAGTGTTTTGTTTGTGAACTATTCTACTTGTTATCATTGAGTTACCATTGATTATGTGCAACTATTCTTCTAGGTATTAGATGGATTTGAATTTTCCACCATCCGATGCCAACTCGGAGGGCAGCGTCCCATTGCACAGCGCAATTGGGAGCGTCCATCCCCCGGCAAGTCAAGAAATTCTGAGTGGGCGATCTAATGCTAATCGGGGAGTGCCGGACAGAATCCCAGATTGGCTGTTGCAGTTGGCAAGTGTAAACAACCCCCGTAGAGCTCTTGAACAATTTCAAAAGCTCAACCCACCAGCCTTCAGAGGAGGAGTTGACCCTATTCAAGCTGAAGAATGGCTCCGACAAATTGAAAAGATATTGGATGTAATGGAATGTACTGAAACCCAGCGAGTATCTTTCGCTTCTTTCATGTTCCAAGGAGAGGCCGAGCGCTGGTGGGAGATGGTAAAGGGAGGAGCTAAGAACTTGGGAAGGGAGATCTCTTGGAACTTCTTAGTAGCAAAGTTCAATGAAAAGTACATCCCTGGAGTAGTGAAGGACCGACTTGCGATGGAATTCTAAGAGCTGAAGCAGGAGCAATGGACAGTGAGTCAATATGAAGCTAAATTCACTCAGCTGTCCAGGTATGCTGAGAAATTGGTGTCCGAGGAGGAAGATAGGACGAAGAGGTTCGTTAGGGGCTTTAGGCCAGAAATCAGGAGCAAGCTGATCCCGTTCCAACTGCAAGTTTATAGTCAAGCGGTGGAAAAAGCAATGGAAGTCGAAAGAGACATGCAGGAGAATCAGGAGACAAGGGTCAGGGAGCTGCCCTATATGAAGCGACCCCGGTACAATAATGCTCCGAGCTTTGGAACCCAGTCCTTGAGGCCCGACAGAGGTACTGGATCTTCCTTTATGCCGGCCCCAGGGAACAAAGGTAACTCAGGACCCAAAAAGAGGGGATTTTCCCACGCAGACTCCAACTTTGCAGGAAGTCAATGGTGTCCCAGATGCCATAGAAATCATACCGGCAGTTGCTCTGTTGGTAAGCAATGTTTTGCTTGTGGTAAAATGGGTCATATGAGGAGAGAATACCCAACCCTGCATGGATATCCAGGAGCGAGTAGGGGGACAGGGAGACCAGCCATGGGTGTTGCCCCAACAACAGGAGGACAAGCTACCGCCTTTCGGCAACCTGTCAACAGGACTCGCTCAGCCACGACACAAGCATCTGTACAGCAACCAAGAGTTCAAGGAAGGATGAATGCAATCACTCAACAGGAGGCTCGAGCATCTAATGCCGTGGTGGAAGGTACCGTCTGTGTATCCGATAATGTTGCTCGAGTATTATTTGATCCCGGTGCTACACACTCTTTTATTTCTTCATCTTTTGCTGCAACTATTAACATGGAATCTGAACCTTTGAGCTATCAACTAGTGGTATCAACCCCTGTAGGCGCCAGACTGACCACTAGCGAGTATTATAAGGGATGTAAAATCATCATAGGTGAGATGAATACACAGGCAGACCTGATTAAGCTAGGAGAAATGGAGTTTGACATCATCCTAGGAATGGATTGGTTGTCAACATATCGGGTTCATGTAGACTGTTATCAGAAGAAGATAATTTTTAAGTTAGAGGGAACTCCCGAAAGTGTTTATGAAGGGATGAAGAATAAGATCAGCACTCCAGTCATTTCTGCTTTAAAGGCCACTAAATTATTGAGGCAAGGGTGTCAAGGGTTTTTGGCAACCCTTATTGGAGAAGAAGATATGAAGATTAAGATTGAAAACATAGAAGTTGCAAGAGACTATCCTGATGTTTTTCCGGAAGATCTACCCGGCTTACCCCCAGATAGAGAAGTAGAATTTTCCATTAATCTTCTACCTGGGACAAGCCCCATATCCAGGGCACCTTATAGAATGGCACCCGCAGAAATGAATGAATTGAAGGACCAGTTGCAAGAGTTGCTAAGCCTCGGTTTTATTCGGCCGAGTGTATCACCTTGGGGTGCTCCGGTATTATTTGTTAAGAAGAAGGATGGGAGCATGAGGCTGTGTATAGACTATCGAGAGCTGAACAAGGTCACTATCAAGAATCGATATCCATTGCCGAGGATTGATGACCTATTTGATCAACTTCAGGGTGCCAGTATATTTTCCAAGATAGATCTAAGGTCAGGATATCATCAATTAAAGATCAAACCGGAAGATGTTTCTAAGACTGCTTTTCGAACCAGATATGGCCATTATGAATTTTTAGTAATGCCATTTGGTTTGACTAATGCTCCAGCAGCATTCATGGATCTGATGAATAGAATTTTCCAGCCATACCTAGATCAATTTGTAGTGGTGTTCATTGATGACATACTGATCTATTCAAAGAGCAAAGAGGATCATGAAAGACACTTGAGGATAGTATTACAGTTATTGAGAGAAAAGCAACTCTATGCAAAGCTTAAGAAGTGTGAGTTCTGGCTGAATGAAGTTGGGTTCTTGGGTCACATCATAAATGAAGAAGGAATATCAGTGGACCCCGTTAAGATCGAGGCGATAAAGGGGTGGCCTCAACCTACCAATGTCACCGAGGTGCGAAGCTTCCTAGGATTGGCTGGGTATTACCGGAGGTTTGTAGAAGGATTTTCTAAGATAGCTGCACCCTTATCCCAGTTAACCAAGAAGGGCCTCAAATTCCATTGGGGAGATGATCAGCAGAAAAGCTTTCAAGAACTAAAAGATAAGTTAACGTCGGCTCCAATCTTAGCCATGCCCATTGGAGACGAGGGTTATGTTGTTTTCAGTGATGCATCAAAGTCAGGCCTGGGGTGTGTATTGATGCAAAATGGGAGAGTAATTGCATATGCCTCTAGACAACTAAGGAACCATGAGAAAAATTACCCTACCCATGATCTTGAGTTAGCTGCAGTCATTTTTGCCTTAAAAATCTGGCGGCACTACCTTATGGAGTATCATGTGATATTTACACAGATCACAAAAGCCTGAAATATATTTTCACCCAAAAGGAATTGAATATGCGCCAAAGAAGATGGTTGGAATTGATGAAGGACTATGACTTGGACATTCATTATCACCCTGGGAAGGCCAACGTGGTGGCTGACGCGTTAAGCCGGAAGTCTGGAGGATCCTTGGCAGTGTTGTTAACACAGTAATCGGAGTTGATAAAGGAGATGGAAAGAATGCAACTTGAAATTCACATAAGAGGGCCCCGGGATGGAGTGAACCAGATAAATCAAATTAGTATTGGTTTCGATCTTTATGATGAGATCAAGGAAGCTCAAAGGAAAGATGATCAGACAGCTAAAAATCTTGAGAAAGTGCAAAAAGGTGAAACCCAAGAATTTATAATTTCCAGGGATTTACTGAGGAAGGGAAGCCGAATAGTTATACCGCCAGATTTTAAACTCAAGGAGCGAATTTTAACTGAAGCCCATTGCACTCCTTACACCGCACATCCTGGAACAACCAAGATGTATCAGGATTTGCAGGCAAACTTTTGGTGGGAAGGGATGAAGAAGGACATAGCAAGTTTTGTACAGAGATGTTTGATATGCCAACAAGTTAAGGCTGAGCATAAGAAGCCTCCTGGACTACTCATGCCCTTACAAATCCCTGAATGGAAGTGGAGCAATATTACAATGGATTTTGTGACCGGACTTCCTAAATCCCCTCAAGGATGTGATGCCATCTGGGTGATAGTCGATCGACTTACAAAGTCCGCTCATTTTCTGCCCATACGAATAAACTATTCGATGGATAGATTAGCTCAGATTTACCTCCGAGAGATAATCAGGATTCATGGAGTCCCCGAGACGATTGTGTCAGATCGCGACCCTCGGTTTCAGTCAAAGTTATGGATCAGTCTATCCCAAGCTCTGGGCACCAAGCTACACCCAAGTACAGCTGCTCATCCGCAAACCGACGGACAATCAGAAAGAACTATACAAATATTGGAAGATATGCTGAGAGCATGCGTGTTGGATTTCGGGGGTAATTGGGAAAAGTATCTACCATTAGCAGAATTTGCATACAACAATAGTTATCAATCTACTATTGGAATGCCCCCATTTGAAGCATTGTACGGCAGGAAGTGTAGATCTCCGATTTGCTGGGAGGAGATTGGAGACCGAACATTATTCGGAGCCGATATAGTGGTAGATACAACAGAGAAGATCCGGATGATAAAGAAGAGAATGAAGGCGGCCCAGAGTAGACAGAAGACATATGCGGATCGGCGCCGAAGACCTTTGGAATTTGCAGAAGGCGACAAAGTTTTTCTGAAAATATCGCCAATGAAAGGAGTGATACGGGTTGGTAAACGGAATAAATTAGACCCCCGTTTTATCGGTCCTTTCGAGATATTGGAGAGAATAGGACCTCTGGCTTACCGGTTGGCTTTACCACCAGAAATGGAGAAGATGCATAATGTGTTTCACGTGTCACAACTAAGGAAGTACATATCAGACCCCAGTCATGTTCTTAGTTACTCACCACTGCAACTCCAAGAAGATTTGTCATATACGGTGGAGCCAGTGCAGATCTTGGATCGTAAGGAGAAGGTTTTGCGGAACAAAGCTATTCCGTTAGTGAAAGTATTATGGAGAAGCCAGGAAATTGAAGAGACTACTTGGGAGCCAGAAGAGGATATGCGAATTAACTACCCACAACTTTTCCGAGGTACGTCAAGCTTCGGGGCCGAAGCTTCCCTAAGGGGGGTAGAAATGTAACGGCCAAAAATTTTTATCCATTTAATTATTATTTCCTAAGTATATTAAGCATCGGTTACATAGGAAAATATTTTTTTTTATATAGATGAATTCTCTTTCTTAATTAAATACCAATAGAAATAAATATAATCATGGAATTAATATTTTTTTTATGTTGTCAATTTGGGATTTATGGCACAAATGGGAATTCATAGAATATATGTATTGGTATTAAATGACAACATGTATTTGATACTAGGGTATATAGGATTATACCCTAAATAATTGCAATTAGAGGCCTTTAATGGTATTTCCAATAAGAGTTATTTAGAAAAATACTAAGTATGGTAAATAAGATTTTTTTTTTTTTATTAATTATAGTTAGTGGGAGAGTTTGGTGTGCATGTGGAGTGAGGTGTAAGGCTAGGATCAATTTGATCCTAGCCTTGGCCAAGTGGCAAGCTTGGTGGGGATTGTGTCTTGCAAATGTTGGGTTATGAGGGGCTTTTGTGCATAATGAGCAACCCCATTACTTCAGAGCTGAGAAGAATTCTCTTCTCTGTAAAACAGAAACTTTTCCACCTGAAACCTAGAAACCCTCCTCCCTCACAACTCTCTTCCTCTTCCAGCGAGCATCGGCCGGAATCAGGGGATATCCTCACACCTCGCGCCACCTCGCGGCCACACCCAGCCGTGCGCGACTGCGCACAGCCTCTCGCGACCGCGCAGCCGCGGAAACCCGCGGAAAGCCGCGCGATCGCGGCAAAACCAGGCCTTGGGTCGGTCTGGTTTCGTCGGAGGAACCTCCTGTTGGCCAGAAGTCGAGAAGTAGAGCCTGAACTTGGGTGGTGGAAGGGAGATAGCTCGGAACCCTAATTTTAGATTGTCAAAAACCCCCAATTTTCAGAAAATCGAAATTGGGTAAAGGTAAATTCATACTCCACTACTTCCTTCCTTTTTTTTGAAGTAATTTACAGCTAATAGATTCATTGTCTTTTGCTAGGAATTGAGTAAGAGGATTGATCTAAGATTTCAAGTGAGGAACCCATCTATAATTGTGAGTAAATTCCATACTCACTTTACACTTTTTAATTTACTAATCATTCATTTAGAAATTGAGGTATGTGATAGAGAAAAGGAACTTGAAGAAAGTGTAATAAAATGGTGTAGAGTAGTATGAAAATTAAATCAACATGGAATTGGTACTAAATTACTCTATTTTCATTTGAAGGTAGTTGTATGTTATGTATGTATGATGCGTAAGTAAAGGAAGTATTGATGGGTGTGTGCTAGAATGTAAATATGCCTTAATCACTATGTTGCATGTTATGTATGTATGATGCGTAAGTAAAGGAAGTATTGATGGGTGTTTGCTAGAGTGTAAATATGCCTAAATCACTATGTTGCATATTATGTAAGTATGAGGCTTAGGTAAAGGAAGTATTGTTGGGGGTTTACTTAAGTGTAAATATGCCCTAATAGCTATGTTACATGTTATGTATGTGTAATACTATAGTTACTAATCATGATACCTAAGCACTTTCGCATGAATCACAATTCTACAAATCACTATGGTTATACTTCTATAGTAGCGTGACTTGAGTATGTGAGTGGTATGTGAGCATGTCAATCATGTAGCCTTACCAAAACATACTAATTTGGTAACTTATGCAAAGGTACACTTTTGATATGTTATATGTGTTAGTGTATGATATATGAAATTTTTCTATGATTGTTATCTAAGGAGGAAGGGGCCGGGCGGGAGCCGGTAGGAGGGGGGAAGACGGTGAGAAATGTTGTGCATTCACATTATTTATATAAGGAGGAAGGGGCCGGGCGGGAGCCGGTAGGTGGAGAAGACGGGGATTATGGGGAATCACGTAGATACACATGAGTATGTATACTTGTGCTATATTTATATGTCTTGTTATATTTCAAGGAGGAAGGGGCCGGGCGGGAGCCGGCAGTCGGGAGAAGACGGGGTAAATTAGCACCCTATGATTAGGGTGATATGTGAATGTGTCCTAGTAAGTAATTGAAACATTGTATTGTCGGTAATTAATGGGAAAAATGAAAATGATTAGTACAGGCTAAGGCAAGGTAAGAATTTGTGCATAAGTCTCTGGGAAACCTTTAGTAATCATAAAGGAGTCTAGCAATCATACTTGTAATTGTTAATTTGGATAAGGAAGTACCTATATTCATGTAACATTTAATATTCACGTTATCATTTGTGTAGTGGTTATGAAATTTACTCGCTGAGCTGTCGAGCTCATTCCATTTATTTTGTTCCCTTTTCAGGTCCAGATAAAGGTAAAGGCCTAATGTAGCTTGGAGTAGTTATGAGCATGATGACCTATCTTACCAACTATGATTTTTGTTCACTATGTCCATTTATGTATGTTTTGATTCGGATATCCCTAGCTAAAAGTGTTATGATGCTATTATTCCATGTAACCCCCATTTTGTATTAATTGTAAGTGGAACTTGTGGTGCTTGGGACATGGTAAGTTTATGTTTGGTGAATCATGTTGTGGTTCAAGTGATGTTGGATGTTTTTATAGTTATGTATGGAAAGCATATGATATAGAGTATGTACTTGGGAAGTCGTTATGGTTGTGATATGGTGTTATTGGAGATCCTTATAACTTGGGATATATAGGCCGTGTGGCCGAAATTCTTTTGGATATAAGTAGGCCTTGGAGCCGAAATTGTTATTCTTGTATGAGAACAAAGGTGAAATATTAGAGGAGATGCTGCCGAAATTTCTAATAATTATTCGGTATTAGAAGGTAACCTGGGAATAAAGAGATGTTATGGACTAATCTTGCTTATGAGAATTTGGGACCGTTACAGCGAGGGTCCAAGGCCCACGTCTCGGTTATAACCGCCCTGGTTATGGGGCCAGTCACCGCCCACATAGCGGGAAAGTTAGCCCCTCATTGTGGAGCATTTTTAGGGGGCACGTTCACCCCTGAAACCTCTATAAATAGCCCCGCCGCTATGAGGAAAGGGGAGACGAGACAAGAAACAAGAATAGACAACAGACTACATACAGGCAGACAGAGAGAGAAGCAAGAGAGAGCTCAACTCTTCAGCAAACTTGCTGCGTACAAGTTGCTCTTTTCCTACCTTCTCTTTGAGAGTTTTGGTAGACAGAGCTGTACTACTCCTTCTACCAGCCGAAGAGAAGATCCCCGAAGGTCTAGACGGTCACCCGGTCAACGGAGAACAAGATTCACTCTCCATCGTCACTTGAAGAAACCCAGCCTTAAACAAAGGGAGGATTCAAGACTCAACATCCTCTCTCCCTTGTAACCGGAATACTAGTCTGTTGTAATTTTTCAATTTGATTCAAGGAAATCTTACTTCGAGCTCGTACCTTCTCCGTGTGTGTACACCCCCCTCTAGGTGAACTTACAAAAAACACTCACAAACTGGCCATGGGAAGGTAGCTCTCTTTCCCACGATCGCAACGGATCCAGAATCGTCTAAATCAGAGTCCGGATGCTCCCGATATTGTCCGAATACTAAATCAGAACAAATAGGGTTAATATGTAATAAAAATATTTAAATGCAATTAATAAATAGAAGCAGGGGTTTTCTGTAAGATTACCTTTATTGGGTTTCGGATGCGGGTTTGGTGAGATAACGGGTCGGGTGAAGATCCAAACCCAACCCGTTTAACTTAAGTTATTGGGTAATGGGTAATGGGTCGGGTTTCGGGCTTATTGGGTTTAAGACTTAACCCAATAGAGGGTTAATGGGTTTGGGTTAGACCCAAACCCACAAAAGGAAAGAGGAGCAGCAGCAGCAGCTTGCTGCTGCCGCCCTCACCAGCCAGCCGGCCAGCCAAGCTGGCCGGCGGCGAGAGCAGCCCGCCGGCGGCGGTCCCGGCCGCCGGCGGCGCGGCGGCGGCGAAGTAGTGAGAGAGAGAGAGGGTGAATGAGGGAGAGAGAGGGTGTGAGAATGAGGGGGAGGGTTTACAGACAAGGGAAAAGAAGAAGAAGATGAAGAAGAAAGGAAGAAGAAGAAGAGGAGGAGGAACATGGGCAGTGGTGGCTCGGCCGGGGCTGCGGCGCGGCCTGGGGCTCGCGGCCGGCGGCGGCGGCCAGCGCTGGCAAGGGTCGGTCGGCCCCCTTCTTTTGAGTCGCACAGAGAGAGAGAGGTAATAGGGGGAGAGAGAGAGAGATTAGGGGGAGAGAGAGGGGTTTTGAGAGGGAAAGAGGGGGTTTGTGTGGATGAGAGAGAGAGAGGTGAGAGAGAGAGAGGATTTAAAAGGGTAGGGAAGAGAGAGAGGTCGGTTGTTTAAGGCGGTGGGGGGAGCTCTCTGGAGAAATGGAGAAGAGGAAAGGAAAAGAAAAGAAAAGAAAAGAGTTTAAATCATTAAAATAATATTATTTAATTCGGCCCAAAATTGGACTAGTCCCGAACGGTGCCCAAAAATTACAGAAAATAGAAAATATTATCATGAGACGTAAGATGAAGACGGTTTGCAGAAATTCAATCCGATTTGTAAATTAAAAATCCTGGAAGATGACGCCGGTACAGGGCGACACCGATTTGGCCGGATTTTCGATAAATTCAGAAAATTTCCAAAAATACCCTAACGTAGCTCATGAGATTTTAAGACATACGGTGAAAGCCGATTCTCAAAATACAACTCCATTTGTGAAATAAAAATCAGAAAGCCAATTATCGGTATTGGTCGACACCGACTACGGAGATTTTCCAAAATAATCCAGAAAAATTCCAGAAAATCGGAAGAAATCTAAAATATTAGAAAATGATTTTTGAAATTGAAATCCGCTCAATCGGACTACCACGGAGGTCACATCAATTTTGTACGTCGTATTGCGTACCGATACAGTGATACGTACACCGGGGAGCAGGGGGTTACATTGTGCATAGCATCATTCATTCATATCTTATTGCTTGCATTTGTGCCTTGTATTATTTCATATTGTTCATCTTTATATGCTTGGCTTGCTTGTGTGTGCCTCACTTATACTTAACCACAAGAGCTTCATATAGCACCTCGACCCTTATCTAGGGAATCAAGAGGAGTTAGTCCAGAGCCCTTCACGGGGAATTCGGCTACACTTATTGGTTGTATTAAGTGTAGTTGCAAATTGTTTTTAGCTTCCGCATTCTTTCGCATTTAGTTTCTAGATTAGCCATATCACCTATTCACCCCCCTCTAGGTAATTTCAATTGAAATCGATCAAATCGGACTACCAGAAAGGTCAAATCAAGTAGCATGCTGGTATCGGGTTCTCGGTGCGAGTCAGGGCTGCCTCTATGTCTGAAAATTCAGATCCAATACACAATAACATAAGCAATCACAATCCAAAAACAGATACTGCAAGAAAATTGTAACAGTGCGGTCGAAAAAAATTTGGGACACGTATCACGTTACGTGTCCCAGGAAAAGGGTGCTACATTCTCTGGTGCATCTCTCTCTATTAGTTGGGGTTTCTCATTGGTTGTTATCAAGGCGCGCGCAACAGCTACAACGGGCAAAGAATTGAAGCAGTCTGTAAAGGTCTTCCAAAGGCAAACGTTGAATCTTCTTTTCCATTCGTCATAGAAACCATAAACTTTATTGATTTTCGCATCCTCGTGGTTCCTCTCAAAAAGATAAGGTTATCGGGGTCTTTTATTCTATATGCTAGAAGCAAGCATATTGTCTCTAAGCTTCGCTTGCCACGATCGACATAGTCCCATATTTTGCAGCCGGAGGAAACCCACCGCGTTCAAAATATCTATATATTGACCATGTAAATCGCCTGCAATAGACATAAAAGGTAAGAAAGAAGGAGAATTTAGCACCATGTACCATTATCCTCCAAAATATGTTGTTTAAATCATTAATAGTGATTTACATAAGACATGTAGCATTTTGTTCAAATATTATGAATTAGTAAAACAGAGTAATCAGGAAAAAAAAAAAAGGGAAAATTTTAGATTCAATTAATGCATGAATTCCCTAATTTTATGGATCGAAGATGATTGTGTTTGTTATCTGATTCTCAATCTTAACTTTCCATACTTCAGAAGCGAAGTTAGTATCTTTATGAATTTTGTATTAGTTTAAAGAGCGATAATATATCCATCTTGATAAATTCTCCCCTGCATTCTGCGTATAATTTTAACCTTCAACCACATATCTCCGTGTTCGCGCATGAGTATCACATATGCATCCCTTGAATTTTCTTATACGAGAGAGATCAAAATTCCTTTCCCAACCTAGAAACAAATCAAGAAGCAATACAACACCATCACCAGCAAAAGAGGCACACTTACGAAATGCAAGCATTTCCTCAAAAAATAAGCTCCGACAAAAACCTCAAATGTTGATGCCTGAGCTGTGCATGTTCAGAGTCAATAAACACAAAAAAAGGAGGAACTGGGGCTTGATCAGCAGGAGGTTGGGCTGAGAGAGGAAGACGCGAAGGTGTAGCGGTTATCGATCTCGGACAGCTGCACCTGCTTCCCTTCCCCGCCCGCCAGCCTCTTTATGTTGTCGTCCACGCCCACCTCTTTGATCTTCGCGCGGGCCGAAGAAGAAGAAGATGATGATGATGCATTTGTTGAAGCCATTATTACAACAACAACAACTAAGTCATTTGTCCAGAGTATTTGGGTAGGCTACATGAACCAAAAGAGAATTACGCCGGATGGATCGGCTTTCTCCACTCATTCCTATCGAGCAATATGATTTCACTAAGACCTTCAGTCTCTATATCTTGTTGTATTACTTCCATCTATATTTTCTTCAACTTGTTGAAGCCATTATTGTTGAGATTATTCTCGTTCACTCCTTTGTTTCTTCTACTCAAATTGTTGTTTTTGCTCGAGAAGAGGAGGAAAGAGACGGAGGAGATGTTTGATTGTGAATCAACCATTTGGTCCTGAGAGTTAGAGATGCTCTGCTTTCTAAGCACCAGGGAAATTGTAACCTTCAATCGGGACCTGGGGTGGATACGGGGACGGGTCGGATTTTGTGGCATCCGCTTGCGGATCCGTAGGGGAATTAGCTGAAATTGTACTATTTTTGGCTAAATTTCAAAAAACTTCCCCCAACTAATCACTTATGTCTAAAAATTTCCCCACATTTATGTAGCTTATCAAATAATATTAAAAAGATTAAAATAAATAAATAAAACCAGAAACCTGATTCTCGAACTTGATTATTTTGACCCAAAATTCAATCTATTTACACATCTAACTTAATTTCGTAGGCTCGAACTATATTGCACAGACATAACAACATTGAAATATACATGATATATGGACACGTGACAAATACTTTAAAATACAACCGACACGTTTCGAACACAATACGACTTCATGATAGAAGCGTTCGCGCTATGTAAAGCGCGAGTCATGCATGGATAAATTGGCTAAGTCCAGGCTCGTTCCTAATTATACTTTAACACGATAAATATGTAAAATAACAAATATACTTCCTTAAATTGAATCTGGTAAGAATAAATAAACAATTAGAAACATGATAACCATAATTACTAATTTATATTAAGAAATCAAATCCGTATAGTCTATTGTTATAACAATCCCAAAAAAATGTAAATTTCCAACTGCCCCACCACAAGAGATCTATTATCTTACAAAATTCATTTCAATATCACGTATACAGGGGCTGTTTGGTCAGGAGTGGAAGTCATGAAGTAGTAATAGTTCCTTTTGAAACTTGAGAATTATTTAGTAAGTTTTTCGGTTTTTGAATGTTATTAGGAAGTGTGTGTAATACCCCATCCTCTGCATACGTACACAGTTACGTATCTTGATTTTTGAGCATATTTCTTTTTATTTTTTTACTATTTGAATATTTACTAGTATAGCAGTACTGCATGATTTGATCTGTTTGGTATTTAGATTTGACTAATTTTAGTTTCAAATATTATTTCTTAATATATTAGATTTTTCATGATTTTCTAGAATTTTTCGGGATTAAGTTGTAAATCTTCAAAACCGGTGTCGGCCAGCATCACTGGTTGATTCCAGGAATTTTAATTTGTAATTGGAATCAAATTTATGGATTCCGCTTTCATATTCCTTCTTAAAATTATATTTTCTTCTTTCGGGCATTTTCTGGGAATTTTCAGATTTTATCAAAAATCTAGCTTACCCGGTGTAGACACCGTTCATAGTGGACTCTAAGATTTTTATTTTAAAAATGGGATTGAATTTCTGAAAACCGATTTCACCATAAATCGTTTTATAATATTTATGATTTTTGTGAATTTTTGGGAAGCTTTCCGAGACACTTCAATTTTTGGACCTTTCCAGACTTCTCGGTATTTTCCCAGATATCGGGAAATCATTTTACTATTTCACTTCTCTCTTTTTTTTTTTTCCATTTTTCTCTCTCCTTCCTCAAACGCGAGTTTTGGCCAACTGGATCCATCATTAAATGCGGAGACCCTTCCCTTGCTGAATTTAATGCTTATGGGCTAAAGCAACTCAAGTCCAATCAACCATGCCCTTGTCCTTTTCTCTGAAACACAGCCTTTTGCGTTTTCTTCTGAACGCAACATTGAATCCCGCGTTTGGCTTCTTTTTGCCTAGACGCAGCCTTGAGACGCAGCATTCTTTGGAGGGAAGTGAGGATGGCAATTATTATATTGTTTTCCCCCTTCTATATAAATGCACTCCCATCTTCTCTCTCATTGTTTCCTTCATCTCTTTTGTTCCAGCAAGCTCCAACAGCCACCACAACCCCCCAAGCTCTTTGGCCGGCCATCACCACCACCCACCAAAGCCATTTTCTCCACCACAAATCCCTCTACTTCATTCTACTCCATCTCCTCCTCCATTTTTAACAACAACACCATCTTCTTCAACCTCTTTCACCAAGAGAACCTCAAAGAACCCACTTTCACCAAAAAGCTTCACCACCATTTCCACCACACCAGCACCACCTTAGCCTCCACCAAGCGTACCACCTTCACCTCCTCGACAACCTCTTTCTAACGGACTATAGTTTCGTCCCCCGCAACAACGTTTGCAAGATCCCGTTTTGGCTTGATGAACTAGACTTGCACCTCCATCTTCTCCTAAGCAACCACAACCCTTTCCATCAACTTGTGAGAACCGGCACCCTCCTGTTGGATTGGGACCGCGTTTCTCTGCGTCGGACGCACCTTAGGCGAGTAATTCTACTCGCCATGACTTGATATTATTTCATGTTTGTAACAAACACAGCCCTCGAATATTTGGACCTGTTCTCTGATCTGAACCTCTATTAGTCGACTTGGCCCAAACGCAAGTCGACTAACCCTTTGAAACACAGCTCTCAAATAATAGGATCTGCTCAGTTTTGAACTTCATTAGTCGACTTGACCAATTTATCAGTCGACTAATCCTTTGGAAACGCACCCTTGATTCTGAAACGCGGCATAGTTAGTCGACTACTTCCTTGCGTCCAGTCGACTAGCCTTTCTCTGCAAACGCAGCTCTTTGAAACGCACTTTATTAGTCGACTTGGTGTTTTCCCCTAGTCTACTAACTTCCCTTCTGAAAACGCGGTTCCTTGAAACGCAGATTTCCCTAGTCGACTACCTACTGTTCCTAGTCGACTAACGCAGCTTCTTGAAACGCGGCTCTTCGAGACGCAGACTTGACCAGTCGACTAACCCAAACGCCTTAGTCGACTAACTTTCCTCTGAAAAACGCAGCTTTCTTAGTCGACTTGTTCCCTTTCTATAGTCGACTAACTCTTTCATGAGTCGACTACTTGTCTTTCCTAGTCGACTAACCTTGACTATTTATTATGGTTAATTACTTCTTTGATTATGAACATTATCTTTGGATCATGTATATTATGTTGCTATTTGCGAGGCTTGTTACTTGATGAATATCACCTCTTATCATGCTATCTATCAACATAAGGCATGATACACATGACTTTCATAATTATCACGATAACGGGAATGATGACCTGACAGCTTGACAGTACAACTATACTCCTGATACACATGTGATACATTATAGTACGAACCAGTACTCCTGATATACCTGCATTCATGACATTCCTGACTTGTTCTTGCTCATTCCCGGAATCTGATAAATCATCTAATAAATCATAATGAGACAACTTGCATCGGGTCGGGGGAAATATGCAGCTATCAATATGTGTTCGTGTTTACAGTGGTATTAGGTATGTTGTGCAACTAAATTTCCGGTCTGACCTGTGGGCCTCCAGAGGACCGAGGGGAGAGCTGGCTCCCTCATTCCTGGTACCATCATGATAAGGGCATACATAAGACCCTCCTGAATCGCCTTGCGGCAGGTTCCGTCACCAAGCAACGGAACATCCTGGGCCGTGGTCCCGGGTATGTACGGGACCCACTGTAAACATAGTTCGTTGATACCCCCGCTGGTTTCCAATAACAACCTTGCTTTACTGGGATATGGATCTATGTGTGCTGGGACGCTAGTTCACATAGCTAGATATCAGGGTAAGACGAGTAATAATAATAATAATAATAATAATAATAAGAGACGTTAACTGTGGTTGTTGTATGCGCTTGGATTACGGTGACATGAGATGAAGGTATATAGATGAGGGTTTCCTTGTTTGGATTATCCCCTCGAAGTACTGGTCTCATGGAGCTGTAGCCTAAGCTCATACAATGCCCTTACGTTTATAACATGCTATGCTCCTTTTACTTGCTGGATGATTATTCTTGATATTGTACCAACCCTCATGTTCATGTTTCTGTTGCCACTCGGCTGTTACCTGCTCTACTTGTTGGGAGGTCCTGACTCCCTTGAATTTGTATGTTCAGGTTCCGAACCTTGGATCGAGGTGGAGCCTTCTGTGGAGGACCAGGCTTTCCTTTCCGAGCAGGCTGATTAGTCTCGGTTGCTGTCATCCCAGACTTTCCTTTTGGCTCGCGGGACCTTTCTTCAGCTCGTGAGCATCCTTGTAATTATCTTGTAAATCGTACTTTTGAGTTTGGTTGTGATATATGATGCATGCGATATGTAAATATATGTCACATTCTGTGATAACCTTGTACCTTGTACTTCTTATGTTGGCATATGAAAGGACGCTACGCTTTGTCGTACTCTGATTCTTGTTTGTACTGATGCTTAGCGTATATACGTAGGGTATTTCTGACCTGCGTATGTACGTCGCAGTGACGTCCCCGTACCCTCCGGACCGGGGCGTTACAGTGTGGTTTGAAAAATGTTATATTTTTTCGGTATTTGGATGGTGGATGGTGTTAGTATTTTGAGGGTATTTCAAAATTAAGCACAGTTCTTTTAGTCCCACATTGGATAGGAAAAGAACTCTTTGGTGCTTATATAGGGAGTTTCTTTCATGATGGGTTGTGTGGATTAGAAACCAGGGGGTGCTCGCGCGCACACAAGCCTATTGAGGCCCAGTGAGGAGAATTGGGTTATTGGATCTAGAAAACCTTAATGTGCATGTTTTGCCAATTTTATTTTTAGATTTAAAATTAAAATAAAATCTTTTCAAATCCTGTCATAATATTTGGGTCAGAGATAACTGTTGAGATTCGTATCTTTCTATGTCCTGTCCTGTCATTGCAGCGACACTTCCAAGGCAATTTTTTATTTCTGCACAAGGAAAGATTGGTTCTCTGTCCAAGGATTATTTTCTCTTCCCAAAGATTTTCTAATGATGATAAACTCTCTTTATAAAGGATCTATTCCCTGCTCTCAAAAATAGAATTCAACCATCTTCCTTTTCCTCTGAAATTTCCTCTGACTTTTCAGTTCTTCCCTGCATCTTTGGAGAAAATAAAACCGAGCTGTTCGAGGGCCTGTGCTTTGCGAGTGCACGCTTGCAAGGCCAGCGATCGTTGAATCCTGGAGGGTAGGCCGCCATGAACCTGCTGCACCGAGATACTCTCTCAGAGGGGCGCGATCTACTCTTAAGGACAATGCTCCGCACGCCTCGATCAAAATAGAGAAGTTCCTTCCTTCTTGAAAGTTTAATTTAAATAGCTTAGCAATATTTCATACATTATTTTCCAACAGATGGTAATGTGGAAGTGAAAGTTAAAAAATTGACCACAAAGTTAAGTACAAAATAACATTAAAATAAAATTAATTAAGAAAAATAAAAATTTGACTGTAATTAGAATGCAAGTAAGATTTACATGATCACAAAATTAACTGTTTTAAGTTACAACTTATTACAAATGAGATTTATATGACCACAAAATAAACTGTAGCACCATATAAGTGAGGAAATAATTGTGTAAAAATGAAAAAAGATTTTCTTTTTTTTTTTTTTTTTTGATATTTGGATAGATAAGAAAGTGAGAAATGATGCTTTCCCATTTCTTACTTTCTTCAGCTACTTTGAATTCAAACAGCCCAACAGTGAAAAAAGAATCTAATATGTAAGGTGCACTACATAAAATATTAATTTCTTAATGTCTTATCTAAATCACTCAAAGAATAGAAATTGGTACTTTACAACTTGCAAGCACCTAACTTACCTAAGCATATTGGGCTTTAGGTAGATCGGAATCAGATGTTTTTGGTTGTCGTAATTGGCCGTAATTTGTAAGTTATAATTGGTAAAGTCTTTTACATTTGTAAATGAGTTACATGCATGTAAGCTTTATGATGTTTGGTTGGTAGTATAAAGTTAATAAGTGAGAAAGTGTATTGTATTTTATGGTGTTTGGTTGTCGTTATGTGTAAGTCGTAAGTGAAAAAGTTGACCACAAAATTAACTATTTGGTGATTTAAAAAGTTTTAATATTGTAAAAAAATATTAAAAATGCTAAATATTAAAAAAATTTAATATTAAATAAAAAAATAATACAAATTTGCATGACCACAAAATTAACTGTAACTGGGCTGTAAGTGAGTGGTAATTGGCTTGCAAGTGAGTGGCAGCTGAGTTGCGTAAGTCTTTTACGAATTACGGTCCAAACAAACGCCGTAGTTGTAACTGGGTGTAAGTCATTTACGAATTACGACCTTTTACGTGAAACAAACAGCCCCTAAGCGTAGCTGGCATGATGATGGGTTAGGTCTGGCCCTGGCTACGTCGGCCCCCGAATCCGCCCCAAAAAAGGGAGAAGCGGCTTCTGCCTTCTTTTGACCTCCTCATAACATAAAGCCCGATGCAGGCACTACTATTTCGAGCCCATATAGGGTATGTTTTGGTTGCAAGAAAGTGAGCGGAAGTAAGACAACACAGAAGTATAATTGCTCACTTTCCTATCTATCTAAACATTAGAAAAAGAAAATAAGAAAACCCTTATTTTTTCTTTTTTCACTTTTACACAATTATTTTCTCACTTTTAAGATGCTACAGTTAATTTTGTGGTGATGTAAATCTCATTTGTAATAAGTTGTAACACAAAACAGTTAATTTTTTGATCATGTAAATCTCACTTGCATTCTAATTATAATCCATTTTTTATTTTTCTATTAATTTTTATTTTAATATTATTTTAAGATTAATTTTGTGATCAACTTTTTTAATTTCATTTTTACATTACTGTCTGTCCAAGCACCGAAAAGACATAATATTTTTCAAATCACACTTCCTAACAACATCCAAATACCAAAAAACTTACTAACCAATTCTCAAGTTTTAAAGGGGAACTATTACTACTATCCCACTTCCTCACTTTCACCCCGGCTCCAAACTTAATGACACTTATATTAGTTTATTATGAGGTTAGTAGAGCTTATTTCGTGTATTAGTTTAATTATTGGCCCTTGATAGAAGTTACTAGAAGAACCACGCACTCAGCGCTTGCGATCCAGCAATTCGACGCGGATGGATGCCGCCACAAGACTCGTTACACGTTGCACACTTGCACTTGCCCACCACACAAAAAAAAATCAGAAACAAATCAAATTTAGGTCCAGATTCGAAGAAAGAAAGACAGTGCCTAGGCGCATCTCTAACGAATCGCCACACACGCACCCCCCGCCTTGTGGACCCCACTCCCCGCTCTCTGACCGCCCAACGCCATGCGAAAAACAAACCGGGTCGGAAAGCAAGGGACGGCTCCTCGTGTCACACACACGTGTCGGATTCTGATGGGCCAACCCGACCGGCGACTCTTGTGCCGCGTTCACGTGATCCTTTCGCCCTCGGACAATTTACAAAGAGCTCCCGCTCGTGGTTCAGTTTTATTGTTTTCGTCGGTTGTAAATTTTCTTATTGCATTTAGAAAACTTTTTTTTGCAGTACTTGCTCTAACCTCTATGATCGATATTTGCGTGTGCAAATTAGAATGAAAGGTAAATAAAGGAGCTCATTGTTTTATGATTGAGCAGTGTCATGTGAATCATATTTGAATCATATAACGTCCGGGATGGAAGATGATTTACCACTACCCCAGCAGATATGAGCAAATATGAGAAGATTGAACTTCCAAACCATTTCACTTAGTTTTTTATTTTTTATTTTGTAATACAAGAAAACTACTATTGTTTCCTTTCAACACCACATCTCTTACTATCTGAGTTGATTAAATTGTACCACTCAAAAGATAGGTTACTCAATCCGTACTAAGCTGCAATCTCTTTAGAGTCCACCTAATCCGCTAGAGCATTTCCTTCACAAAGGATATGTGGCACCTTTCATTTTTCTAATGTCTGAAGTCAAACTTTAATATCTTTCAGTAGATTGGCCGCATAACCATCAACTCTCGATGCCTTCCTAATAGCCAGTCCATAATTTCGTAGATCTAATTCGAAAGACCGCTGCTTTAATAGCACTCCAAGCGGCTATCATTTCAGCAAGGGGAGCCGAAACATCCAGCAAGGGGACACTGGATGTTAGAAGGAACTTACCATCATGATCTCTCCCCACATACCCCGCAACACCTCTATTTGCTGAGGAAAATACAGAGCCACTGACGTTGACCATGAGCTATCGAGGTGGAGGAGCCCACCAGAACACAAAAAAGCGACAACTACTATAGAGTGAAACCCGCTCCAAGCGGTTTATATGGAACAGTTTCATACGGCCATCCCTGGCTGTTAGACAACAAGGGCCCTTAATTTCGAACAATATTTTTTATTTGTTAAGCTCGAACCTATCATAGAGCTTGATCTGTTGAGTTTTGATTTCATTAGAAGTAATTATGTTTTTCTTTTGAAAGAAGGCATATAAGATTACATCATAGCTTCGGGTGAAAAGAAAAAAAAAATCTCGTCTCAGTAACAGAAGGAAACTCTTATAATAAAAATTAAGAAAAAATTATCTTTAACCCCCCATATAAAGTTCTCATTCATAAAACTGCCTAGGTCTTTTTCGCTTATCAAAAACCCTTTAGTTTCAGGTGTGATTAGAGCCTTCTCCCCACCAAAAATAAATATCATGTATTATGTATTTTCTAATTGCAATATGATCCTTCTCTGAGCTGGCACTGAATGATGTGACTAGCGCAATGCGCGTGACACGCATTTAATGCTTATCATGTATTGCTTACGCGCTGCTGATTGGTGACTCCTAGTTTATCCACTCTTCTCTATTATTTGTCCACCTCAATTCTTAATTTGTCCACTCTTCTCTACTATTTGTCCACCAAACCTGACTTAGTTAGATGCGTATTAATAAAAAGATTTTAGCAAAGATCTTTCAATGCAGGAGAATTTAATGCTCTGTGGCGCAGATGTAGACTAATTTTGTGTTGAGTCGATATATTTATCATTTTGGATAATATTTTTCATATCAATTTAGTGACGAAAATTGTTGCTAAAGTAGTGAATATGGACAGAGGGAATGGTGCAAGCTCAGAAACTGTCCACTCATAGCATCGAATTTGTCCACCTATAGTTATGTTATAAGATTTTATTTAAATAAAACTTTAAATAATATGATATTTAAGGTTTTACTAGCATTTAATGCTTATACGGTCTTACGTATTTTATATGCTTATTTTAGAAGAAACTGCTTTCTTTTTTTGCATTAATTTATTAGCAAAATAAAAAAATAAAAAGTTTTCTATTTAGTTTTTTTAAACATATTAGGCTAGCTTTTTTCTCTCATGCTATTACATATAAAAATTTGATTTTCTTTATCGCAAAGTGTTCCTGATAAGTGTTCTCACTAATTTTAAACAATAATATATTGAATTAAAAGGTGAACAATTTATATTAAATGTGGACACACTAAATAAAAAGTGGATAATTTTATACAAACGATAGAAGTAACGTTGTCTATTTTTCATAAACCAACAATAATGTGGACAATTTCATATACAAGTATGCAACTTGATTGAGGTGGACAGTTTCAGTAAAAGTGGACAATTTGACTCATAGATGGACAGACTGAAAATGAACAATTTCATATACTATGTGATCAACTAAATTTTGGTGAACAATTTCAATAACAAGTAATTAAGTTGACCTATAGGTCGACAAACTGACAATAATGTCGACAAATTGACCTATAAGTAAACAAATTACGCTTATGTATAAAACTGACTATAAAAAATGGACATTTCATACAAAATAAATTTCAGTTCTATTTTTCATATAAAACTATTCACTTATAACTTAGTATGTTTTTATTTCATATAAAATTATTCACCATTTAGTTTAAATATTTATTATTCTCAAATTAGTAAGAATACTTACGGTAAACACTTTGTGATAAACGAATTCAGTGAATTAAATTTATAAGAAAAGAATAGCTTACAAAAATAATAGTCGAATGTGTTTACAAGAAAAAATTCATAGAAAAGTTCATATTTTTAATTTTCTAATTAAAACTTATATTAAAAAAATAGATACTCTTGTGAAATAAGCATGTTAAAGCTCTAAGACTAGTATGTCAGTATTAAGTGCTATTAAAATCTTAAATCTCATAAAACTCATATTATCCAACGCTTTATTTGAATAAAATCTTATATTACAGTTACATGTGGACAAACTCGATGTCACAGATACTAAGTGGACAAATTCAATACTATAGGTGGATAAATTTATGACCATGTATTTTTCTTTTTCTTTTTTTTTTTTTGCATATCAGATACATTTTATGCGCCTAACATGTTCTAACACATCATGCTACAGTAAAATCTTTTGGATATTTAATTCCAAGGCCCTACCCATGTGGCTATGGAGCACAGAGACAGGGAGACGTATGGAGCACAGAGGCAGGGAGACATGGCGACAAAGTTTCTTATCTAGGAGTTTTTGATAAGTGAAAAAAGTCTAGGGAGTTTTTTGAACGAAAAACTATAATACAAGGGGTTATATAAATTTTCCAAAAATTATTGGCCAGGTGTACACCCATAATTCCATGCATCGCCTCGCTCTCAGCAGGTTTAGCTGGATCCAGCCACTTTCCTAGTGGACAAATATGACTTGACACAATAACAAGATATTTTAGATAGGGTGAAGCTGCAAACAATCATTATACAATGACCAAAACTTCCTATAAATAATTGTGATGCCCAACCACGAAGCCATCCATCGAAAGCAAGCCCTTGGTTCGGCTGCCGCTCGAAGAAAAGAAAAAAGAGAGGAGAGAAGGGGAAAAAAATTTTCTACTCTCCTCTCCGAATTCTTTTTCATCAGCAGCAGCTCCAGCCAATACAAAAAAAAAAAAAAAAAAAAAAAAAAATCAAACCAAAATCGCCATGGCTCGCTTTGTCTCCACCTTAAACCTCGTCGCCCTTTTCTCCGCCAGGTGAGGACAGAACCCGACACGATCCAAATAGATCCGATAAGCCACCGGGTTATTGGGTTTCAAACTAATATTGTTCATCGTGTTTTGTTGCAGGAGGGGATTCTCGTCGGCGGCAGCGGCGGCAACTCGGGCGAGCATGGGCGCGGCGGAGACGAGCATCATGATGATGAAAGGGAACGAGGAGAGCGGTGCGAACGTGGGGACGGTGTGGACATCATCGTGGGTTCCGGATCCTGTTACCGGGTATTACAAGCCTGCGAATCGGGTCGGGGAGATGGACCCGGCGGTGCTCCGACAGATCCTCCTCTCTCGCAAATCTACTTGAAGTATTGGCGGCTGGCTGATTATCTAATTTTATTTTTGTTTTGGCCTATTTTTAGTTATAAAGAGAGGATAGCGAGAGAGAGAGAGAGTCATGAGGTTTTGTCAGCAGATTATATTTACAATGGAATAGAATGAATCTTTATATTATTATTATTATTACTACTACTACTACTTGATTAGTTAGAAATTATATTGAAAATTTCACGGCAGCCACTTGCTTTCTTCCTAATTAGAAAGAAAAATTCACGCCCTATTTTTATTCGCCACAGTTTCTTGAATGTCAGAATAATTGATTCATTTTAGTTATTATTTTTTATATATTTTTATTTTTACTTTATCTTTCTCCACTAGCTTAAAAGGGAGGCGATGAGCCCCCTTCTAGGGCCTCAGGGGCGAATCTTTCATATTAAATTTTTTTTTTTTGAGATTGATTTTTTCGGTTCATGTTTGTTTGTGTTTGTAATGAGTTATTTGTTTTTGTGATTGATGTGATTTTTAGATCTACAAAGTATTGAGCATTATGTCGGTTTTGTTCTTGAGGGTGGAGCTTATATCGTGATAACAATTTTTTGTGATTGATGTGATTATGATCGTATTCTTTATTAGTTGTAAATTAAAATATTTTGTGTAATATTTTTTGTGAGAATTGTGATCATGATCTCAGTGATTATGATCACAATTTTATAAAGACTAAAAAATATGAAAATTTTGAAGGATTGTGATTATAGTTGCAATTTTATAAAAACTCACAAACATAGTATTATTAGGAGGATCATAATTATACTCGCAGTCTTAATAAAAATCATATTTACAATTTTATAAAAAATTTAGATTTACGATATTTCTGTGAGAATTGTGATCATAATTGTAGTCTTAATAAATGTCTTTTTTTTTATACAAAATACTTTTGTGTTTGACATGTAAACACATATTATTGATTTAACATATTATTGATTTAAAAAAGTGACTGTAATACATTAATTATAAAATTGAGTTTTTTTCTCACTAATTATGACTTGACAGAGTCAACTAAAACCCCCTAATCATATTTGGTATCTAATTTTTTCCTTTTCTTTCTTTTATGTTTCTGTTTTTTTTAGGGGGACGCACACCAACGCTACCTTATTTGGCTCACGGACAGTAGCTACTGTGAAAAAAAAAATATTATTGTTAAAAATAAACGTAGCCGTTTTGCTTAAAAAGAGGGGGGGGGGGACCTACCACGCTAACGCAATGATGATCCATCATATCCTTGTCTTCGAGGAGACTTCCATGAAAGGTTGTGTAACACCCCGCTCCCGGAATACGTACTTAGTTGTGTATTCAGATTTTTCAATCGTATTTTTCAATTTACTTCCTGTATTTATTTTGTATTATGAATTATTTATATGAACGTTTTGCCTTGGATTTGGATTCGTGGACTCGGAGTCAGCCATAATCTGAACCGAGGGCCCGATCCTAGAGTATTGCTCGATTTAGACATTCTGGTATTCCGATTTGACCGATTTCAGTTTTAAACATCGTTTTCTAATATTCTAAATTTTCTATGATTTTTTGGAATTTTCCTGAATTAAATTGAAAATCTTCAAACCGGTGTCGACCAGTGCCGCTGACCGATTCTCGGATTTTTAATTTACAAACAGAGTTGAATTTTAAGAAACGTCTTTCCTATAACTTCTTAAAATCATATTTTCTATCGAAATACTTTTTCTGAGAATTTTCAGAATTTATCAAAATCCGACCAATCCGGTGTAGACCGAGATTGACGGTTGACTTCAGGATTTTTATTTTGAAAATGGGATTTTATTTCTGAAAACTGATTTCACCAAAAATCTTTTTATTATTTATTATTTTTGAGAATTTTTGGAAAGCTTTCCGAGTTACTTTATTTTTCGGGCTTTTCTTAAGTTTTCGGTGTTTTCCCAGAGACCGGAATAGTGTCCAGATATTTTTCCACTTTTTCTCTCTCCTCGCTAGACGCGATTTTCACCAACTTAGATTCCGCATTTAATGTAGAGATCCTCTCCATACTGCATTTAATGCATTTCAGATCAACTCCCATCAAGTCAAATCTGACTTTTGTCCTTTTGTCAAACGCAACCTTCGCACTTCCCTGGACGCGGCTTTAAATTCCGCGTTTGGCTCATTTTGGCCTAAACGCAGGCATAAAGGCTGCGTTTGGAGAGGGAAACACAAGTTCTCTTTTTATGTTTCTTTGCCTTGAAAAGTATGCACATTATTATATTCATTCCATCCTTTATATAAAGGCCTCCACTCCTTCTCTCTCATTCATTTTTTCCTTTCCTTCTTCTTCTTGTTTCCTGCAACCACCACAGAGAGCATGGCAGCCCATTTCCATGGGTTTGAGCCATGTTCCCTCCTTTGGCTAGCCATTTCTCCACCATCTCCTCCTCCATTTCCACCACCAACACCACCACCTCATTCTCCTCCATCTCCTCCTCCATTTCAACCACAACAACACCTCCATATCATCTTCTTCTTCCTCTTTTCCCCATAAAACACCAAGGAACCCACTTCACCACCTTTCCCACCACCAACTCTTCCTCCATCTCTACCAACATCACCTCAATCTTCATCTTCTTCCTCCTCCACCACAACTTCAACAACTCCACCAAAGCCTCCACCTTCTCCTTTACCTTTTCCAAAATATACCACCACCATTAAAACCTCTCCACAAAACCACCACCCCCTCACCTTCTCAAGGGCCGGCCACCTCCTTTGGATTGGGGCCGAGCTCCTCTTCGTCGGGAATATCTCTGGTGATCATTCCGGTAATCGTTCACGATTATTCCGGTGATCATTCCGGCTCCGGTGATTATTTCGGTAATCGTTCACGATTATTCCGGTAATCTTTCCGGTGACAATCGCAACGACAAACACTAAACACCACCACCCCGAAATCACCTTTCCCTTCCTCTCTGTTTGATTGCTAACCGTCTGCCCACTTTCCCGCATCTGCCCACTTTCCTGCGTCTGCCCACTTTCCCGCATCTGCCCACTTTCCCGCGTCTGCCCACTTTCCCGCTTTCCCGCATCTGCCCACTTTCCCGCGTCTGCACATTTTCCCGCATCTGCAACCCCCGCGTCTCACTCTCAAACCCGCGTCTCCCTGTGCACCAATCTCTCTTCATGCACTCTCTCTCTCTCCATGGACTTCTCTCTCTAGCTCTCACGTTCTCTCTCCTCCCTCTCTTTCCTTTCTCTCTCTTGATTTTCTCCTCTCTCTATCACTTTTTCTCTAACGCGTTGACGCGTTGATTCCCTGGATTCCGGATCGAGGATTTCACTATGTCTTCTAAAGACTTAGGCGAGTGTTCTCGCTCTCGCCTCCATTTGGGTTTCCCCGCTTCGTCGGGTCGACATGTGTTTTACTCCATGTTTTCATGTATTATGTATTGGGCTGAGTCCCTGTATTTGTGTATGACCGAGTGCCAATGTCTGGACATGTATTGCTCTGTGACGAATGCTTGTATTATGGTAGTTAATTCTTATTCATGTGGTACTAACATTGCAGGTACTCTTGTGCCGACTCTGGGTTTCTGCCCACTCCTGGGATGGCTGTTAGCCGCCGTGAGTGCGCTTAAACCCCGAGCGGACCCGGACCCTTTAACCTCCGGTCACTCACTATCTCGAAAGAGAGGTGATTGGGACCGTCAGGTTTCTCCAGTGCAGCCTCCGGTCACTCACTATCTCGAAAGAGAGGTGATTGGGACCGTCAGGTTTCTCAGTGCAGCCTCCGGTCACTCACTATCTCGAAAGAGAGGTGATTGGGACCGTCAGGTTTCTCCAGTGCAGCCTCCGGTCACTCACTATCTCGAAAGGGAAGTGATTGGGACCGTCAGGTCTTAAGCTCCGCCTGGTTATCATGATCAGCGTTCAGCGCTTTACCACTAGATTCGTCTAAGCGAGATGCTGCCAGATTTTCTACTCACACTTTAAGCCGAGTTGTCCCGGTAACCTTACCAGACGCTCCAGGGTTAAATCCTGTTTGCTGTCTGTATTTCCAGCTTGCTCAGCTCCGCTTGGTTGTGCTCAGCTACTGCTTTACTACATGCCACTACTTCATACTTGTCATTTACATGATACTATTTAACACATGTATATCACCTGACAACTGATTTGTTATCACCTAACATCGGACCTGCTACCACTTGGCAAGACCCCTTGTTATGACATGACTTGCCATCGGACTAATATCAATCTCTTGACATGTCACCTGCCAATATCACCCTCCTATCATGCTATAACTTGACTTCCAGCATGATATACTTGACCTTGTGATTATCATATTTACGGGAATCCTGCCTTGTTATCCTGTATTATATACAGTGACCTGTTATCCTGAATGGAACTAAGTGCCACACGGAGCAAAGTGCCACACCACATACGTGGTGGGGGCCACCTCTTGAATCTGTGGGGCCACCTCTAGAATCCATTCCCCTCAGAGCAAAGTGACACACGGAACAAAGTGCCACACCACATACGTGGTGGGGGCCACCTCTTGAATCTGTGGGGGCCACCTCTTGAATCTGTAGGGCCATCTCCTACCTGTACATGATAAATTATTATAAGGCAACTTACACCTGGTTTGGGGGAAACTGATGGGCCCTGATTAATCATGTTTATGGTGGCCTTATCGAGCCCGCGTGGCCAAATACTTGAGGGATCACCTGGCGGCCACCAGGGATTCCGTGGGGTGTGCTGGCACCCCTACTCCTGATTATTCCTGCCGAGTATGCACATGCCCTAGGCCTATTTCTATGGGATCTGCGATACTCTATTCCTGTTCAGGCGTCAATAAGTCCCGGTACCTAGCGGTAGGTTCCGGCTCAGCACCGGATACTCCTGGACCGTTGTCCCGGGCATGTACGGGACCCATCTGAAACATGATCCATCGAACTTTATCAGTTTCCAAATAACTTGCTATATAAGTTGTAAGCGGAAGTATGTGGAATGGGACACATACTGAAGCCTGGAACTTAGACGGCCCTAATTATAATAAAAGACTAATATATACAATTTGTTGTGTTGTTTTGTAATTCGGATTGTATGCGCTTGGATTACAGTGATATGAGATAAAGGTATATAGATGAGGGTTTCCTTATTTGGATTATTCCTTCGATGTACTAGTCTCATGGAGCCGTGACCTAAGCTTGTGTGATCGGTTTTGCTTGTAATCGGCTTTATTCGGTTTTATCAGTTTTTATCGGTTTTATGTTAATTTAGGAGATATCTGGTGTTGTCCTATCTATTCTACTTCTCACCACCTTACCTGCTCTTATCTTGTCATACCATGAGTACTTCCTGCCTGATAGCACTTGTTACATATCTACCTGCTTATACATGCTCCTGCTCACGACACGGTTTTCAATGCATGATTATGATTCAGTTTTATCGATACACGTGGACTTATTCTTGCACGCCATCTGGCTTTTGCCTCACCACTCGCCTGGGGAGTTTTATCTGACTCCCCTGGATCCTCATGTCTAGGTCTTGGAGCTTGGAGCGTGTGGGTTCCCCCAGTTGCTGATCAGAGTGGCGCAGCTGAAGCATGGATCTTCAGCAGACCGTTCAGGGCTCTATCCTTCCAGGCCCCCTTATTCGGCTCTAGAGTTTTCCTGCCATGACTCTAAGCCTGTCTTTGTACTATTCATACATGTACATCTCTTTGTAATCTCGCAATTGCGCATATCAGTGATGTAATATTCATGTAATATTGGATCACCTCTGGTGATAACTTTGTAATTGTACTCATTGGTTGGAATGTATAATGCACCACTTGCTTCCGTACTCTGATTCTTGCCTGTACTGATGCTTAGCGTATATACGTGAGGGTATTTCTGACCTGCGTATATACGTCGCAGTAACGTCTCCGTACCCGCCGGATCGGGGCGTTACAGGTTGGGATGATTCTGCCATCCTGGATTGCATGTTTTACTAAACGGGTTATTGTTGGGATTGGGCTTGCGAAATATATTGAGTACATTTGGTTGCTCCACTTTGATAATTGGCAACTCGGGTCATTGTTCAACCAAGTGGTCTTGGCTGTCACAAGGATACAAATGGGAGACACCACTGGCTTGAATGGTTCAGGAGCTGAAGATTGTGCTCCCTTACTTAATTCTAATGCTTCAAGTCTTCGTACTACTGATGTAAATTTGGCATCACTCTCAAAATTAGGGTTGATTTTATGTATACCATCTCTGTTAGTGGAAGTGAAAGTTAAGGTGGTAAGTTGCTTATTATCAACACTAACAGGCTCCCATTCTAGAGTATTTTCTGTTACCTCTTCAAAGAAAGTGCCATACATCATCGACCGTTTTGCTCGTGAATGTTCCATTGCAAAGGGATTCAATCACGGTCTTATTCGAGTAGTCTAACCCTTCGTAAAGAATTTGAATCAAACGGATCTTTTTGAATCCGTGATGGGGACACTCAAGTAAAAGATCCTTGAATCTTTCAAAATATGTGAAGAACGCCTCCCCTTGTAGTTGATGGAAGGTGTTGAGGGCTTGACGTATGGTAGCAATTTTCTGCTTAGAATAAAACTTCCTATAGAAGGCTTCGGCTAATCCCACCCAAATAGAAATTGAATCCGGTTGGAGAGAGAAGCCAAGATTTGGCTCTTTCTTTTAGAGAAAAGGGGAATAACTTAAGTTTTAGGGATTCCTCTGTCATTTGATGATACTTCATGGTCCCACAAATATCCTCAAATTCCCTAACGTGTTGATATGGGTTCTCATTTCCCAATCCCCGAAAGACTAGAGCATCTGTATCATCTCGGATTTAATCTCGAAATTTACCGTAAGGGCTGGCAAGGTGATACAGGAAGGTTGAGTGGACCTTGTAGGATACATGTAATCCTTTAAGGTCATTTATTTGGTTTCATTAGCGTCACCATTGTTGCAGTAGGATCAGAAACAGTAATGGATTGTAATCGACCCTTAACACGAACCCACTTTCACATGAACCAGAGTACTACCCTGATGAAGGATTTTCTAAATCTTAGATAAGATTACACACAAGATGACTGAACTAATCAATTACAATCAAGTGTTATTTATCTTGAATTTAATTTAAAAATAATCAGTTTTTTTCAACCACTAATCTTAAGAGAATAGAATTCTTCGTAGTTAAACAACTCCTAACTCGGTTGGAAAGATAGTGGGTTTTTATCGGTTAAACCTGTCAAATAAGCGATTCAGTTCTTTCTCCAGACCAGGTACCGCCGCAATGGGTAAGTCACCTTTTTCTAAATAAGGAAGTTCCTCTTCGAAAGCTTGAAAGTGTTCACCGAAGTCTTCCCAAAATAGTTCCACTTAAATGAGCTCGAAATCCTAGTGGCTGAGTTCTAATTGATTTTAAATTAGTTCAAGTTTAGAAAAAAACTTATATGCGGTTGTGATTTTTGAGCCAAGGAACTGGTGATGAAATCCCGACCTTATGTGAGGGGGGACAGCTCTTAAGATCTTTTTATTCAAGTATGTACTAAAGCAGCACAAAATTCAATCAATAAGCACCTCCAAAACCCCACTGATAAGAGATTCGTGGGTAGAGTCAGAAAATACTAAGCTTTCCGGCGACTCTGAAGCAAGCAAATTTTTATTTATTTTTATTTTATTTTAACAAAGCAATATGTCATAAACAAGCAAGCTTCTTGTTGTTGTGCAAGTCTTCCGTTGTTCATGCAATATCCCTGCAAAAGAAAATTTGAAATTAAATCTTAGGGATGGAAAGAAAAATAATTAAAAAAAGAATTTTGAATTTTTTTTAAGATTAAACTCTCTAAAAATTTTTAATTTTTGATAATTTTTTTAATTTTTTTAATATTAAACTAGAAAAAGATTAGATGTTGATTTTTAAAACCAAAAAAATTTCAAAAGTCCTCAATAACGGCGCCAAAAACTGTTCGCGTTTCGAAGTTCATGAAAAACTGTAATATCCCTAATCTAAACTACTGTATTTTAATTTCCTGAAGTATTTATTTTAATTTATAAATTATTTTTATCAACTGAATCTATTATTTTCTTGATTGTAATTATTACTAATATTATTAGTGTTGCTATTGTTACTGTTAATTATTATTATTATTATCATCTTGTAATGTATTGGTATTATTAATACTATTATTTTAGTTAAGTATTGTTACTACTAATGTTGGATTATTATTTTGTAGTGTTATATTTCCCTTACCCTTGATTCCTATTCATGCCTTATTCGCTTGTATCCTTGTTTAGCCTCACCCTATTTCCCAATTACCCGTTTGGATTCCATGGCCCATGACCCGTTATCCTCTTTTACATCCATTACCTAAATCCAAACCAAGACCCAACACTTAACCTAATTGGATCCTAATCCTATACCCGATTACCTATTTGGATCCAACCCGCTGGCATACCCGCTAGCCTAAACCCAACACCCATTATCTTATTGGACTCAAGCCTCAACCCGTTAGCATAACCGCTACCCGCAAACCCAATAACCCATTCCTAAATAATCTCCTCAAATCCTAAACTAATCCCAACCAATCCCTAATCCTTCTCTCCTCCCAATCCAGCCGCACCCCAACTGCAGCCGCACTCTCTCCTCTCTCCACCGGCAGCGGCAACCAGCAAGCAGCAGCCGTATCTCTCCTCCTTCCATTGGCCGATCCCTCCCTGCTTCCTTGCCCCGAGTCCTCCCCATAGCTGGATCTCCTTCTTGTGCAACAGCTCCGGCCGGATCCCCTCTCCCTGGCAGGTCTGGCTACACCGCCGGCCTTCTCCCCACCACGCCGAGCACAGCAACCAGACCCGCCGCCTCCCTAGATTTCTAACATTAGCTAGGGCTGGAGTTCTGGTCGGATTCGGTGGTATTGATTGATAAATCTTGCTTGCCGCATCTGCTGCTCAGAACTTAGGGTGATCTTTTTATCTCTGCTCTACTGTTTATTTAGTCATTTTCTTGGTTATGGCATTTTTGTTAATTAAATCCATAGCCGAAGCTTCCCTCCCTCACTCTTTACATTAACGTGTACTTTAAATTATCTGTGTTTGGTTTAAGAGAAATATGAATGTAAGTTTATTAATTCAATGTGTATGTTTTTTTGTGGGTTATTTTCATGTGCGGCAAATCCTTACACCGAACCATTTTCGGGCTCTCCGCGGGTCGCCATGGATCACCGTCGGCGAGCGCGAACGCACCCCACGCCCTTCACGGCGAGTTGCTCTATCCAATGACACCCTCCGCGACCCGGACGCCTCCGTCGGAGCCTCCGTCGGTGCGCCGCAAATCGGCTCGAGGTTAGCTTTACATTTTATTGTATTAGGGGCAATATTATAATAATTGAGAACTTCAATTAAATGTGTGTGTTTGTGTGGGTTGTAGGCTGTCTAAAAATCACTAAAAGACAAGCCATTAAAAAGCAGAGTTTCAAGTTCTAGACGCGAAGGCTCAACACCCGCGTCTCAGCACCAAGGCGCGAGGGTCCAAAACCCGCGTCTCAAACTCAAGGCGCGTGGGCTCAACACCCGCGTCTCAGCATCAAGGCGCGAGGGTCCAAAACCCGCGTCTCAAACTCAAGGCGCATGGGCTCAACACCCGCGTCTCAGCACCAAGGCGCGAGGGTCCAAAACCCGCGTCTCAAACTCAAGGCGCGTGGGCTCAACACCCGCGTCTCAGCACCAAGGCGCGAGGGTCCAAAGCCTGCGTCTCAAACTCAAGGCGCGAGGGCCCAAAGCCCGCGTCACAGTATCAAGGCGGGTGGGTTGAAACCCGCGCCTCGGTTACAACCGCCCTGGTTATGGGGCCAGTCACCGCCCATATAGCGGGGAAGCGGGAAGTTGGCCCCTCATTGTGGAGCGTTTTTAGGGGGCACGTTCACCCCTGGAACCTCTATAAATAGCCCCGTCGCTATGAACCACGGGAACGATAACAAGAAGAGGAGAGAAGGCGCTCGGAGAAAAAGAGACGCACACGGCGGCACAAGGACAATACAGAGAGACAGACAGAGACAAGAGAGAGAGCTCAACTCTTCAACAAGCTCGCTGCGTACGAGTTGCCCTTTGCCTACCTTCTTTTTGAGAGTTTTGGTAGACAGAGCTGTGTTACTCCTTCTACCAGCCAAAGAGAAGATCCCTGACGATCCCGACGGTCATCCGGTCAACAGAGAACAAGATTCACTCTCCACCGCCACTTGAAGAATCCAGCCTTAAACAAAGGGAGGATTTAAGATTCAATATCCTCCCTCCCTTGTAACTGGAAGGAAAACAGTTTTGTTGTAATTTTTCATCTGATTAAGGAAATTTTACAGCGAACACCTTTATTTCTTTTTCCGGCACGTACAAGAGATGGCGACTCCGCTGGGGACCACATTTGTCACTGATGAGCAAATCGTGGTGCAAGATGACGTCCTTCGTAAGGGAAAGATGGTCGAATCGCTAGTTGTCGAGTTCGACCAGGCGAAGTACGAAGAGTTTCTCTCTTCCGGCTCCAAGAGCCCAAGGACCCGCGTCTGCCGCAGGGTCTCGACGGGGAATGGCCCCGAAGCCCGATCTGAGGCTCTCTCGGGCGCTGGTGCTGCCAACTGTGCCAAGCAGGATACACGCGCCAACGCCTCTCAAGAGGCCCGCGTGGTCTCAGGCACAACTGCCGTTGCAACCAACCGCGCCGCGCGGAACACACGCGTCAGCGTCTCTCAGGAGACCCGCGTGGTCAAGTCCTCTGGTGTCCAGTTAGTTCACCCTCTCCCCCAACACCAGGTCATCGTTGGTTTCTCTCCACCTCCACGACGCAACCGAAATGCTGAGCATCGTCAGAGGAGGCGTGCGCGTCAGCTTCAAGTTGGAACCTCTGGTTGTCCAACTGAGGCTGCACACAACGCACAAACTGGCGTCTTAGCTGCGCCGCATCCAGCGCGCGAAGTCTGCGTTTGGCGGCCCAAACGCGAGACTCCCCAAGTTAGGTCCTCTGAAGACCAACTCACCAAATGCCAAGGTGAAGCCTCTGCGCCTCGTCAAGCGCGAGAGGCATGCGCCCATAGGCGTGGGGCCCAGCAACCCATCCTCTCTCAAACATCTCTGCCCCGACGCACCAAGCAGCAACGCGAGAATCGCGTCTCATCTCAAAAGAGACGCCAGACGCACGTTATACAGCCACGACGCGAGAACCGCGTCCCTGAAGCCCGCGTCCATGCTGTACAGCATATGGATGCCTCCCGTCTTCGGCGTTGCGAGGTTAATCTCTTCAATCCCCTTCCCGTAGATCTGAGGGATTACTTGACGAAGAAAAGAAGTGCCAATCAGGTCACTTCATCATGTTGCTGCCAACGGCTCATCTCTATGCTCTCCGAGTGCCGTTGTGGTTCAGGTGTGCACCAGCAGTCTTTAGTTAGACAGCTAACCCTAATTCCCCCGTCAGCCAAAAGAAGGCGCTCCCACAGAAGGAGAAACTTCTCTGACATTGAATACCCGGAGCTCACTACGAATATGACAAGCAGGAGCAAGGGAAAACAACTTGCAGTCAGCTCGGATGAGTCTGACTCTGAACCGGAAGGGGTGTATCGACCCACTCGTACCCGGACTGGGGCCATTCCCCCGATTGATTATAATGCCTTAGCCCATGGCATTAAAGTGAATGATTCTCACTCCGCCGTAGCGGAATCACGGGCTTCAAACTCTTCCGTTGAGAAGGAGGCCTCCGCCTACATGATAGGCACTCCTGAGGAAACGGCTAGACGTTTAGAACAAATCCAGAAGGCACAGATGGATATGATTCTTTCTCAGCAGGAATCTATCGACTCCCTCAAGCAGATGCTTGCACAGTTGCTCGAAGAAAGGAGGAAATCTCCTCCTAAAAAGACGAAGGGCAAAGGGAAAAAGGGAGAAAGCTCATCTTCCGAACCTTCTGAGGAGAGGCCGCGATCTACTTCTAGTTCGTCCAAATCCTCGTCGCAAGTAAAGAGCGGCCAAGACCAGGGAAAGGC
The DNA here is from genome assembly GCA_038442645.1 of Agave tequilana. Taxonomy (NCBI): domain Eukaryota; kingdom Viridiplantae; phylum Streptophyta; class Magnoliopsida; order Asparagales; family Asparagaceae; genus Agave; species Agave tequilana. The sequence goes on along the minus strand of JAVJIF010005724.1, from coordinate 121,288 downwards.
TCATGCTAAAAGAATGAGTCAATTGGAGCAACGCCTCGAGGCCCTTACCAATCGTAAAGGCCTCCAAGAAGCTGGAGTGGTCCGGCCCTATCCTGCTGAATGGGACTTGGTTCCATACCCGTCCAAGTTCAAGGCTCCAACCCTTCAAGCATTCGATGGGAAAGGGTCACCCAACCAACACATCTACTACTTTAAATTCCAAACTGGGAATGTAGTAGATAACGATGCTATCCTGGCTCGTCTGTTCATCGGCACCCTGAAAGGGCTGGCCTTTGAATGGTTCATGAAGCTCCCAGAAGGTTCTATCAAGAACTGGGGCGATTTGGAGAAGCTTTTCTTAACGCGCTTCTTCGAGGATGACTCGAAAGTCACGATGCCCACCCTTTTGGCTACTAAACAGCGAAAGGGAGAGTCCGTCAAGTCTTTCGTGGAAAGATTTCGGAACGTGGCACTCTGGTGTCCAAGCGGCATGATCCAGGTCACTCTGGTGGAAACATGCCGCCACAATCTCCAAACCTCACTCCTTGCTCAAATAGGAGTTGTTGAAAGCCGCACCTGGAAGCAATTAGTCCAACAAGGTGAACAGGCTGAGGAGATTGTCGCCCGCGTCAGAGCGGAGGAAGGTAAGCCCAAGCCGGAAAGGTCGACAAGGCGTGCGCCAGACACATCCCTCCAAACAAAGCGGAAGGATAATTTGGCAACGGAGACTAAATCTCCCGCCAAACCTCAATCAGGCAAGGCGAGTGGCTCTTCAAACCAGCCACGCGCCAACAAGCAATATTCTTTCAAGGAGGAACGTGTCGATTCACTCTTTAAACTACTCAACAAGTGCAACCGACTGAAGCTCCCTGAAGCTAGGCGCCCCGAGGAAGTCGGCAAGACCGACAATCCCACCTATTGCTTGTACCACAGGATGCTGGGGCACCCTACCAAAAACTGCTACGTCTTCAAGGACATCCTTCAAGCTCTGATTGACGCGGAGGTGTTAAAGCTCCGACCAGAGCAGAAGAAGGTGACGGCCAACATGACGTCGGTTCTCCAGTTCGGAAAGCAACCCCCGACACCGTCGAGAGTGATACCTGTTCCAAAAGGAGAACTAAGAGTGGTCAACGTAGACCCTCATCAGCAGCAAGAGAAAGGCTTGGTACCCGCCCCTACACCTCAAGGGGAAATCATGTGGGTCCATCCTGACCTTGTCAATGAACAGCAATGGACTACTGTGACCAACAGGAAATCCAAAGGCAAGACAAAGGCTTCATCCTGCAATGTGGTGTGTGCCTCCTCTCGAGAAGCCGAGACTGATGTTCCCTCGTTAACCGACTCAGAGGAGGAAACAATAGTCTTGGTTGCAGAGCCCAACCAACCGATGGCGGGAACCCGTTCGGGACAGCCGTACTTGAAGCAGTATGGCGAGATGGCGGTAGCCCCTCCACAACCAGCTGTAGAGCCAACCAAGCCCTCCGCAAAACAACTTGTGGAGAAACAGAAAGAAACTCGGTTTTCTCGAGTTCTTTCGAAAGGTGTAGCGGAAGGATCCACGACACCTTACCGCTTTGATGTCCTGGCTCAACTAGCCAACATCCCGGCACGCATTACCTTATATGAACTTCTTAGACTATCAAAGTCGACCAGAGAAGCTCTACAAGAAGCTCTGGCAAATGCTGAGGTCTTCATGACCCAGGTGCCGAAGGAGGAAGATGTAGAGGATTGCCTCCACACCTCCCCAAATGCTCCCTGCATCACCTTCACAGCAGAAGATATGCAGGTTAAAGGGAAGCATGATCGACCCCTGTACTTCACAGGGTATATTGGATCATCCGAAGTGAACCGCATTCAGGTAGATCCAGGGTCCGCGTTGAGCATCATGCCTCGCCGGGTCATGCAACATCTGGGCATTCCTACTCATCGTTTGAGCCCTACCCAGACGACTATCTATGGGTTCAATGCCAACACAACCCGTCCGATGGGGAAGGTCAAGCTCAATTGCCAGATTGGAAGCCTCAAGTCGGAAGTGACATGCTACGTCATCGATGCTGACACTTCCTACAACCTACTGTTGGGACGACCATGGATTCACCGCAACTCCATCGTTCCCTCCACCCTCCACCAAGTCATGAAATACATTGACGGGAGTGGAAAGATTCAAACGTTGATCGCCGAAAGGTATCCGTTTAAAGGGGTCGAAAATTATTTCACGGATTCCCTCCTATATCAGGACCTGTGGAGACAAATGAAACCCCACAACCAGAGGAGCCAGACTCTGGTAATGAGGCTGACACTGAGCCTGAAAAAGAAGAGTGCCTGTGGGAGTTAGAACCACTTGTAAAGAGCATTGATAAGCTCGATGTTGATAATACCACCGACGATGTAGGCGTTGGTACATTAATGAAGAATTAAATTTAGCGTATTTTTCTGTGTTTGCTTCTGATTCAATACCGTCAGATACTAGCACTGATGTAGATGATGACCTCTGGTCGGCAATGGATGCTTTGACATCGTTGCATGTACCAGTAAAATCATCCTTCGGGACATACCAAGATAATGGTAATGCGCAAGAATCTATATTTATGGTTCCAGCCAGACGGAAAGGCCAAAAACCAATTCTTTTTGGGCGAATCTCGTCTGAACCAACGCCCCGCGAAGAATCGGAAGGCGAGGAGGAATCCCCTCAGTTCGGTCGTTATGAACCAAAAATGCTCAAAATGATGAAGTGCATGGGGTACGATCTAACCAACAGACCCGGGTTGAACTTCGGCAAAGGAAGGAGAACGCTACTTCGATCCTTTGTGCCGAAAGGGAAAGCCCCCGATTATTATCATCGGACGCGCCGGGGGTTGGGCTATGTATCGACTCCGATCCCATTAGCCTCTGATTCTGGAGGGCCATCAGGTCATAATTACTCTTCAAGCAGATCATTGTGGGAGTCGGATGTCAGTGTCGGCAACATCTTCAGAGAACTTTCAGTGAACATGGTTTCAACAAGCCACCTAGAAGACGGAGATGAAGAAATGATCCAATCTGATCAGATCCTTGGATCAGACATTTAAATACTCTTTGGGATACCCGCTTTGAACAGCGCGAGCCACCCACAGAAGACAAGGTTGTTCAAGTCAATCTAGGAGATGAGGCTAATCCTAAACCCATCTTCATAAGTGACGGCCTGTCACCTTCGGAGAAGAAGGATCTAATATCTCTTGTACAAGAGTATATAGACGTCTTCGCCTGGAATTACGAGGACATGTCTGGACTTGATCCTCAAGTGGCTATGCACCGCCTCAACATCAATCCGGACGCAAAACCTGTCAAACAACAGCAGCGACGGTTCCGTCCAGAAATAATGGAGGCAATTCAATCAGAAGTCAGAAAACTTATTGATTCTGGCTTCATCAGGAAAGAACAACATCCCGACTGGGTAGCCAACATTGTCCTAGTTGCCAAGAAGAACGGGAAGATCCAGATCTGCATCGACTTCCGTGATCTAAACGAGGCTTGCCCCAAAGACGAATTCCCACTCCAATCACAGATGTCATGATTGACAATACTTGTGGATTCGAACGAATGTCCTTCATGGACGGTTCTCAGGATACAATCAAATTAAAATGTATCCTGACGACGAAAAGCACACCTCCTTCAGGACACCATTGGGGGTCTACTGCTATACTGTCATGCCCTTCAGACTGAAGAATGCGGGGGCAACATATCAAAGGGCCATGAACGCCATTTTCCATCAGCAAATACGCAAAACAGTGGAATGTTATGTTGATGACATTGCGGTGAAAAGTCGCGCTAAGGGTGATCACATAGTTGACCTGAAGGTGGTTTTTGACATCATGTGAGCTCATCAGTTGAAGATGAACCCAACCAAATCCTTCCTGGGGGTGGCTAGTGGTAAATTCCTAGGATTTGTTGTAACCTCCACGGGAATTCATCTGGACCCGAAAAAGGTTCGCGCTATCCAGGAGATGCAACCTCCGAGAAATCTCAAGGAACTCAGGGATTGCAAGGACGATTGGCGTACATCCGTAGGTTCATCTCAAACCTCTCCGGAAGATGCCAACCCTTCACTAAGCTAATGAAGAAGGGTGTCTCGTTCATTTGGGACGACGCTTGTTAACGAGCATTTAAGGAAATCAAGTAATACTTCACCCAACCACCAGTCCTTGCAGCTCCGATATCCGGAAAACCTTTCCTGCTATACGTCCGGGCAATGGATCATTCGTTGGGAGCTCTACTAGCTCAGCATGATGACCATGGATGTGAGCAAGCGATCTACTATCTGAGTAGAACAATGATCGGAGCCGAACATCGGTACAACCTAATCGAGAAGGAATGTTTGGCACTGGTGTTCGCCATTCAGAAAATGCGACACTACCTGGCGGGCCAAACCATAAATGTCATATCAAAAGTCAACCCCTTGAGAAGGCCATTAAAGGACAAGCGGTGGCGGATTTTCTGGCTGAGCATCCAGATCCGAGGGCAACCAAACTTTATGACGATCTCCCAGATGAGGTCGCTGAAGCCTGCCTAACTCAAATATCGTTCGAAAGTCAAGTGTGGCAACTCTTCTTTGACGGTGCATCCAGAACAAGCCCAAAAGGATACATCGTAGTGAGGGTAGGAGTAGTACTCGTCTTGCCACAGAACTATGTGATTCCTCAAGCTGTCTCGCTAACTGAGCCTTGCTCCAACAATGTAGCAGAATACAACGCTCTTTTGATTGGGATGCAGCTCGCCAATGAGATTAGCGTTAAAAATCTCGAGGCATACGGTGACTCCAAACTCATTGTTAGCCAAGTTCGCGGGGAGTACGAAGTCAGACATAAGGACCTAGTACCCTACTACAACGCAACTATCCACATGGCCGAGAGGTTCACAAACTTCTACATCGATCATGTATCACGCAGGCAAAATGCGCATGCAGATGCACTGGCGTCCCTCGCAGCCTCCTTAGCTCTTCCAGCTGGAGCAATGGAGAAGGTATTCGTCTACAGCCACGACCTGTATTGCCCGAGAACTGCCCTCGAAGACTATTAGGAGTCAAAGGGAGAGTATCAAGGCAAAGAAGCGCTGGAATTGTCAACCGGGCCAGAGTTTAAAGACTGGCGATTCCCCTATATCGACTATGTCCTGTATGGCATCCTGCCTGAGGACGCCAAGGAAGCGGCTGCCATTCGAAGGAAAGCCCCTAAATTTTACTATAATACGATTACACGAACATTGTATCGTCGATCGCATGACGGAGTCTTGCTCCGGTGCCTCTCACCAAAGGAGGCCCAAGAGGTACTGAAAGAAGCCCACGATGGTATGTGTGGAGCCCATCAACCTGGCCCAAAACTGGTACATCGACTCCAAAGATTGGGTTACTACTGGCCCAAGAGGATTGTCGATGCCATCACTTATGCCAAAAGATGTCACGCCTGCCAAGTGCACGACGATTTCATCCATCAAGCACCAGGGTACCTCCACTCCACGACCTCTACCTGGCCATTTGAAATGTGGGGGTGGATGTGGTTGGTCCTATCAGCCCACCATCATCAAAGGGACATCGGTTTGTTTTGGCAATAACCGATTATTTCTCTAAATGGGCCGAAGCTATTCCTCTGAAGGAGGTAAAATCGTCTAACGTGATCAAGTTTGTGAAACATCACGTTATTTACCGTTTTGGTGTACCTCGGCGAATTGTCCATGACAATGGACCTCAGTTCATCAGCCAGGCGTTCCAGAGATTCTGCGCTAAGTTCAGAATCCAGAGTGTGTCATCAACAGCATACTATCCTGCCGCTAACGGCCTCGCAGAAGCTTTCAATAAGACTATTGGCAAGCTTCTCAAGAAGTTCGTCTCGAAAAGTCAACGAGACTGGGACGATAAGCTAGGTGAATGCTTATGGGCCTACCGCACAACTGTGCGAACCCCAACTAAAGCCACGCCATTTTCTTTGGTATATGGATGTGAAGCCGTACTTCCACTGGAAATCCAAATTCCATCTCTACGTGTCGCCTTGACAGCGGAGATGACAACCGAGGAGAAGCATCGACAGCGACTCCAGGAATTGGAGGCCTTAGACGATAAGCGTTTGCAGGCCCAACAACAAATCGAGCTTTACCAAGCTCGAATTACCAAAGCCTTCAACAAGAAAGTTAAGGTGCGGACTTTCAAGAAAGGCGACCTTGTCTTAGCCGTCAGGAGACCCATGTGATGACGCACAAGACAAAAGGAAAATTCCAACCCAAATGGGAAGGACCGTTTGTGGTAGAGTCAGTCTACTCGAATGGATCATATCGCCTCATAACCCCAAATGGCGATACACTCATGATGCCTATCAATGGCAGGTTCTTGAAGAAATACTATCCTTAAATGGTATTCTTCCGCTGATCAAGTTAAAAGTACACCTCTGATCAAACATCTGACGCCTCCGACGGCTAAGGATAGAGGAAAATGTTGGCTTTTAAGCCCAACATAAGTCTTCGACAAGTCACCATGCTGAGGGGAATAGCATGGCTAGCCCAGCTCAAACGGTAGTTGGTAAAGGCACCTCAAACCCGTTGACAGCTGAGGATTTGCTAAAAATCCTAAGGGACATGCTCCCCTTTGATCCGACGCCTCCGACGGCTAAGGATAGAGGAAAATGTTGGCCTTTAAGCCCAACATAAGTCTTCGACAACTCATCATGCTGGGGGGAAAAGCATGGCTAGCCCAGCTCAAACGGTAGTTGGTAAAGGCACCTCAAATCCGTTGATAGCTGAGGGTTTGCTAAAAATCCTAAGTGGACTCGACTTCACACTCCCCTCCAAAATCCCTTACCAATTCTCATCCACAGAATGGTAGGTCTACAAAATACAGTTGTTGCCAAGTTAACACTATACCTCTGGCACTTCAAACTCCACTTGTCCATTCTCATCAACAGGATGATAGGTCCTCAAATTGCTCATATCGCAAATCAATTTCTGTCAAGTTAATACTACACCTCTGATAAATTACTGTTAAGTTAACATTACACTTCTAAACAGTACATCGAGTTTCTGCCAAGTTTAATACCACACCTCTGACAGTCACTTTCCTCCAGACTTCCATGTCGAAGCCGAAATGGATGATGCTAAGTTCAAACATCACACCTCTAGCATCCAATTCATTGTTAAGTTCAACAATACACCTATGACAATGAATTTCCCTCGAACTTTCGTATCGGAGTCGAGATGACCAATGCCAAGTTCAACATTACACCTCTAGCATTACCCTCACTATCAAGTTAAACATCACACCTATGTCAGTGACACTTCTGTTTTCCCAAATGAAACTGAAGTATTTCTGAGTCAGGTTAATATCACACCTCTGACTCACATCCTTGTCAGGTTAACATCATATTTCTGACAGAACTACATTCAACCCGTTAAGTTAATATCACACCTCTAACGGTAAAAACCTTCTTAGATTCCCCGCGGATCTAGATTCACTTGTTATTCTCCTCAACAGAACAAGTCTACCCAAAAAACATTGTTAGGTTAACATTACACCGTTAACAGTGTTTTCATCAACTCTCCAGTTGAGCTCACCTTCCCTGGGGGTACCAATTCAACCTGTCACTTTCTTTTTATAAAGTGGCAGGCCCACCAAAATTATCTTATCTCTGTCAAGTTAATATCACACCTCTGACAGGATTGTGGGGTTTCTGAGATAGGATCTTTTCTCCACAAAATTTGACTTGTTAAAATTTTCATCATAGTTTTGACAAGCCAAAGATTCTTTGCTTCTATGCGTCTGACCAAAAAGAAGACGTCCCGTCGGCTCCACAGGACATGTGGCAGTGCACTCATGACATGGCACGGATTCGCACTCAACAGCCGCGCCACTTCAATGGACGCACCCCTTCAGCTAAGCTATTATGGTGTCCAACAAGTCGCGTCTTTACTCAAAAAAGACGCGTCTCCCCAAAAGTTCGCACCCTTCCAATTAGCCTAATAATCGCGTCTGGATAACAGTCGCGTCTTCATCCCAAAAGAGACAGCTCTACAAAAGTTGCAACTTTAAAGCTGGCGTTCAGTCCTTGCTCAAATCAGTTCAACAGTACACTGGCACAAGCAGACGATCGTCCACTCCTGGCTTAAAGTGCGTCCATGACAGACTAAAAGCAATCGGGGAGGTCTAGACTATGTATCTAGACACTCAACACGATCAACTCTGGTGGCCTCAAAGAGTTCAACAGTACACTCACGAAGACCAACTCCAGATAAGATCAAACCCGGAGCATTAACAGTCCAGTCATAAAGGTGAATTCAGCTAGAGTCCAAAGTATTTCGAAATCCGTCCCAGTTAACTGCGGAATATCGAAAACTTTGGAGGGGGTTCTGTAGGCTGTCTAAAAATCACTAAAAGATAAGCCATTAAAAAGCAGAGTTTCAAGTTCTAGACGCGAAGGCTCAACACCCGCGTCTCAGCACCAAGGTGCGAGGGTCCAAAACCCGCGTCTCAAACTCAAGGCGCGTGGGCTCAACACCCGCGTCTCAGTACCAAGGCGCGAGGGTCCAAAACCCGCGTCTCAAACTCAAGGCGCGTGGGCTCAACACCCGCGTCTCAGTACCAAGGCACGAGGGTCCAAAACCCGCGTCTCAAACTCAAGGCACGTGGGCTCAACACCCGCGTCTCAGCACCAAGGCGCGAGGGTCCAAAGCCTGCGTCTCAGACTCAAGGCGCGAGGGCCCAAAGCCCGCGTCACAGTATCAAGGCGCGTGTGGGTTGAAACCCGCGCCTCGGTTACAACTGCCCTGGTTATGGGGCCAGTCACCGCCCATATAGCGGGGAAGCGGGGAAGTTGGCTTCTCATTGTGGAGCGTTTTTAGGGGGCACGTTCACCCCTGGAACCTCTATAAATAGCCCCGTCGCTATGAACCACGAGAACGACAACAAGAAGAGGAGAGAAGGCGCTCGGAGAAAAAGAGACGCACACGGCGGCACAAGGACAATACAGAGAGACAGACAGAGACAAGAGAGAGCTCAACTCTTCAACAAGCTCGCTGCGTACGAGTTGCCCTTTGCCTACCTTCTCTTTGAGAGTTTTGGTAGACAGAGCTGTGTTACTCCTTCTACCAGCCAAAGAGAAGATCCCTGACGATCCCGACGGTCATCCGGTCAACGGAGAACAAGATTCACTCTCCACCGCCACTTGAAGAACCCAGCCTTAAACAAAGGGAGGATTCAAGATTCAATATCCTCCCTCCCTTGTAACTGGAAGGAAAACAGTTTTATTGTAATTTTTCATCTGATTCAAGAAAATTTTACAGCGAACACCTTTATTTCTTTTTCCGGCGCGTACATGGGTGCGTGAGTGTCTTTGTTGGTGATATGCATGCATGTGTATGCATGATGTATATGTGCATGCATGGATGTGAATTAAATAATGTATAGGTATTTATAGTTAATAATAGGTATTTATTAATTGGATATGTTTGCATTAAATTAATGTGAATGGGTATATGTGTAATTATGCATTAGTATATATGTAAGTATATAATATGTAGGCATATTTTATATATGTGTTATTTTGTATGCTTGTGTACGTATGTGTACGTGGGTGTACACGTATGTGTCGGGTTGCTAGGGAGTATGTTAGCATGTATTTATATTTATTTGTATGTTCGGTTGCATGCTACAGTATTTCAGACCCGTTGCAGGAGACCCGGACTTGATTCAGATTCGTGCCGTTGTGGACCCGATACGATAGTGATTCGAAGACCGATCCATAAGATGATCCGTAGATCAGTGCCAGTTCGTGTAGTGAAGACCAGATGGCGATTCGGATCCAAAACCTCGTCATTTCATGTGAGTGTTCGTTTATGTGTATTTATCGTTGTCATATGCTTTATATGTTGCTCTTATCATTTCATGTGAGTTTCTTTATATTTTACTAGTTCGATCACTTGTATTACTTTATGAGACATCTATAAATGTTCACTTTAATTACCTAGTTGATATGAGCTTGATTCAGCGTCATTTCATGTATTGGTAGTTTGTCGTTGTTGGCTTAGGCCTATTCTTGATATACCTTTAGACTGTGACTTGACTCGATCTATTGATTGGATAAATTAAGTACATAGTTGAGCATCAGATATATGTATGGATCTTGTATTGGACATTGAGATATCAGAGTTATATCATTTCATGAATAGATGATTACTATTTCGGACTGGAACTAAATGTGGAGGAACTTGGACTATACACTAGACTGATCTTATGTTGGATTGGTTCGTGATTGTAGTTTACAATCTATATTTTATCTGAACAATTATCAAACTTGATATTGAAAAGTCACCTAGAGGGGGGGTGAATAGGTGACAATGCTAATCAAGGGCAAATAAAAATTTAAAGCTACAACAATCACAAGATGAATGCTAGCAAGTAAGTATGACAATGAATATGATGAGTAAATAATAAGAGCAAGCAATATAGAGTAAGAATTTGCAAGAATGTAAACCAATCGCAAACACAAAGATATGTTATCGAGGTTCGAGCACCCAGCTCTACTCCCCGCCTTCCCCAGAAGGATTCTAGCTACTTTCACTATCACAAAGATCTCATTACAATGGAGTACCCAACTCCACAATCTCAGTACAAGAAATTTCCTTAGTAGTCAAAAGACCACAAACTCTCTCTTTCAAATATCTCTTCCCTTACAAAGGTCCTTAGAGAATATTGAGTAGGAATGAAGCTCTTTTGTGTGTAAGGAAAGAAATTGAAATCAGAGAAAACTTTTGAAAACCCTTCAGAAATTTGAGAGAATTTAGCTCAAAAACCAAGAACTTTGAAAGCCTTAAACTTTTGAATTTTGCAAAGATTGTTGTTGTAACCAATCTCTCCCCAAACACCCCTATTTATAGGAGAGGGCTAGGGTTTAGGGATAAAACATATTACTGATGTTTAGGAGGTAATTAGATCAAAATATATCCTTAAACGGATTTTTAAACACAAAAGACAAAAATAAACAGCCCTTAAAAATCTGCCCGTTACTGTTCAAACGGTCGGATCGGTCGACCGGGCCGGTCGACCGGTAGTATAAAAATTTGACCGTTACAGGCTATCGTCGACCGACCCGGTCGACTGATACAAACTGTGACAAAAATAAATATTCCGGTCGACCGCCCCGGTCGACCGACAGACGTGCACACGGATACGTGCAGCTGCCAGGACTTCGGTCGACTGGTCCGGTCGACCGGACCAGACTGACATAGGCTCGGTCGACCGACCCGGTCGACCGGATCAGGTCAAAAAGCCAAATTTAAAAAGAAATAAAAGAGGATTTTGATTTTATCAAAAATACTTTTGAACAGGATTAGTATAAAACACAAACATATATCTGTAGGCAAAATCTTGTATGCAAAATATTTTGTATAATTTATAAGAAATTATTTTGGAATGAGCATGTGCGCAAAAACGTGTGTGATAGAGCTTCAAACCTATCCACTATTCTTTAACATACTATAAACTGAAAAACAAATTACATGAAGACTTCTTGAGATATCTTCAAGTCTTTGAGCCATCCAATGCCTTGCTAGTGCCTTCTCTTCTATGATCCTTCCTTGATGTGCAATTTGCCTTTCTTGCTTTGTGGAACTTAGAAGTTCTTGCAATAGCTAAGCGAATGGTCTCTAAACATGGTACAAACCTGAAACTTATCTTAACAAACTTGTTAGTACCAAATAGCTCATATTTGGTTTGTCATCATCAAAACACAAAACAATTGGAGAGTGTAACCTCTTGGGCCAACAATCTCCCCCTTTTTGATGATGACAAAACAAATAGGCTATTAACAAAAATATAGGGTAGGAGAAAACTCCCCCTCAAATTATGCTATACTTAAAACACAAGAGTATGCTCTAGAAACCAATAATTGAAATGATGCACCAATTATTGAAACCAATAAAAACACAAAAATATCTCTTGATACCAAAAATACCATACCAAAAATACAAGAATTTATTTAAAACACAAAAACTCATAAAAACAAAACAAAACAACAAAACATATAAATTCATATGGAACCAAGACCAAATGAACTTATTTTTGTCCATGTAAACTTATTCTCCCCCTTTTTGTCATACATCAAAAAGGGTTATGAAAAACATGTTTATTCAATAATACAAACATTAAGTTCTCCACAAATAAACGAAAATCTAGCAAAATCAAGAGGTTTAGTGAAAATATCGGCTAGTTGTAAATCCGTGGAAACATAATCAATATCTATATCACCTTTCTCAAAATGATCTCTAAGAAAGTGATATCTAATCTCAATGTGCTTGGTCTTACTATGTTGATTTGCATTTTTGGTCATGTGAATAGTACTAGTATTATCACAAAATATTTTTATATGATCAAAGTGCAAATCAAAATCAAGGAGAGTATGTTTCATCCAAAGGACTTGTGCACAACAAGCCCCCGCGGCAACATACTCCGCCTCGGCGGTTGAGAGAGCTACGGAATTTTGTTTCCTAGAGGACCATGAAACAAGACAATTACCAAGAAATTGACATGTCCCACTAGTACTCTTTCTATCTACTCTACAACCTGCATAATCGGCATCCGAATAACTAGTCATAGAAAAATCTATAGTTTTTGGATACCAAAGACCCATTCCAATTGTGCCCTTAATATAACGAATAATGCGTTTTACCGCAATAAGATGAGACTCTTTAGGACACGATTGAAATCTAGCACAAAGACACACACTAAACATGATATCCGGCCTACTTACCGTCAAATATAAAAGACTTCCTATCATGCTTCTATATAATTTAATATCAACATTTTTACCTTGTTCGTCCTTATCAAGCTTGGTTGTAGTTGCCATTGGAGTGTTGCAAGCCTTTGATCCTTCAAGCCCAAACTTCTTTACTAGCTCCTTTGCGTACTTGGCTTGGTTAATGAAGGTTCCGTCTTGCAATTGCTTGATTTGGAGTCCAAGAAAGAAATTAAGCTCACCCATGGAAGACATTTCAAACTCTAGTTGCATTACCTTTTCAAAATCCTTGCACAAAAGCTCATTAGTAGATCCAAAAATTATATCATCAACATAAATTTGCACAATTAAAATATCATTCTCAACATGCTTAGTAAAAAGAGTTGTGTCTACTTTGCCTTTAAAAATTATTTGAAATGAGAAAACTAGAAAGCCTTTCATACCAAGCTCTTGGAGCTTGTTTCAATCCATACAAAGCTTTATCAAGTTTAAAAACAAAATCGGGATGAACATGATCAATAAAACCGGGAGGTTGAGCAACATAAACTTCTTCATTAATAAAACCATTTAAAAATGCACTTTTTACATCCATTTGAAAAAGTTTAAAATTTTTAAAACATGCAAAAACTAGTGTCATCCGTATGGCTTCAAGCCGTGCTACGGGTGCAAAGGTCTCCTCAAAGTCAATTCCCTCAACTTGAGTGTAACCTTGGGCCACTAACCTAGCTTTATTCCTAATGACATTTTCGGACTCATCCATCTTGTTTCTAAAGATCCACTTAGTACCAATTATTGGTCTATCGTGGGGCTTAGGAACAAGGTGCCAAACTTGGTTGCGCTCAAATTGATTGAGTTCCTCTTGCATGGCAAGCAACCAATATGGGTCCGTCTCGGCTTCGAGAATGCCTTTGGGTTCAAAATGAGAAATAAAGCAAAGTTACCATATATGTCATGGAGTTTGGAGCGCGTTGTGACTCCTTTAGATGCATCACCCAAGATGAGCTCCTTAGGATGATTTGTAGCGTATCTCCAAGCTTTAGGAAGCGGTTGAGTGCTTTCCTCCTTATCCTCTTGAACTTCACCAATAGGATCTAGCTTTTCTTCTTGAGCGGGTGAGTCCTTCAAGGATAGTCTCTCCATGTCTTCACCTAGTGGTTCAATCTCTACAACATTCTCAACAACCACATTAGATTCTTCAAATTTAACATGCATGGATTCTTCAATGGTTAGTGTAGATCTATTGAAAACTCTATATGCTTTGCTAGTAGAGGAATATCCAACAAAGATAGCCTCATAAGCCTTAGCATCAAATTTACCCAAATTATCCTTAGTATTAAAACAAAACACTTGCATCCAAAAACTTTAAAATATGCAACATTTGGTTTTCTAGAATGATACATTTCAAATGATGTTTTTGAAGAATTTTTGCACAAATAAATACGATTCGATATATAGCATGCAGTGTTTACGGCCTCGGCCCATAAATATTGAGGGAGGTCATATTCACTTATCATTGTCCTAGCCATCTCTTGAAGTGTTCTATTTTTCCTTTCTACAATTCCATTTTGTTGTGGAGTTCTAGGACAAGACGTTTCATGCTTAATTCCCTTTTCATCACAATAAGTCATGAAGAGTTGGTTAATAAACTCACCACCTCTATCACTTCTTATTCTCAAAATCGAAAAACCCTTTTCTTTTTCAACTCTTTTTCGAAAAATCTTAAAATGAGAAAAAGTTTGATCTTTATTTTGCAAAAAGAAAACCCAAGTAAAACGGGAGAAATCATCAACCAAAACAAATGCAAATCTACTTCCATTTAAACTTTTAGTTTTAGTTGGTCCAAAAAGATCCATATGAATTAATTCTAAAGGCTTAGTTGACATGATATCCTTGATTGGTTTAAAGGAAGACTTGGTTTGTTTCCCAAGTTGGCACGCACTACAAATGCGGTCTTTCTCAAAATCCAAGCAAGGTATACCCTTCACCAATTCCTTTGAATTAATCCTAGAGATATGGTCAAAAGATGCATGTCCTAATCTTCTATGCCAAAGCCAAGAATTTTCATCAAAAGCATTTAAGCATTTAGTAGAACAATCTAAATTAAGCATGTCAATAATATAAACATTATTATCACGAAAATCGGTAAGAATACAAACATCAGATTTAACATCAAAAATCTTGCATGAGGAATCATCAAAAACAACTTTAAGTCCACGATCACAAAGTTGGCTAATACTAAGCAAATTATGTTTTAAACCATCTACTAAAACAACATTCTCTATAATAGGAGATGAACCAATTTGAATATTACCGATACCGATGATGGTGCCTTTGGAATCATCCCCGAAGGTGACGGAGCCACCTTCCATGTACCTTGATAGGGTTGTGAAGTTGTTGATATCCCACGTCATGTGTCTCGAACAACCACTATCAAGGTACCACCGCTCCCTACGTCTTGGAGCCTTGGTGTGTACCTACATCAAACATTTTAGGACTTGATTTTGGTACCCACATTTTCTTGGGTCCATGAGGGTTAGAGCCATTAACCCAAACAAGATTATTTGAACTATGCAATTTATCATAACAAAATTTAGCTAAATGTCCATTTTTGCCACAATAAGTACATCTATACACTCTACCATATCTAAAAGCATAGTGAGTGTGTGATTTGTGAGCATGGGCATTGTGAGCATGAAAAGATTTAGCATGAGAAGTATTATTTGAAGTGTGAGCATGTGAAATTTTAGCATGAGAATCTTTAACATGAGAAGTGAGCTTTTTGGAAAACTTTTCTTCAAGCTTCTTGGTGTTAAAAGCACAATCTTTCAAAATCTTTTCAAAATCAACCATTTTGGTTTTTAAGGAAGAAATTTCTTTATTATCAACAATAGGGGTTTTACCCTTATAAGAAATCTTATAAGCGTCAAATTCATTTTGAATGAAAACTAGATTTGAAGAAAGATCATCTTTTTCTTTTGAAACCAAAGCAAGTTGATTTTTAAGAAAAGCAACTTCTTTTTGTAATTTCAAGCATTCAAGTTTCTTATTATCATAAGTTTCAGAAAGTTCTACAAAGGCATGTACTAGAACTTCCTTACTTAGTTCATCATCTTCATCATCATGGGATTGAGGGGTTACCTTGGGTGTGTTTGCCATGAAACACATGTTAGCTTGATCCACCTCCTCTTCGGACTCGCTTTCCGAATCCCATGATGCTTTGTAGGCTTTCTTTTCCTCCGGCTTCTTTGGCTTGAAGGAGGAAGTCATTTTCTTCTTGAACTCCGGACAATCCGCCATGATATGTCCGGGTTTGCGGCAATTGTAGCATATGATCTTCCGCTCCTCTTTGCCTTCGAATCTTCTCCGGAAGTTGAACTTGTTCTTTCGGTACAACCTCTTGACATTCCGCACAAGTAGGGTTAGCTCCTCATCTTCTTCTTCGTCTTCATCATCGTCATCATTGGTGGATGAAGTCTTAAAGGCAATGGATTTCTTCTTTGAAGTAGTTGCCTCATCTCTTGCTTTCTTCTCCATCTCATGGGTCTTTAGGTTCCCAATGAGACTAATGATGTCCATTTCGTCCTTGTCGTTCAACTCCTTTAAGGTGGTGGCCTTGATCTCCCAAGATGGTGGAAGAGCCCGTATCACTTTGCGCACCTTTTGATCATTTGAGATGACGTCACCTAATGAAGAAAGACCATTTGTAATTTTAGTGAAACGAGTAATCATACAATCAATGGATTCTTCATCAAGCATTTTGAATGATTCATATTGAGACCTCAAGAGATCTATCTTAGCTCTCTTGACTTGTGAAGTCCCTTCATGTGTGACCAATAAGTGTTGCCATATCTCATAGGCGGATTGGCAATGAATTACCCGTGTAAGGTCATCCTCATTCAAGGCGGTTAAAAGGGAGTTTTGGGCTTTTGAGTTAGCCTCATATTCTCTAAAGTTGAAGTCGGTCCAAGTGCTCTCATCTTCATTGGGTGCTACATAGGGTTTGGTCAAAGACTTAGCCACTAAACTACCTAGTGATTGCAAAAAGATAGTCATCCTAACCTTCCAAATAGGGAAGTTGAGTCCATCAAATTTAGGTGGGGTTTTAATGTTGTCGGCCATGTTTACTAGTGTATGAATGTATGAATGGAAATGTTGATTAGCAATATTTTAAGGATCTCTCTATGGATGTTAAGCCAAACCTAGAGTCCAAGCTCTGATACCAATTGAAAAGTCACCTAGAGGGGGGGGGGTGAATAGGTGACAATGCTAATCAAGGGCAAATAAAAATTTAAAGCTACAACAATCACAAGATGAATGCTAGCAAGTAAGTATGACAATGAATATGATGAGTAAATAATAAGAGCAAGCAATATAGGTAAGAATTTGCAAGAATGTAAACCAATCGCAAACACAAAGATATGTTATCGAGGTTCGAGCACCCAGCTCTACTCCCCGCCTTCCCCAGAAGGATTCTAGCTACTTCCACTATCACAAAGATCTCAATTACAATGGAGTACCCAACTCCACAATCTCAGTACAAGAAATTTCCTTGGTAGTCAAAAGACCACAAACTCTCTCTTTCAAATATCTCTTCCCTTACAAAGGTCCTTAGAGAATATTGAGTAGGAATGAAGCTCTTTTGTGTGTAAGGAAAAGAAATTGAAATCAGAGAAAACTTTTGAAAACCCTTCAGAAATTTGAGAGAATTTAGCTCAAAAACTAAGAACTTTGAAAGCCTTAAACTTTTGAATTTTTGCAAAGATTGTTGTTGTAACCAATCTCTCCCCAAACACCCCTATTTATAGGAGAGGGCTAGGGTTTAGGGATAAAACATATTTACTGATGTTTAGGAGGTAATTAGATCAAAATATATCCTTAAACGGATTTTTAAACACAAAAGACAAAAATAAACAGCCCTTAAAAATCTGCCCGTTACTGTTCAAACGGTCGGATCGGTCGACCGGGCCGGTCGACCGGTAGTATAAAAATTTGACCGTTACAGGCTATCGGTCGACCGACCCGGTCGACTGATACAAACTGTGACAAAAATAAATATTCCGGTCGACCGCCCCGGTCGACCGACAGACGTGCACACGGATACGTGCAGCTGTCAGGACTTCGGTCGACTGGTCCGGTCGACCGGACCAGACTGACATAGGCTCGGTCGACCGACCCGGTCGACCGGATCAGGTCAAAAAGCCAAATTTAAAAAGAAATAAAAGAGGATTTTGATTTTATCAAAAATACTTTTGAACAGGGATTAGTATAAAACACAAACATATATCTGTAGGCAAAATCTTGTATGCAAAATATTTTTGTATAATTTATAAGAAATTATTTTGGAATGAGCATGTGCGCAAAAACGTGTGTGATAGAGCTTCAAACCTATCCACTATTCTTTAACATACTATAAACTGAAAAACAAATTACATGAAGACTTCTTGAGCTATCTTCAAGTCTTTGAGCCATCCAATGCCTTGCTAGTGCCTTCTCTTCTATGATCCTTCCTTGATGTGCAATTTGCCTTTCTTGCTTTGTGGAACTTAGAAGTTCTTGCAATAGCTAAGCGAATGGTCTCTAAACATGGTACAAACCTGAAACTTATCTTAACAAACTTGTTAGTACCAAATAGCTCATATTTGGTTTGTCATCATCAAAACACAAAACAATTGGAGAGTGTAACCTCTTGGGCCAACAGATATTCCTTACTTGGTGATAAATCAGTTAAGAATTTATTCGGGTATTTGAGGACATATCAGATATGATCTTACTTTACTAAAAGATTATGACGATTGGATCAGTACATGGACTTATTCAGAGTTGGACTGTGATTTGGAATGAACTTGAGTTATAGATGACATTGAATTTATGTTCTTTATAATAGCCTGATCTGCATTAAAATAAGATTGATATATTTCATGTAGAGTGCTTTCCAGACTTATTATTCCTCCATGTGGAAATAACTTAAGTGATGATTCATTGGATATTGATGATGGACTTATCATGATGTTACTTTACTAAGAGATTGGATTACTTGATGTTTGGATCAGTATATGGACTTAGTTGGAGTTTAAGTCAAATTTGAATTTATGTTATTACATTGGATATTGATCAGTATTTATATATGACTGATTTTGTTGGATTGTGACTAGATGTGTGGATATCTTACCTTTGACTTCGATATGTGATATCATATTAGTTTTGGATTATTAGAAGTAAGGGTTCCTGGATGTATCAACTGATTATATCATTTGAGTAAGGATGAGCTGTTAGTATTGACTCATGAGTGGACTTATTTTAGATTGCGGTTCTTTGAGGATGTTTCGTCTTTCGATATGATTTCGATATCCATTGACTTGTTGATCTCGAGGACAGGCCATGTGCTTCATGTATAGATAATGATTACATCAGTTAATAGAGATTGAGTTATTATGATGATGATCTATTCGATGTCGGTGATTTTGTACTTCAGAGCTATCAGATAGCAATTATCAGTTTATCAGTTATTGGTGAGACTATTTGTTGGTGATCATATTCTGTGTTCAGAGTTTATATGAGTTGGTAGATATTTGCATCAGCTATTGTTATATGCAGTGCAGGCATATGAGATATTGACCGGTTCTAGATTAGACTATCTATTGAACAGTATCTGGATTCGTTATTGTATAAATCTATGTTATCGAAAGTTACTGGGAATTGATTGTTTGACCGTAACCCCTGTACAGTCCTATTGTTCATCGTATACACGGTTACCGTTACTGTTCACAGTTACTGATACTGTTCACCGTGTATACGATTACTGATTGACTGTTACTGTACTGTTATTGTTACTGTCACCATATTGTCCCAGTGTTCTAGATAATATGGACATGGACTGGTTTAACTGAATTGAATAAATAATAAAGTAATTGACAACTTACACCGGGATTGGGGAAATTGATGGAGGAGACAGCGTCTGTAGTTTTGGTGGACCTAGGATACAGGTTGCGCAGCCGACTGAGGGTTCCACTGCAGGGTTCCTGGGGGATGACTGACATCCCATCTGTACTGTTACTATTCCACTATTTTCACAGTGAGATTACTGTTACTGTTACTGAGTACCTAGCGGTACGGCCTGGTTCAGCGCTAGGAAACTGAGGCCGTGGTCCCGGGTATGTACGGGACCCACCTAAAACATAAACAATGTCTCCAACCGATCAGTTTCAATAATTTAAGGGCATCGATTGGCATGTGTGGTAGGCGTAGTATGGGATGCGTCTACTGCATGTGGCAATTGGTGTTCGCTGACATAATAAATAATAATAAACTGTTAATGTAATGTGACTGATCGTAATCATCTGATTGTACATATAGATCACTATAACAGACATATGACTATAACCAGGACCAGACTTGTGACCAGACTTCGATACCAGCCTAGTGACATGAGATAGGTTACTTATTGTGACATCAGTTGCTTGCTTACTATTGATCAGTTGTTGCCTATCTTTATTCGTGTTGTTAACATGTTTATTACAGTTCTGTTATTTATTTGTTCTATGGTCTCTTATATCTGCAGTTGTTTTGATTACTATTTATGCACATTGTTCTTCTGCACGAGCTTTTCCCTTTACACACACACTCACCATGGTTGCGTTCTGACGACCTTGGATTTGCACGTCCAGATATTGGACGATTGTTTCTATTGTGCAGGTTTTCGATGAGACGGTATGCTTTGCGAGGAGCTTGGGTCCTCTCCCTTTTATTCTGGTATTCTTACCTTTTTTTATTCCTGTTCCTATATTTTTCTTGATTCATGCATATCAGATTCACTCTCTATTCCAGTACTGTTCATATGATATCATGCGTGGATGTTTATATGAGATATTGCAGTGATTATTGATTAATCTTGGTTTAGATTTATAGCTTGTTCAGGTTACTTTAGGCTTAGCGTGTATACGTGGGGTATTTTCCTCGCGTATATACGTCGCCAACTCTCGTCGCGACTCCGCTTCAGCGTATTTTGGGAAGCGGGGTGTGACAGGGTTTTCTTGGTATCAGAGCCTAGGTTTTCGACTTGCGATCTTGAATTTTGACTTTTGTTTCGCAAGAGAGACCTAGTTCTTACCGGAAGACTTGAAAATAAGCTATAATTACACTGCAATATACATATACTATCCAATGATATTGTATCCACTTGAATTGATTGTCCTCCCTTTGAAAATCCATCTCTTAAATCTTTTGGATTCTCTAATTCCAACTCTTTTTCTGGACTCCATCTTGATTCCTATCCTCTTTCTGATTCTATTCTCCTGATTTTGTCTTCTGAGTTTGACCACTCCCTGTTGAAGCTGGATCAGAGCGCGCAGCGGAATCGTGGTGTCCCAGCGAGGCGACGTAGAAGCTTGTTTGATTTTTCCCCATATTTTGACTCTTTTTATCATTCCCTACTTTATTGAAATTTCGAGGACGAAATTTTATTAAGGTGGGTAGAATGTAATATCCCTAATCTAAACTACTGTATTTTAATTTCCTGAAGTATTTATTTTAATTTACAAATTATTTTTATCAGCTGAATCTATTATTTTCTTGATTGTAATTATTACTAATATTATTAGTGTTGCTATTGTTACTGTTAATTATTATTATTATTATCTTGTAATGTATTGGTATTATTAATACTATTATTTTAGTTAAGTATTGTTACTACTAATGTTGGATTATTATTTTGTAGTGTTATATTTCCCTTACCCTTGATTCCTATTCATGTCTTATTCCCTTGTATCCTTGTTTAGCCTCACCCTATTTCCCAATTACCCGTTTGGATTCCATGACCCATGACCCGTTATCCTCTTTTACATCCATTACCTAAATCCAAACCAAGACCCAACACTTAACCTAATTGGATCCTAATCCTATACCCGATTACCTATTTGGATCCAACCCGCTGGCATACCCGCTAGCCTAAACCCAACACCCATTATCTTATTGGACTCAAGCCTCAACCCGTTAGTATAACCGCTACCCGCAAACCCATTCCTAAATAATCTCCTCAAATCCTAAACTAATCCCAACCAATCCCTAATCCTTCTCTCCTCCCAATCCAACCGCACCCCAACTGCAGCCGCACTCTCTCCTCTCTCCACCGGCAGCGGCAACCAGCAAGCAGCAGCCGTATCTCTCCTCCTTCCATTGGCCGATCCCTCCCTGCTTCCTTGCCCCGAGTCCTCCCCATAGCTGGATCTCCTTCTTGTGCAACAGCTCCGGCCGGATCCCCTCTCCCTGGCAGGTCTGGCTACACCGCCGGCCTTCTCCCCACCACGCCGAGCACAGCAACCAGACCCGCCGCCTCCCTAGATTTCTAACATTAGCTAGGGCTGGAGTTCTGGTCGGATTCGGTGGTATTGATTGATAAATCTTGCTTGCCGCATCTGCTGCTCAGAACTTAGGGTGATCTTTTATCTCTGCTCTACTGTTTATTTAGTCATTTTCTTGGTTATGGCATTTTTGTTAATTAAATCCATAGCCGAAGCTTCCCTCCCTCACTCTTTACATTAACGTGTACTTTAAATTATCTGTGTTTGGTTTGAGAGAAATATGAATGTAAGTTTATTAATTCAATGTGTATGTTTTCTTGTGGGTTATTTTCATGTGCGGCAAATCCTTACACCGAACCATTTTCGGGCTCTCCGCGGGTCGCCATGGATCACCGTCGGCGAGCGCGAACGCACCCCACGCCCTTCACGGCGAGTTGCTCTATCCAATGACACCCTCCGCGACCCCGGACGCCTCCGTCGGAGCCTCCGTCGGTGCGCCGCAAATCGGCTCGAGGTTAGCTTTACATTTTATTGTATTGGGGGCAATATTGTAATAATTGAGAACTTCAATTAAATGTGTGTGTTTGTGTGGGTGCGTGAGTGTCTTTGTTGGTGATATGCATGCATGTGTATGCATGATGTATATGTGCATGCATGGATGTGAATTAAATAATGTATAGGTATTTATAGTTAATAATAGGTATTTATTAATTGGATATGTTTGCATTAAATTAATGTGAATGGGTATATGTATAATTATGCATTAGTATATATGTAAGTATATAATATGTAGGCATATTTATATATATGTATTGTTGTGTATGCTTGTGTACGTATGTGTACGTGGGTATACACGTATGTGTCGGGTTGCTAGGGAGTATGTTAGCATGTATTTATATTTATTTGTATGTTTGGTTGCATGCTACAATATTTCGGACCCGTTGCAGGAGACCCGGACTTGATTCAGATTCGTGCCGTTCTGGACTCGATACGATAGTGATTCGAAGATCGATCCATAAGATGATCCGTAGATCAGTGCCAGTTCGTGCAGTGAAAACCAGATGGCGATTCGGATCCAAAACCTCGTCATTTCATGTGAGTGTTCGTTTATGTGTATTTATCGTTGTCATATGCTTTATATGTTGCTCTTATCATTTCATGTGAGTTTCTTTTATATTTTACTAGTTCGATCACTTGTATTACTTTATGAGACATCTATAAATGTTCACTTTAATTACCTAGTTGATATGAGCTTGATTCAGCGTCATTTCATGTGTTGGTAGTTTGTCGTTGTTGGCTTAGGCCTATTCTTGATATACCTTTAGACTGTGACTTGACTCGATCTATTGATTGGATAAATTAAGTACATAGTTGAGCATCAGATATATGTATGGATCATGTATTGGACATTGAGATATCAGAGTTATATCATTTCATGAATAGATGATTACTATTTCGGACTGGAACTAAATGTGGAGGAACTTGGACTATACACTAGACTGATCTTATGTTGGATTGGTTCGTGATTGTAGTTTACAATCTATATTTTATCTGAACAATTATCAAACTTGATATTCCTTACTTGGTGATAAATCAATTAAGAATTTATTCGGGTATTTGAGGACATATCAGATATGATCTTACTTTACTAAAAGATTACGACGATTGGATCAGTACATGGACTTATTCAAAGTTGGACTGTGATTTGGACTGAACTTGAGTTATAGATGACATTGGATTTACGTTCTTTATAATAGCCTGATCTGCATTAAAATGAGATTGATATATTTCATGTAGAGTGCTTTCCAGACTTGTTATTCCTCCATGTGGTAATAACTTAGGTGATGATTCATTTGGATATTGATGATGGACTTATCATGATGTTACTTTACTAAGAGATTGGATTACTTGATGTTTGGATCAGTATATGGACTTAGTTGGAGTTTAAGTCAAATTTGAATTTATGTTATTACATTGGATATTGATCAGTATTTATATATGACTGATTTTGTTGGATTGTGACTAGATGTGTGGATATCTTACCTTTGACTTCGATATGTGATATCATATTAGTTTTGGATTATTAGAAGTAAGGGTTCCTGGATGTATCAAATGATTATATCATTTGAGCAAGGATGAGCTGTTAGTATTGACTCATGAGTGGACTTATTTTAGATTGCGGTTCTTTGAGGATGTTTCGTCTTTAGATATGATTTCGATATCCATTGACTTGTTGATCTCGAGGACAGGCCATGTGCTTCATGTATAGATAATGATTACATCAGTTAATAGAGATTGAGTTATTATGATGATGATCTATTCGATGGCGGTGATCTTGTACTTCAGAGCTATCAGATAGCAATTATCAGTTTATCAGTTATTGGTGAGACTATTTGTTGGTGATCATATTCTGTGTTCAGAGTTTATATGAGTTGGTAGATATTTGCATCAGCTATTGTTATATGCAGTGCAGGCATATGAGATATTGACCAGTTCTAGATTAGACTGTCTATTGAACAGTATCTGGATTCGTTATTGTATAAATCTATGTTATCGAAAGTTACTAGGAATTGATTGTTTGACCGTAACCCCTGTACAGTCCTATTGTTCATCGTATACACAGTTACCGTTACTGTTCACAGTTACTGATACTGTTCACCGTGTATACGATTACTGATTGACTGTTACTGTACTGTTATTGTTACTGTCACCGTATTGTCCCAGTGTTCTAGATAATATGGACATGGACTGGTTTAACTGAATTGAATAAATAATAAAGTAATTGACAACTTACACCGGGATTGGGGAAATTGATGGAGGAGACAGCGTCTGTATTTTGGGTGGATCTAGGATACAGGTTGCGCAGCCGACTGAGGGTTCCACTGCAGGGTTCCTGGGGGATGACTGACATCCCATCTGTACTGTTACTGTTCCACTGTTTTCACAGTGAGATTACTGTTACTGTTACTGAGTACCTAGCGGTACGGCCTGGTTCAGCGCCAGGAAACTGAGGCCGTGGTCCCGGGTATGTACGGGACCTACCTAAAACATAAACAATGTCTCCAACCGATCAGTTTCAATAATTTAAGGGCATCGATTGGCATGTGTAATACCCCGTTTCCGGAATACGTACTTAGTTGCGTATTCAGTTTTTCGATCGTATTTTTCGATTTACTTTCTGTATTTGACCGATTTCAATTTCAAATATTATTTTCCAATATATTAGATTTTCTATGATTTTCTAGATTTTTCTGGAATTAAAATGAATTTCTTCAAAACCGGTGTCGGCCAGTGTCGCTGATCGCTTCCCGGATTTTTAATTCACAAACCACTTGGAATTTCCAGAAGAGTCTTTAGACTTTTCTTCTTAGAATCATATTTTCTACCTACATTCTTTTCTGAGGATTTTATGATTTTATGAAAATTCTTTCGGAGTCGGTAGGTAACTGATTCCAGGATTTTTATCTTTAAGACTATAAAGTATTTCTTAAAACGGATTTCACTATGTTTCTTAATATAATATTCTTGATTTTTGATATTTATTTCGGGTCGTTCCGAGATACTTGATTTCGGGACGTATCCGGTATTTTCCCGAAAGATTTCCGTATCCACGACTCAATCCCGGGTATCTGTCCTTCCAGTATTTTCACATTCTGATTCCAAGAAAATATCTTCTCCACCAAAAATATCTTCTCCAAAATATCTTCTCATTATAATTTCTTTTCCATTTTTCCTTTTCCTTTATTCTTTTCTTCCTCCCTAAGCTTCCATTTTCATCCACACAATTCTCCACCAATCTCCACCACACAAATCTCCACCTCACCTCTCCACTTTGCAAGTAAGCCCCTCCCTTTTATTTAATTGCAACTCCCTTTACAAAATCCAAATCCTATATATACATTTCCTTTTCATTTCAATCCTTTTCTTTTCATTTCTCTTCACCAAAAGCTAAACCCTAGCTTTCACCACCTCCATCTCCTTCATCTCCACCAAGGCAACCACCACCACTTCTCCAACCTAGCTTCATCTTCTTCTTCCTTCATCACCATGGAAACAACCACCAAGGTCATCAACTCCATCAAAGACTCCACCTTTTCTTCATCATCAACTTCCATCATCAACCATCTCTTTTGGTAGGTAATTTTCATCACCAAGACTCGGTTATTTTCTTAGCATGCTTAAGTTCACATATCATGTTCAATTATGTCTTTAAATCCTTGATTATTTAGTCATCAAACCCAACCCTAGAAATCTGTTCTGTTTGCTGTTTCCAGACGATTAGTCGACTTGACCTAGAACCTAGTCGACTAGAAACCCTTAGCTGAAACTTAACCTTTTCTGGAAACACAGTATTAGTCGACTTACCTAGTTTCCTAGTCGACTAGAGACCCTTAGTCGACTACACTCTTGACCCTAGTCGACTAACCTTGCTTGAAACCAGAAACCTTAACTCTCGGCCCTAGTCGACTTGACTATATTATTAGTCGACTATAGACTATTAGTCGACTACCCATTCTTCCCTAGTCGACTAACTTATCCTGAACCAGAAACCCCAATTTTCTATGACACAGTATTAGTCGACTTACCTTAGTTCCTAGTCGACTTGAGACCCCTAGTCGACTACTCTCTTGACCCCAGTCGACTCCTGAACCAAAACCCAACTCTCTGGAACCCAGTTTTAGTCGACTATACAAGACTGTTAGTCGACTAATCCCACTATTAGTCGACTACTCTTCCACCCTAGTCGACTAACCTTGCCTATCAGTTATAGTTGATTTCCTTCTTGACCATGAACCTTATCCTCTAGACTTATATCACATATAGGTATCACTTGACTTGTCACTTGACAAACATCACTTACCCTACTTTCTTTCTCACTTCTCTTCACTCTACATGTTTATATCACAGGTTATGGCGCATCCCGAACTTCAGTGGATTCCGGATATTTCGGCGTTTTGGTGATTTGGGCGAGTATTCTTACTCGCTACCTTCTTGCATTCTTATTTCATTGATTTGCTTCATATTTTCATATACTTTATTCCATATATCTTTTACTGTTTTCATTCTATGCGTGGCCGACCCTTCGTGGTCGTTGACTTCTGAGTTTCTCCTATGATTGCCATGCTATTATTTCAGACTTGTCCAATTGCATGTTTCCTTTTAACACATGTATATCACCTGACATCTACTGTGTTATCGCCAGACCACTTGACATGCCACTACTTGGCAAGACCTTTATGTTGTACCATGACTTACCCTGACTATTATCAATTCTTTGATATGTTTGGTTGCTTGTTAGATATACATCACCACTCATCATGCTATCTCTTGACACCAAGCATGATACACCGATTCTTATAACTATCACGATAAAGGGAATGTAGTACCTGATTACTGTTATGTACTGATCACTATTATGTATTACTGTTATGATATTGCTCATTCCCTTAATCTGATAATTATGTTAATAAATCATAAAAAGGACAACTTGTATGGGGTATGGGAGGAAGTGATGGATGCCGGAATGATACCTTGCTTATAGTGATGGATATGATATATATATATGGCGGACGACTATAGTGGGACTTAGGGCCCACATGAGTACATATAGGGGGACTTTGGGCCTCCAAACCGGTCCCAGGTGGTGGGAACCGTTGGACCAACAAACTGGTCCCCGGTGTATGTGAACCACTATAAGAAGCTCTGTCAGTTCTCCATCTGCTTCCGTTAACAACCCTCGACTCGCTTATATATGGATGTATGTGTGTTGGGGTGCACACCTGGACACATGCCGAGATATATGAGTCAGACGAGTAATAATAACAATAGATGTCAGTTATGTTTCCTGTTATAGTTTCTGTTATGTGTACCTGTGATGATTCCTGTTATATTTTACTGTTATGACTCCCGTTACACGTGTTATGGACCCCTGATCATTATTGATTCTGTATTCCTGTCACTATCATACGAATTGCAACTCTGATTATATACGCTTGGATATTCGGTGGCATGAGACAAAAGGTATATATATGAGGGTTTCCTTGTTTGGATTATTCCTTCGATGTACTAGTCTCATGGGACCGTAACCTAAGCGTATACAATCAATTTTGCGTGTGATCAGTTTTACTTCGGATTTCCTGTTTTACGATTATTACGTTATATCCGTTCTTATATATACTTCATTTGTGTTCTAACCCTCCGGTCTTCTGTACTTGACACTTGTGTTCATCCCGGCTCGCCACCTGGCATTGTATCATACTCGCCTGGGGAGTTTCACTGACTCCCCTGGATTCTCATGTCCAGGTCATGGAGCCCGGAGCGCGTAGATTTCCCCTTTGCCGCTCTGAGTAGTGCAGCGGTAGCGTGGACCTCCAGCCGACCTTTCGGGGCTCCATCCTTCCAGACCCCCTTTGTGCCTCCCGAGTTTTCCCTTTGTAAACTCGTGAGTACTTTTATACTGTTCATACTTGTACATTTCTATGTATATCCTTTGTACTCTCGCATTTGCGCATGCTAGTGATATGATATTCATGTAATATTGTGATCACTTCTGATGATAACTGTGTAATTGTACCATATGTGTTGGAATGTATAATGCACCATTTGCTTCCGTACTCTGATTCTTGTTTGTACTGATGCTTAGCGTATATACGGGAGGGTAGTTCTGACCTACGTATATACGTCGCAGTGACGTCCCCGTATCAGCGGGATCGGGGCGTTACAGGTTGGTATCAGAGCTTAGGCTCTAACCTCCTCAGTACGTCCAGAAGGCAAATCAATGGTAAAGAGATTTGCAACTGGAATACATGAGTCTTGGTTATACATTCCAACTACAAGTGCAGAGTTATCTATTTCTTGACTATCCTTCCTTTGGTTCCTAATCCTTTCCATCCTTTACCCTGTTTTGGTTTTATGAAGCCTTTATTCCAGCCTTTGTCCTCCTTGTGTTCAATTTACCCCTTAACGAAATTGCGAGGACGCAATTTTTTGTAAGGTGGGTGGATTGTAATACCCCGTTTCCGGAATACGTACTTAGTTGCGTATTCAGTTTTTCGATCGTATTTTTCGATTTACTTTCTGTATTTGACCGATTTCAATTTCAAATATTATTTTCCAATATATTAGATTTTCTATGATTTTCTAGATTTTTCTGGAATTAAAATGAATTTCTTCAAAACCGGTGTCGGCCAGTGTCGCTGACCGCTTCCCGGATTTTTAATTCACAAACCACTTGGAATTTCCAGAAGAGTCTTTAGACTTTTCTTCTTAGAATCATATTTTCTATCTACATTCTTTTTCTGAGGATTTTATGATTTTATGAAAATTCTTTCGGAGTCGGTAGGTAACTGATTCCAGGATTTTTATCTTTAAGACTATAAAGTATTTCTTAAAACGGATTTCACTATGTTTCTTAATATAATATTCTTGATTTTTGATATTTATTTCGGGTCGTTCCGAGATACTTGATTTCGGGACGTATCCGGTATTTTCCCGAAAGATTTCCGTATCCACGACTCAATCCCGGGTATCTGTCCTTCCAGTATTTTCACATTCTGATTCCAAGAAAATATCTTCTCCACCAAAAATATCTTCTCCAAAATATCTTCTCATTATAATTTCTTTTCCATTTT
Source organism: Agave tequilana (assembly GCA_038442645.1). NCBI lineage: Eukaryota > Viridiplantae > Streptophyta > Magnoliopsida > Asparagales > Asparagaceae > Agave > Agave tequilana. The sequence continues at coordinate 91,636 of JAVJIF010005724.1, read as the reverse complement.
TCCTTTTCCTTTATTCTTTTCTTCCTCCCTAAGCTTCCATTTTCATCCACACAATTCTCCACCAATCTCCACCACACAAATCTCCACCTCACCTCTCCACTTTGCAAGTAAGCCCCTCCCTTTTATTTAATTGCAACTCCCTTTACAAAATCCAAATCCTATATATACATTTCCTTTTCATTTCAATCCTTTTCTTTTCATTTCTCTTCACCAAAAGCTAAACCCTAGCTTTCACCACCTCCATCTCCTTCATCTCCACCAAGGCAACCACCACCACTTCTCCAACCTAGCTTCATCTTCTTCTTCCTTCATCACCATGGAAACAACCACCAAGGTCATCAACTCCATCAAAGACTCCACCTTTTCTTCATCATCAACTTCCATCATCAACCATCTCTTTTGGTAGGTAATTTTCATCACCAAGACTCGGTTATTTTCTTAGCATGCTTAAGTTCACATATCATGTTCAATTATGTCTTTAAATCCTTGATTATTTAGTCATCAAACCCCACCCTAGAAATCTGTTCTGTTTGCTGTTTCCAGACGATTAGTCGACTTGACCTAGAACCTAGTCGACTAGAAACCCTTAGCTGAAACTTAACCTTTTCTGGAAACACAGTATTAGTCGACTTACCTAGTTTCCTAGTCGACTAGAGACCCTTAGTCGACTACACTCTTGACCCTAGTCGACTAACCTTGCTTGAAACCAGAAACCTTAACTCTCGGCCCTAGTCGACTTGACTATATTATTAGTCGACTATAGACTATTAGTCGACTACCCATTCTTCCCTAGTCGACTAACTTATCCTGAACCAGAAACCCCAATTTTCTATGACACAGTATTAGTCGACTTACCTTAGTTCCTAGTCGACTTGAGACCCCTAGTCGACTACTCTCTTGACCCCAGTCGACTCCTGAACCAAAACCCAACTCTCTGGAACCCAGTTTTAGTCGACTATACAAGACTGTTAGTCGACTAATCCCACTATTAGTCGACTACTCTTCCACCCTAGTCGACTAACCTTGCCTATCAGTTATAGTTGATTTCCTTCTTGACCATGAACCTTATCCTCTAGACTTATATCACATATAGGTATCACTTGACTTGTCACTTGACAAACATCACTTACCCTACTTTCTTTCTCACTTCTCTTCACTCTACATGTTTATATCACAGGTTATGGCGCATCCCGAACTTCAGTGGATTCCGGATATTTCAGCGTTTTGGTGATTTGGGCGAGTATTCTTACTCGCTACCTTCTTGCATTCTTATTTCATTGATTTGCTTCATATTTTCATATACTTTATTCCATATATCTTTTACTGTTTTCATTCTATGCGTGGCCGACCCTTCGTGGTCGTTGACTTCTGAGTTTCTCCTATGATTGCCATGCTATTATTTCAGACTTGTCCAATTGCATGTTTCCTTTTAACACATGTATATCACCTGACATCTACTGTGTTATCGCCAGACCACTTGACATGCCACTACTTGGCAAGACCTTTATGTTGTACCATGACTTACCCTGACTATTATCAATTCTTTGATATGTTTGGTTGCTTGTTAGATATACATCACCACTCATCATGCTATCTCTTGACACCAAGCATGATACACCGATTCTTATAACTATCACGATAAAGGGAATGTAGTACCTGATTACTGTTATGTACTGATCACTGTTATGTATTACTGTTATGATATTGCTCATTCCCTTAATCTGATAATTATGTTAATAAATCATAAAAAGGACAACTTGTATGGGGTATGGGAGGAAGTGATGGATGCCGGAATGATACCTTGCTTATAGTGATGGATATGATATATATATATGGCGGACGACTATAGTGGGACTTAGGGCCCACATGAGTACATATAGGGGGACTTTGGGCCTCCAAACCGGTCCCAGGTGGTGGGAACCGTTGGACCAACAAACTGGTCCCCGGTGTATGTGAACCACTATAAGAAGCTCTGTCAGTTCTCCATCTGCTTCCGTTAACAACCCTCGACTCGCTTATATATGGATGTATGTGTGTTGGGGTGCACACCTGGACACATGCCGAGATATATGAGTCAGACGAGTAATAATAACAATAGATGTCAGTTATGTTTCCTGTTATAGTTTCTGTTATGTGTACCTGTGATGATTCCTGTTATATTTTACTGTTATGACTCCCGTTACACGTGTTATGGACCCCTGATCATTATTGATTCTGTATTCCTGTCACTATCATACGAATTGCAACTCTGATTATATACGCTTGGATATTCGGTGGCATGAGACAAAAGGTATATATATGAGGGTTTCCTTGTTTGGATTATTCCTTCGATGTACTAGTCTCATGGGACCGTAACCTAAGCGTATACAATCAATTTTGCGTGTGATCAGTTTTACTTCGGATTTCCTGTTTTACGATTATTACGTTATATCCGTTCTTATATATACTTCATTTGTGTTCTAACCCTCCGGTCTTCTGTACTTGACACTTGTGTTCATCCCGGCTCGCCACCTGGCATTGTATCATACTCGCCTGGGGAGTTTCACTGACTCCCCTGGATTCTCATGTCCAGGTCATGGAGCCCGGAGCGCGTAGATTTCCCCTTTGCCGCTCAGAGTAGTGCAGCGGTAGCGTGGACCTCCAGCCGACCTTTCGGGGCTCCATCCTTCCAGACCCCCTTTGTGCCTCCCGAGTTTTCCCTTTGTAAACTCGTGAGTACTTTTATACTGTTCATACTTGTACATTTCTATGTATATCCTTTGTACTCTCGCATTTGCGCATGCTAGTGATATGATATTCATGTAATATTGTGATCACTTCTGATGATAACTGTGTAATTGTACCATATGTGTTGGAATGTATAATGCACCATTTGCTTCCGTACTCTGATTCTTGTTTGTACTGATGCTTAGCGTATATACGGGAGGGTAGTTCTGACCTACGTATATACGTCGCAGTGACGTCCCCGTATCAGCGGGATCGGGGCGTTACAGCATGTGTGGTAGGCGCAGTATGGGATGCGTCTACTGCATGTGGCAATTGGTGTTCGCTGACATAATAAATGATAATAAACTGTTAATGTATTGTGACTGATCGTAATCATCTGATTGTACATATAGATCACTATGATAGACATATGATTATAACCAGGACCAGACTTGTGACCAGACTTGGATACCAGCCTAGTGACATGTGATAGGTTACTTATTGTGACATCAGTTGCTTGCTTACTATTGATCAGTTGTTGCCTATCTTTATTCGTGTTGTTATCATGTTTATTACAGTTCTGTTATTTATTTATTATATGGTCTCTTATATCTGCAGTTGTTTTGATTACTATTTATGCACATTGTTCTTCTGCACGAGCTTTTCCCTTTACACGCACACTCACCATGGTCGCGTTCTGACGACCCTGGATTTGCACGTCCAGATATTGGACGATTGTTTCTATTGTGCAGGTGTTCGATGAGACGGTATGCTTTGCGAGGAGCTTGGGTCCTCTCCCTTTTATTCTGGTATTCTTACCTTTTTTATTCCTGTTCCTATATTTTTCTTGATTCATGCATATCAGATTCACTCTCTATTCCAGTACTGTTCATATGATATCATGCGTGGATGTTTATATGAGATATTGCAGTGATTATTGATTAATCTTGGTTTAGATTTATAGCTTGTTCAGGTTACTTTAGGCTTAGCGTGTATACGTGGGGTATTTTCCTCGCGTATATACGTCGCCGACTCTCGTCGCGACTCCGCTTCAGCGTATTTTGGGAAGCGGGGCGTGACAAAAACTCCATCGCTGTTAAATCACATACAAGTTATTAAACCTAAACTTGTTAGAATCTTTTTAACAAAGTGTGTAGTGGCAAGTATAGGATCGAACCCATAAAGACTTATTCTTGAAAATTTAGTTATTAAAAATCTCACTTATCTTATACTAGTTGAGAAATCTCTTGGATGAAGGTTAGAATTTTGTTTTTTTAAAATAAATAAATAAATAACGATCTTGTAGAAGAAAGCAAAAGCAAAATAAAAATATGGACAAAGTAAAAGAAAAATAAAAATTTGAAGAAAGCAAAAGAACAAAGAAATACTAAACTTTTTGCGAAGATTTGAACAACCAAAGTAAAAAAAAAAAAGAAATTAAGAGATTGGTATGAAGGGAAGAGGAAGATGAACCAGTGAACTTGTTTCTTGTCGTTGCCTTATTGTCTCCCTCCTCCAAGCGATTTTGAAAACAAAAGAAGCTAATAAAAGAAAAGAGATGACTTCATGGAATCAAATATTGAAAAAAAAAGAATAGCATAAAAAAAAAAGAGAAAATTAAAGAAAAACTTAGACTGAACGTCGCAAGATCATGAAGAATTCTGAATTTTATTCAATAAGCATCAAACAAAAACCCTTGACCTCTCCAATCTTGCATTACAACGCTCAAAAATCACTTTTTCTGGCTGTTCAGCCCTCTCGTCTCCTCCCTCTCTCTTAATGAATACAAGTATTTATAGGAAAATAGTGATAAGAGAGAGCGTAGGGAGATAGGAAGAGTTGGATATTTTTGAATTTCAATCCTCCTCTCATCTCCAAACTTGATTTATTCAGAATTCTGATCTGCAGCTTATTGGCGTGTTGATTGCTGAATATTGCTTACAAGATGATAGAATTCGAAACAGTGATCAACATAAGAGTTGTATCCTTTTAAATCTTTTTTCTGGATCATCTTGAATCATCAGATTTGAGATTCGGTAGCAAAAGTTATGATTAAAATGCTAAACTGTATCCAGTCTGAATCCAAATTCAAATTGCTTCATCTCATCAAATGATCTTCTCTCTATCAATTTATCCTTAGCGAACCCAATAGGATCCTCAAAAATTCATTTTTCTTTTAAATTTTCATAGTATTATCTTATCTGGTAAATCCAATCCTCAGATAAGATAGACTAAAGATTCTCTAAATTTGAGCCGATCCCTGTTTGATTTGAACTTTTGGGTTTGTTTGGGTAGAATCCATGTTTATCTTCTCTTTATCATCTTGCAAGAATTAGGACATTAAGACAAGTGAGTTTATAATGATTTATTACAGAATATATGTAGGAATGTAATAATGTTTATACAATATATGCGTCCAAACAGCATCATTACCTACTACATTACCGGTCTGCGATCGGAAGTAGTAAATGTACTGATTTGGTGAGCTTTTGCCATCATATGAGTGAAGCATTAGTGGCTTGAACTTTAGAGGATATGAGACTGAATCCCATTCCAAGGGGTAAGGACGGACTACCCCTACTTTCTTCAGTTCATCCCTCTGAGTTAAGAATGCGATTTGAGCTTGGATGCTTTAAGAAATTTAGCATCGACGGAAGAACTTTCTTTTGACTTCTCAGTCTTAGGTTGCTCATCATCATTATGTTCCTCCTCATTATGATTACTCCCGGCATCATTGTGATTTCGGTTAGTGAGGAGTTGAGCAAGTATCTGTTGATTGTTGTCCAAGGCTTTTTGCTGGGCCTTGGAGGATTGCTCCTGAGCTTCCAATCGTTGACGGAGGTCATCATTACCATTATCAGCCATATGCACAGATACTCTATCCGTTCGTATCGAGCTGACCGTTGCTGAAGAGACATACCCATAATCTTCTCCCTCATCATCAAACCATTGGAGTAACTTTTTCATTAGTTCTGGTGATGTTATTCTAGTCGAAGAGGATGGTTGCTTATAATTTAGGGTATTGCCACCCTAGATCTGGTGTTTCGGAACACACTTTCTTCTTCTATCAAGACTTGGCCTAAGTCAGGGCTATAGTCTGGATCTGGAGAACTGAACGAAGGGGAGTTAGCACCACGCGGCGTTCGTCTGCCCCTAGACGGTTTACGTCCCCTTCCTATCATGTTGACAGATGCAAAGGGTAGATCTAGTAGATTTCGTGATTTGTTCCTTTTGTGATGTTTCGTAGGAGCTCGCACTGATAGTTGATTAAAAACTACTGTCGGTTTGGAAGGGTGGTAGGGATTGGTCCTAGTTGGCAATGGACTGAATGGACCGTCACCCTCTGACATCCCACTTTTCACATCAAGAGGGAGAAGTTTGAAGTAGTTCTAACTTCCGCTTGTTAGTTAAGAACTCTCGCATGTTGGGGTTAGCTGAGTTTAAGCGATCTAGCGCGGAGACTTGGGCAGATCGTGAATTGATCTGTTCAGTTGATTTTGAAATCACCTTTTTTCTCACAGCTTTATGAGGGGTTGTATTTATCTCACCACAAAGTTATGTCCATCCTAGGGCGTTCTCATTGTACCAGTGTACTGTGAACTGATTCGCAGAAGCAAAAACTGAATGCAGGTCTTGTAGACGCATGGATCATGTGCTTTAAAAGACGCAGTCCTCACTTAGAGTGGGGACGCATCATTAGTTTGCTGAAGAAATGCAGCTCTTGGAGGGATGCGATCTTTAAGATGAAGATGCAATCCTCAACCTGTTTAATTAGGCGCGGCTTTTGCCTTACTGAAGAGGCGCGACTTTTGGAGGGACGCGGTTTTCTGTTAAACACGAATCCGTGTTTTGGGCGTGTTGCCACATATCCGGCGAAGTTGAAGGGACATCTTTCCTTTGGCACATAAATTTTGCGTTGCATTTAATATGCACACCACGCGTCAGACGGGGATTAGGTCTCGAGCCAAGCGCCGCGTATCTTTGGGGATCACTGTACCTATAAAAGACAACAGCCTTTCAAGAGTCATCATTAGACTTTTCTTCTTCGCCGAGCCTTTTAGGGTTAAGAAAAGCTCGAAGCTTTTTCCATTTTTACCATCTTCAACAGTGATCTCACGGTCGAAATGGCACCAAAGACCAAGCATGTTTCTTCATCCTCGAGCGCTGTCGCTCCGGAGATTCAAATAGGTGGTTCTTTCATGCAGGAGGCCCCTATTTCAGGTAGTAAAATCATCTGATTTGGTTTGCGCCATTGAAGGGGCTTATAGAGTTCTTTCAACCCTTAAGTCCCTTTTGAATGTGAACTACCAACGTGAGACTCGTGCCCGTGTTTGATCGTCGAACGCGGTTCTCAGAAACACGACTCTGACCCGCTAACGGAGACGCCGTTCAAGCTCACCAGGGAAGACGCGTGAAATTTTCTTTTTGATAAAGACGCGGCTCTGGTTATGGAAGGACGCGGATCCATAGACGCGGCCCTTAATTCTGTCAGGATGCAGAATTCAGGTACAGTGGAGACGCGGTCTTAGGCTCCTCAAGACTGACGCATGATCTCAGCTAGTTGATGGGGACGCGGCACTAGCTCAGTAGAGATGCGGCTCTGGTCCCTTGATAAGGCGCAAACTCAGGCTATATTGAGTTTATGATGGAGATAGGACTTTCATCTCGCAATGGAGGCGCAGTTCCGGGCTCCTCGAGAATGACGCGAGTCTTCTCTGATTGTTGAGGACACAAGATTCATAACGCAGCTTTTAAGTCTTTGCAAGTTGATGCGAACTCAAGACGCAACCTCTGAATGGATCCAATTCGCTGAGGAGACGCGGCTCTGAATCACTCCAAGAGACGCGATCGCGGCTCTTTCGAAAGAAATGAAAGGAACACGGCTTTTCGGGTTCATGAAAGGATGCGGATCTCAGGACGCGACCTTTCAATCTGTGCCTGACGCAACCTCCTAAGCGTTACATGTAGCTCGTCTTAAAGATCTTGTTAGATCTTTAAATGCCAAGTCGGTGTTGACGATTGGGGACTCGTGTCCTCCGATGTTTCCCGAAGCGACAATCCACGCGTCAGCTCTTTATTGGGCTTTGACGTCCGTGCAGGAATTAAAGACGATGGCTCTGATTTTCACACCATTAATTATAGGCCTTATGGCTCGCCTAAAAATAGGCTTCGCCCCCTTAACAGTCCATTGCTTAGACTGTTTCCCTTAAGAGCAGACGCTATGAGGGTCTTCATCTTGACTTAATCTTCTTCTTTCAATGGGATGTGCCCCCATGGACAGTTCATACTTCTCATGATTGGACTGACAATCATTCGAGATGCTCTGAGCTTGATCCTATCTGAAATATGGTCTTCGTGAGTGTACTGTGAAACCCTTTGAAGCTGCCAAAAATGATCGTGGCGAGTGTCTAGATACGCAATCTAGACCTCCCCAGTGCTCTGAGCTTGTTGTTGGTGTACTTTGAATCAGGGATGAACAGTCGTCTCCTTGTGCCAGTGTACTGTTGAACTGATTCGCAAAGCAAAGACTGAATGCAGGTCTTGTAGATGCAGGGATCATGTTGCTTTAAAAGACGCAGTCCTCACTTAGAGTGGGGATGCATCTATTAGTTTGCTGAAGAAACGCTGCTCTTAGAGGGATGCAATCTTTAAGATGAAGACGCAATCCTCAACCTGTTTAATTAGGCTCGGCTTTGGCCTTGCTGAAGAGGCAGGACTTTTGGAGGGACGCGGTTTTCTGTTAAACACGAATCCGTATTTTGGGCGCGTTGCCACATGTCTGGTGGAGTTAAAGGGACATCTTTCCTTTGGCACGCGAATTTTGCGTTGTATTTAATATGCACGCCACGCGTCAGACGGAAATTAGGCCTCAAGCCAAGCGTCGTGTATCTCTGGGGATTACTGTACCTATAAAAGACAACAGCCTTTTAAGAGTCATCATTAGAATCTTCTTCTTTGTCGAGCCTTTTAGGGTTAAGAAAAGCTCGAAGCTTTTTCCTTTTTCACCATCTTCAATAGTGATCTCACGTCGAAATGGCACCAAAGACCAAGCCTGTTTCTTTGTCCTCGAGCGCTGTCGCTCCGGAGATTCAAATGGGTGGTTCTTCCATGCAGGAGGCCCCTATTTCAGGTAGTAAAACCATCTAATTTGGTTTCCATCATTGAAGGGACTTATAGAGTTCTTTCAACCCTTAAGTCCCCTTTGAATGTGAACTGCCAACGCGAGGCTCGTGCCCGTGTTTGATCGTCGGACGCGGTTCTGAGAAACGCGACTCTGACCCGCTAACGGAGACGCCGTTCAAGCTCACCAGGGAAGACGCGTGAAATTTTCTCTTTGATAAAGACACGCTCTGGTTATGGAAGGACGCGGATTCATGGACGCGGCCCTTAATTCTGTCAGGAAGCAAAATTCAGGATGCAGTTGAGACGCGGTCTTAGGCTCTTCAAGACTGACGCATGGATCTCGGCTAGTTGATGGGGACGCAGCACTGACTCAGTAAAGACGCGGCTCTGGTCCCTTGATAAGGCGCAAACTCAGGCTATATTGAGTTTATGATAGAGATATGACTTTCATCTCGCAATGGAGGCGCAGTTTCGGGCTCCTCGAGAATGACGCGGGTCTTCTCTGGTTGTTGAGGACGCAAGCTTCAGAACGCAGCTTTTAAGTCTTTGCAAGTTGATGGGAACTCAAGACGCAACCTCTGAATGGATCCAATTCGCTGAGGAGACGCGACTCTGAATCACTCCAAGAGACGCAGTCGCGGCCTTTTCAAAAGAAATGAAAGGAACGCGGCTTTTCGGGTTCATGAAAGGACGCGGATCTCAGGACGGGACCTTTGAATCTGTGCCTGACGCAACCTCCTAAGCGTTACATGCAGCTCGTCTTAAATATCTTGTTAGATCCTTAAATGTCAAGTCGGCGTTGATGATTTGGGACTCGTGTCCTCCAATGTTTCCCGAAGCGGTAATCCACACGTCAGCTCTTTATTGGGCTTTGACGTCCGTGCAGGAATTAAAGCTGATGGCTCTGATTTTCACGCCATTAATTACAGGCCTTAGGCTTGCCTATAAATAGGCTTCGCCCCCTTAACAGTCCATTGCTTAGACAGTTTCCCTTAAGAGCAAGCGCTCTGAGGGTCTTCATCTTGACTTAATATTCTTCCTTCAATGGGATGTGCCCCCATGGACAGCGAAAACTTAAAGCTTTCATGCTTTCCTTTAATCTTTCCTGAAGATTATCACTGTCAAGTGATTTCAAGATCAAAAAGCATCCCTCTGAGTACTTTTCATGACCGCGCCTTGATGCATAAAGTTCAACCTCTAGAGGGTTCTTCTGCGGGTAGGAACCGTTTGTCGCCATGATATACTCAGCACTGCTAAGTTTCTGTTTTCTTACCTCTTGAAGAGATTCACTCTCTTGACCTTCTCTTGAAGTCTGACTGGTGCGCCCATTATTTGGAAGTCGCGTCTTTTAGTCTTCATGATGAAGCGCGAGTTGATTGAGTCTGAACTCTAGCTTAAAATCCTTTGAACGTAAGTGTAATGAACTCTGTACTTGGACTTTGAGACGCGAGCTTTGCATATAAAGCTCGCATTTGAGGTTGTTGATTTAAAAGAATTTTAATTCTTTTCGAGGCCTTCAGACTTGGATATAGCAACCCTTATTTCTCGAACAAGAATGTGACAACATTTGCGTCTGGTCCTCTTTGTGTCTCATATTTTGGACGCGGGTCTAAAACCAGATCGCGTTCAGATCTATGCGCATCTGAAGTCCACAACTTCAACCACGTCTATTTCTGTCGTAACAGAATTTTGACTTTCTGCACTGGTCATCCCCGCGTCTGAAGTTTACAACTATAGCAACGTCTGTTCTTCAGCTTTTCTGTTTTTATCTTAATAGAATTCTAACCTTCTGATTTTTATTTCCTGCAGGCAGCCTTAGTCAGCCTTTTGCATATTCGCTGGGTCCTTGGGAGAATAATCGACCAGCGAACTTGTTCGATGGACCAGCGATCTTGTTCGATGGTCGAGCATTGGAGAAATCAAGTCTCCTGTTCATGGACGAGGAGGATTTGCGCGACTGATAACATCCGTCAAGACCTTATTAGATATGATGCACCGACAGTGCCCCCGGGTTTGTCATGGTCACAGTGGGTATGGTGGTGGGTATGGTCCTCTTGTAGGTCATGGGAAAGAGGACGTCACCTGTAAGGTCTCGAATCCTCTCTTCACCAATCTTACCCCAGAAGTGACATCGATGAAAAGTTCATGTTCATTAGATGACTTTCTGGTGGTGGAGATGTTCATCAACGAAGGATTATGACCCACACCAGCTGGTCGGGTGGAATCAGAAGGTTCTGCTACATTTCGACCTCAAGAAACATCATTCATTATTCTTGGTCAACGATGGACTCCTTCGATGTTTACGTCATGTATCATGATGTAATCAGCATCCGATCGTTACATTAATGCTCAGCCCTTCTTTGACGCTTTTCCAAACATCTTGTATTTGGAGTGGTGAGAATGCTTCAAGGAGTGAGTGCAACCTTTTACTGAGAGAGAGGGATTTCTTTGTACTCCTTTATTGTAACACTCAATCTTATTGTATAAGAGAACGTTTTGTATCACTTCCATATGTTTGAATATAAATAAAAGTGATATTTTTTTCTTGTCTTCTTTTATTGTCTTGAATTCCTTTTTCGCATTGAAAATCAGGCAAATAGAAGTAAAGGATCTTTGACTTGCTAAAAAAAATATGTGATAATCTTAACGAATCAAAGTTTGGGAAAAATCATGTTTCAGGGATTTAAGAATGTCGTCAGAGGTGTAATATTAACTTGACAGGAGTAGGATAATTCTTGTGGACCTGTCAATCTATAAATGAGAATGACAAGTAGAATTTGTACCCCCACGGAGGCTTACAAATGAGTTTTCATCAGAGGTTTGGTATTAACTTGACTAAGACTCAGTTAGGGATTTAATGAAAACACTGTTAGAGGTGTAATGTTAAACTTAACAGTAATTTGAAGTGGACTTATTATTCTATTAACAAGAATAACTAGTGAGACTAGACTCGCGGGGAATCTTTACCGTTAGAGGTGTAATATTAACTTAACGAGTTGAATTAAATCTTGTCAGAAGTGTGATGTTAACTTGATAAGGGTGTGAGTCAGAGGTGTGATATTAACTTAACTCAAGAGTGTTTCAGTTTCATTTGGGAAAACTAAAAGTGTCACTGTCATAGGTGTAATATTTAACTTGACAGTGAGGGTAATGCTAGAGGTGTAATTTTGAACTTGGCATCGGTCATCTCGACTTCGATAAGGAAGTCTGAAGGAAAGTCATTATCATAGGTATATTGTTGAACTTAGCAATGAACTGGACGCTAGAGGTGTGATGTTAAACTTAGCATCGCTGATCTTAGCTTCAATATGGAAGTTCGAGGAAAAGTAACTGTCAGAGGTTTAAAATTGAACTTGGCAGCAACTCAATCACTGTTAAAAATGTAATGTTAAACTTCACAGTAATTTGTCAGAGATGTGATATTAACTTGAAAGAAATTGGCTCGTGATAGGAGCAATTTGAGGACCTGTCATTCTATTGATGAGAATTGACAAGTAGAATTTGAAATGTCAGAGGTGTAATTTTAACTTAACAGTGATTGATATGGGATATGAGCAATTTTGAAGACTTATCATTCTATTGATGAGAATTGACAAGTGAAGTTTGAAGTGTCAGAGGTGTAGTGTTAACTTGACCAATTTGAAGGCTTGCTACTCCATATAGAGTTGAGCAAGTAAAGTTTGTACTCTCTAGGGAGTATTGAAATTTTTTATTGCCAGAGGTATAATGTTAACGTAGCAATGATTGTATTTTGTGAACCTACCATTCTGTGTATGAAAATTGGTAAGGGATTTTAGAAATTTGCCGTTAGAGGTGTACTATTAATATATCAGCGAGGATTTTTAAAGAGTTTTGTTGTCATGGGTTTTAATATTACCTTGACAGAGTCCACAGGGGATTGAAAAATCTGGTTTGTCAGAGGTTTAATGTTAACTTGACAGAATCCAATCCATTTCATTAGGGAGATGAACATTGGTGTTTTTATGGTCCTACCATTCTATGGGTGAGAATTGGTAAGAGACTTTGGAGGAGAGAGTGGGACCAAGTCCACTTAAGATTTTTAGCAAACCCTCAGCTATCAACGGATTTGGTGTGCCTTTACCAACTACCGTTTGAGTTGTGCTAGCCATGCTATTCCCCTCAGCATGGTGAGCTGTCGAAGACTTATATTGGGCTTAGAAGCCAACATTTTCCTCTATCCTTAGCAGTTGAAGGCATCGGATGTTAATTAGGAAAGTAATACTAAAGCCCAAGTTTCGCCTTTTGTTTCTTTCTCAATATTTACATCATACATTATGGTGCAGTCAGTGCTCGATTAGCTTGACACCGATCTATCATGATGTGATCTAGTAAAGGAAAGAAGCTCTTCTTGGATTTGGAGTTTTGATCAGAGGTGTAATATTAACTTGATCGGAGGAAAAATACTATCAAGGCTAGTATTTCTTCAAGAATCTGTCGTTAATTGGCATCATGAGTGTATCACCGTTTGAAGTTATGACGCGATATGCTCCATTTGAGTAGACTGACTCTATTACAAATGGTCCTTCCCATTTGGGCTAGAATTTTCCTTTTGTCTTATGTGTCATTACCATAGGTCTTCTGACAGCTAAGACAAGGTCACCTTTCTTGAAAGTTCGCTCCTTAACTTTCTTGTTGAAGGCTCTGGTAATCTGAACTTGATAGAGCTCAATTTGCTATTGGGCCTGCAGACGTTTATCGTTTAAGGCCTCCAGTTCTTGGAGTCGCAGTCGATGCTTCTCTTCATTTGTCATCTCTTTTATCAAGGCGACACGTAGAGATGGAATTTGGATTTCTAGTGGAAGCACGGCTTCACACCCATATACTAGAGAAAATGGTGTAGCTTTGTTGGGGTTCGAACAGTTGTGCGATAGGCCCATAAGCATCACCTAATTTATCGTCCCAATCACGCTGACTTTTCGAGACGAATTTCTTGTGAAGCTTGCCAATGGTCGTGTTGAAAGCTTCTGCGAGACCATTAACAGCGGGATAGTATGTCGTTGAGGACACACTCTGGATTCTGAACTTAGTGCAGAATCTCTGAAAAGCCTGACTGACGAACTGGGGTCCATTGTCATGGACAATTCGTCGGGATATACCAAAACGGTAGATGACGTGATGTTTAACGAATTTGATCATATCAGATGACTTTACCTCCCTCAAAGGAATGGCTTCAGCCCATTTAGAGAAGTAATCGGTTAAGGCTAAGATGAACCGATGTCCTTTTGATGATGGTGGGCTTATAGGGCCAACTACGTCCATGCCCCACATCTCAAATGGCCATGTAGAAGTTGTAGAGTGGAGGTACCCTGGTACTTGATGGATGAAATCGCCATGAACTTAGCAGGCGTGACATCGTTTGGCATAAGTGATGGCGTCAGGAATCATCTTAGGCCAATAATATCCCAATCTTCAGAGTTGATCCCCAAGTTTTGGACCAGGTTGATGGGCTCCACACATGCCGTCATGCGCTTCTTTCAATACCTCCTGTGCCTCTTTTTGTGATAGACAACGAAGCAAGATCCTATCATGCGATCGACGATATAGTGTTTGCGTGATTGCATTATAGTAGAATTTGGAGGCTTTCCTTTTAATGGCAGCCGCTTCTTTGGTATCATCAGGCAGGATGCCGTACAAGACACAATCAATGTAAGAGAATTGCCAGTCTCTAGGCTCTGGACCGGCTGACGACTCAAGAGCTTCTTTGACTTGACAGTCTCCTGTCAGCTTCTGATAATCCTCAGAAGTGATTCTTCGGCAATACAAGTCGTGGCTGTAGACAAGTATTTTCTCTACTACTCCAACTAGAAGGGCTAAAAAGGCAGCGAGAGATGCCAGTGCATCTGCATGTGCATTTTGCTGGCGTGGTACACGGTCGATGTAAAAGTTTATGAACCTCTCGGCCATGTGGACAGTTATGTTGTAATAGGGTACTAGATCTTCATGTCTGTCTTCGTACTCCCCGCGAACTTGGTTGACGATGAGTTTAGAGTCACCATATGCCTTAAGAATTTTAACGCCAATCTCATCGGCGACTTGTATTCCAATCAAAAGGGCATTGTACTCCGCTACATTGTTAGAGTAGGGCTCGGTTAATGAGAAAGCTCGAGGAATCACATAGTTCTGTGGAGAGACGAGTACTACCCCCACTCCTGCTATGACATGTCCTTGCGAACCTATTCTCGATGCACCGTCAATGAAGAGTTGCCACACTTGCTTTTCAAAAGATGTCTGGGTTAGACAAACTTCAGCGACCACGTCTGGGAGATTCTCGTAAAATTTGGTTGCCCTCGGATCTGGGTGCTCAGCTAGTAAATCCGCCAGTGCTTGTCCCTTCATGGCTTTTTGTGGTAAAAAGCGCATTTCGTATTGGGATAACAGTATGGCCCATTTTGCCAGTAAGCCGTTTAATGACGATGGCTTTGTCATGAGTAACCTCAAAGGGTTAACTCTTGATATAACATTTATAGTTTGGCCTACCAAGTAGTGTCGCATTTTTTGGATAGCGAACACCAATGCCAAACATTCCTTTTCGATCAGGGAGCTAGAGTCAACTGTCTGAATCTAGACTATCGGCTGGCATGTGAACTGCAACTGCACTCAGAGAGCATTGTGATAAGCCGTTTATAGCAACACGATGGAGTGATCAGACTAGCACTTCTTTTCCTTGTCAAATAATCTCTTAGATCCGTGGGAGGGAGATCGAAGAGCCTCGGATTGTCGAGGGCTTTTCAACTTGCGAGAGTTCTCCTTGCTTCGCAAAGCTGAGACGCAAGGTTCTGAGACATGGTGCTCATGAACGCAGCTCTCACCTTGTGGCTCTGAAACGTGAGTCTGGCATCTCTACTGAGAAGAGACGCGGCTCTCGCATTGCCGATTGTCGCATCTGGATAGAGATGCTTGAGAAACACAGGCCCGCTGGGTCCCACGTATAAATGCAGAGGCGCGGGCCTCGTGTCTTTGATGAAGAGCCCGAACTTCGCGTTATTGCTTGTGGCGTTTGGGAAGCCATGCTTTAGAGACGCAAGCTTAGTGAATCTCGCGTTTGGGTTGCCAAACGCGGACTTCACGTGTCTGACATGGTTCAGAAGAGACGCGGGTTTGAACCTCGCGTCCTACTTCTGTTGGACAGATAGTTGTTCCAACTTGTAGTTGACGCGCCGCCGTCTCTATCACCGCTCAGCATTCCGGTTACGTCGTGTGGATTAATGGGAACCCCCGGAACCTGGCGCTGAGGAAGAAGATGAACAAGCTGAACATCAGGAACGTTAACGACACGGGTCTCCTGGGAGACGTTGACGTGGGCGTTACGCATGATGCGATTAGCCACGACATCCTTCTCACCAGTCGCATCTGAGAGGATCTCAGAGCGGACTCGAGAGCAAATCCCTAAAGAGACTTTACGGTAGATCCGCGCCTTAGGGCTCTTGGAGCCGGAAGAGTGGAACTCTTCATACTTCGCCTGGTCGAACTCCACGACAAGTGATTCGACCGTTTTTCCCATATAGGTGACGTCACCTTGCGCCACAACTTGCTCGTCAGTGGAGAAAGTAGTCCCCAGCGGAGTCGCCATCTCTTGTTTAGTGGGAGAGATTCGTGTAAAATTTCCTTGAATTAATGAAGAATTACAACGAATTAACAGTCAGACTACAAGAGAGGGAAGATATTCACACTTGAATCTCCCCTCTGTTTAGTGCTGGATTTTTGATGTGGCGGTGAAAAGTGAATCTTATTTTCCGTTGACCGGGTGAACGTCAGGACATCTTGAGAATCCTCTCTTTGGATAGCGGATGGAGTAACACAGCTCCTGTCCACCAAGAAGCTCAAAGAGATTGCATGCAAAGACAAACTTGTACGCAGCAAGTTGTTAGAAGAGTTGAACTCTCTCTTTCTTTTCAGTGGAGGTCTTGGTGCTTCTACAGCTCACAACCGAAATTCTTTTTTTTAACCAAGAATTATCCGATCGACCGACCCCTTCTCCATAATAAACAGGGTTATTTATAGAGATTTCAGGGGTGAACGTATCCCCTAAAAATGCTCCATAATGGGGGTTAGCTCCCTCATTACGTGGGCAGTAATTGATCCAATAATGAGGGTAGTTATAACCGAGACGAGGGTTTTGAGCCTTACGTCTTGTTGCTGAAGTGATGCTGAGACGCGATTTTTGACCCTCGCATCTTGGTGCTGCAGTGATGCTGAGACGCGGGTTTTGTCCTTCGCGTCTCGGTGCTGCAGTGATGCTGAGACGCGGGTTTCATCCTTCGCGTCTTGGTGCTGCAGTGATGGCTATGATTAGCCCTGCGTCTGGGTTTAGACTCTGCTTTTTGATGACTTGTCTTTAGTGATTTTTAAACAGCCTACAACCTCTGATCAAATCCAAGACATTAAAAAAAGTGCTCCGCTCTTTCTCTAATAACATCATACTGCCATAAACCATGTCGAGCCGATCGAACACCGGTTGCAACAAAGAAGAATCAAGGTTATGAATTTCGGGTTTTAGCTTTATCGCTCTTCTCTAATTTATTGTCGACTAGTGTCGCGCCGATTGAACACCGATGACATAAGAAGAAACAAGGCGTCAAATTGTTTTAGCCTTGTCACCCTTCTCTAGTATATAAACATGTACCTATCTCCAACTTTGAAGAATAGGTCATACTTTGAAGTCAAGGATGTCTAAGCAACAGTTTCAGGCAGATGGTTTATGGTTGCATACCTCCTTGCTCCTATTCGATCGATCGAAGCTCGACCCAATGACAAAAGGTCCGACCAATCAAATGAGTTTACCAATTATCAATCCAAACTCATTGAAGAAGGTTCGTGATGCATCCTTTTGCAGAACCTTTTCACTGTTTTCACATTCATATCAAAACGTGATAATCGATCGAATGAAAGATCAAATGAGTTTATCTGATGATTTATCACGCCAAACTCATTGAGGAAGGTTTGTGACGCATTCTTCTGCAGAACTTTTCCAACATGGAAACAAAATAAGATTCACAGAGAGACCACGAGGAACGAAATCTTTAGATCAAGATCCCGTGAAATTCATGTCCATTCCTTTAATCCCCGGTTCACTTACAGAGTGAAAACCCAGGGGAGGTATCACGTTACTCAAAGAATCGAAAATGATCCAACGTCTCTAATGGCTAAGGATAGAGGAAAATGTTGGCCCTTTAAGCCCAACAGAAATTCTCGACAACTCATCATGCTGAGGGGAATAGCATGGCTAGCCCAACTCAAATGGTAGTTGGTAAAGGCATATCAAATCCGTTAACAGCTGAGAATTTACTAATAATCCTAAGGGACCTATTCCCATTTGATTCAACTCCAAAATCACTTTCCAATTTCCGTCCAAGGAATGGAAGGACCACATAAGAAGATATTCATTTCCCTGGCGAAATGATAAGTCAAACTTATCATGTTAAACCTCTGCTAGTAAGACTTTAACGCACTCCCTGGCGAATAAAACCAACATCCCTGCGAATCTGGCCAATATCCCCAGCAGATTAAATTTCACTTTTCATTCTCTTCAATAGAATGACAAATTCACTCAAAATTACTGTTATGTTCAAGCACCTCTAACAGTAACAAAATCCTGATCACGTTAACATTACACCTCTGATGGGCTGTTTTACAAAATCTCGTTTTAAATCCCATGGAGTTCTCTGACATATAATCTCTTACGAGATTCACTTTCTAACTCCCCAGCGAGTCTATAATAGACCCTCTTCAAAGTCTATTATTTTCCTCTCAGTCCCCAATGGACTCTCTTAGTTGTCACGTTAACAATATACCTCTGGGAATTTCTTCTATATAAAATCCAATGGAGATATTAATTTTCCCACAAAATTTTTGACCAAATCCTATCTTCCCTAGTAGAATTATTTCTTTTACCGTTATGTCCAGTTTGTCACCTCTGAACGGTAGAAATCCTGAGCATGGTGTCTTCTCAATCGGTTATGTCTATATTACCTCTGAACCGACAAATAACCAAGTCTCATCTTTCAGTCCAGTAGGGACTATACCTTTGTCGTTATGTCCAGTTCGTCACCTCTGAACGGTAGGGTTCTGAGTCTAGCGACTCCCAATCAGTTAGGTCCATATTACCTCTGAACCGACAGATACGTAGATCTCTCTCTTTTATGGTACTCCAACTGTTATGTCCAGTTAACCACCTCTGAACAAATCAGTCCATATGTCACGCCCTGCTTCCCAAAATACATGGAAACGGAGTCGCGACGAGAGTCGGTGACGAATATACGCGAGGAAAATACCCCACGTTTACACGCTAAGCCTAAAGTAACCTGAACAAGTTATAAATTTCTATCATAAATCAAAATCACTGCAATAATACATATAAAGGCTATACAATGATATGAATAAGACTAAGAAATGTGACAGGATGCGATATATAAATGAAAAAGCAGGGATACCGATAATCAAAAGGGAGAGACTCCAGCTCCTCAAGGTAAATATGATCCTCTCCAGAAACCTGATCAACAATAAATAGCCTTAGATCTGGATATGCAGATCTAGGGAGTCAGAATTCCTAGTGAATGTATAAGAGAAAAGAGAAGGACATGCGAATATAAATGTGAGCAAACTAGGAAACACATATGCTGGAATAAAACAGAAGTAACATATAAAACATGGATAGAAAATAATAAAGTCAATCAATACAAAATCAGATGTCCAATCGGGGGTCAAGTGTACAGTCAGTTCATTGGTATTATTAGATGTTTACAATCAGTGAATATATCAAGTTCAGTCTATAATGTCAATGTAAGATTTCAGTTTGTTATTTATTATGTCAGGAACACCAATTGCCACTTGTAATAGACGCATCCCATACTACGTCTACTACACGTGTCAATCAGGGTCCTAAGTTATTAAAATTAGTGGAAGAGACATTGTCCATAATTTAGATGGGTTCCGTACATACCCGAAACCACAACCCAATCACCTGGCGCTGAATCAGGTCCTACCGCTAGGTAGTCAATAACAATAACAATAACAATGTGTCATAACAATGACAATATGAACAATACGGGATGTCAGTCATCCCCCGGAATCCTGCAGTGGAACCGTATCTGGGCTGCGCAACTGTATCCTAGGTCCACCTAAAATACAGACGTTGTCTCCTCTATCAATTTTTCCAATCCCAGTATAAGTTGTCAATTTACATTATTATTTATAACAATCAATCTCTATGTTATTTCAATTACTAGGATGATACGGTGACAGTTACAATATCAATGTAACAATAACAATATGAACAATATTACCGTGTAAACGGTAGAACAATAGAACACTATATATGTCACGGTCTGATAATATTTTCTCAGTAATTTTCAATAACATGAATCCATATAATAACGAATCTAGATACTATTCAATAGACAGTCTCATCTAGAACCGGTCAATATCTCATATCCATTTGTACTAAAATACAATGGTAACTAATATATCAACCAACAGTCTCTATACAATCATTGTGAACATCAAGTATCAATCCGTATCAGTAATCTAGTACAATAAATCACCGTTTCAATATATCAATAATCAGTCTCTCCATATCAATCTATTCTGATTCTCAAATCATCGGTATATACATCCTCTGAGTCACCGATATATCCAACTCTTAATAACTGAAATACTACATGTTCTGATACGTATAATCAAATCCTTATATTTCAATTGGATCAAGATTATCACACACTCTCACTCTATCAAGGTCAAACATAAGATCTCAATAGTCGGGTAACATATCAAATATGTATCTAAGATCTATTAGGTCAGGTCAATTCAATCAATACCTATTCCTCAAAACCAGATCCACTCAACTATAGCCAAGATCATAACTAAGGGTAAAGTCCTCAATCCATAAGGATTCTAGAAACAGTCGGATCTAAAGATAGTCGACTAGGGTCGGAAGCAAGTCAACTAGTATAGAAGGTTTAACTGGGTTCGTCGACTAGTATACCTTCCTGTGTGTAAGATCAAAGCTTTATAACAATTTCCTAAAATACAAGAAAATGGTAGATATTACACTCGTTATCATCAAGTTATGTCACCAAACAATATGACTGAAAATCACTTCACATAGTATAGTTCTCTAACCTCTTTCAAAGATCCATCAACCTCAAAATCAACAGTATATTCATTCTAGAATTTATCACAGTTATATCAGTTACAAGGTCAAGTCCGGTGTACAGTATATCAATACTAGGCCTAAGCCAATAACGGCGATTTACCAACACATAAACTGACACTGATACAAGGTCTTATCAACTATGTAAATAAAGTGAACAATCATAGATGCCTCATGAAGTGGTACAAGTAATCAAACTGATATAATATAACAGAAAGCCACATGAAATGATAAGTGTAACATGTAAACGCATACCGACAACGGTAAATAAGGAAATGCACAAGAACGAACACTCATATGAAATGACGCGGTTGGGATTCGAATCGCCTTCTGGTTTTCACCACATGAACCCGATTTTCTTCTCACAAAGAATAAAACAAAATGTTTTCTTTACTTATAATATCTCACTTTTCTGATCTTCCATTTCAAGCCTTGATCAAGCCCTCTTTTATTTAGCATGTTATTCTAGACACCTAAATGATTTGTTGTGCTTCTCTTGCTGTGAACATAAGCAAAACAGCTCGTTTGCCCTTGGTTTTTCTTTTTTGATTTCCCTGTTTTATGAAAACAGGGTTGCATTAGAGCCTTAAAGTGGACAGAGTTCATGCAAATGCCCTTTAGTTACTTCCAATAACTTGTGTACCCAAAATTTGCTTTCATGACTTATAAAAGAAACATCTTTCCCTATATGAGGTTTTGTAAAATCCTTCTTCAGAAAACACATGCCAACAAAACTGAACATGAGCTATCTTATTGGTCACCCCAATGCCCTAACATGCATGGACAGAAGGGCCAATAGCTCTAATTATATCCTGTAAGCATGCAGGATTTCAAGCCACGACAAGCAAATTAATTAATGAAAAATGAAACTAGACGAAATGTGCGTCCAAACTTGACAGACCTAAATGCGCTATACAGGCAAGTAGTTTAGTTTGCACCATAAAGAACACAGATATTCAAGTAAAACATCTAAGCTCAAGTTTATTGTTTGTATAATTTAAAAAAATGAGAATATTTATAAATCCATGTCGACAATGCCACTTGACATGCGCAATATCCAATGATAACTTGTTTGCAGATTTTCATAGTCAAGGTTCTAAGGCAAAAGATTACTACCTTCAATGTAGCAAAAAGATTACATGATGATTAACATATAAAATAATTAGAGGATCCTATAAACTCAAAGTGACATAGAACTCACCCAGCATCTGTGTTTGCATCACTAACATTTCTCAATTGTGACGGCACCCGAAAATCAACCCCTCTGAGATCTGAGACGGGGGAAAAGAAACATAGCCAGAGGACGGTGAGCATGACCACACGGAGATCGGGCTCCAGCAGCATGACGAAGGGCGCAATCAGCTCTGGTGGAGATCAAAGAGGCGGCGGAGGAGGAGGGTATGGGCGGCGCTCCAGGTGGCTCGACGGTACAACGGAGGGAGAAGGGAAGCGGCGCTAAGAGGAGAGGGAAGGGCTGGTATATAGGCCAAGGTGGCGGAGCATGGCGGCAACCTCGGACAGTGCTCGCACATAGCGGAAAATGGCGTGGAGGTTGCATGGCCATGGTGGCTTTGGGAGATGGAAGGAGGCGGCTGCAAGGCCTGGGAAGTTTTCGGTCTGGCTGAGGGGGAGGTGGGGTTGCCGTGTAGGAGAGGGAAAAAAGAAGAAAGAATAGCATTTAGTTGGGATATAGAATTAGATAGGATTAGTTATCATTTAGTTAGGATTTTATAAGATAGGGTTGTTTGAATTTGAGATTTATGGGGATTCGGTTTTGGCTTAATGAAATGAGGGAGGCTTGGGTTGTTATAATGAAGATTTGGTAGATAAGACTTGGATTAGAATAAGATTTGAATTTAGGATATGGTTAACTTTTAATGGGCTATTGGGTTATGTATGGATATCATGGATAATGGGTATAGGCTATTTTGGTATGGGGTTTATAGGTAAAGAGAACAGGTATAGGGATAATGGGTTAATGGGCTTAAGTTGATTAGGCTTGTAGATTTGAAAGGAAAAGAGAGAAAATAAAGATTGATCCATGAGGAGAACAAATATTAGGAAAAACATATTTGGGCTACAACACACAAGAAATATTAATACTAATATATAAAAGCAATTTAACAGCAAGTATCTCTACAAAAATTGTATATTTTAAAAATGATAAGTTATAAATAAAATAATAAGTAAATTCTTAAAATACAAATACAGTATTATCAATTAGGGATATTACACCATAACTTTGTTCTCCTATCCTCTATCAAGGCAAGGAATTTTTGCTGTCATGTTAATATTAAACCTCTGAACAGCAGATTACGAGTCTAAGACCCCTTAGTTGGTCATGTCCAGTCAACCACCTCTGAACCAATAGGAGTCCAGATTCAATCTATCTCTACAGTCCTTTGTAGACTAGCTGCCAAGTTAATACGACTACCTCTGGCAGCGGATCCGAAGTTTAGAGTGTCTTAGTCTATCATGTTCAATTTATTACCTCTGAATAGACAGGTCCCTAAAATCGGATTCACCTTCATTTTGCCATCATGTCCAGGTCATCACCTCTGAATGGCAAAATTTCTTATAGCTAGTAAATCCTAGGCTTTATTTGTCTTAGTTCAGTAGGAACTATTACAGGTTGTGGTATCTAATTTATTTTAACCAATTCACAAATCCGATGGTCTTTAATCTATTATGTTAATATTTACCTCTGAACAGTAAAGATCATCAAATCCACTTTATCCTATTTTTATCCCAATAGGGTCATTGGTGATAGTCCATCAAATGACTAATTCTATCATGTTCAGTTTATCACTTCTGAATAGATGAGTCATACCATTATGTCCATTCTTTTGAAGATTGTAATATAATTTGAAAGTAAGTAATACAAACTCGAAAGATAAAACAAGCAAATAATACAATAAAAGAGTCAAATAAAATTACTTTTTATTGATTCAAAAAGGTAGATTCATGGATTACAAGCTACAAGGGTGCTTCATAAGACTTGATCCGTTCCTCAAGGATGGCCAGTTTATTCTTCCTCTCCTCAGCAGCTCTGATGAATGCCTGTGATCTCAACTCGGCCTCATTAAAGTTCGCTTTCTAGGACAGACGAACCTTAATGTCAGCTAAAGTTGCCCTCTGTGCTAGCTCCTGTTGCAGGACTTCATCATTTTGGGCCTTGAGGTGCTCTAGCCGAGCGATCTCCTCAAGATGCATCGGTTCAGCCTTGGACAGAAGAAGATTGAATCTCTTGATCATCTCCTTGGCCTTCTCAATCTTATCCTCAGCGTCGAGAAGGACAATATTAGAAGCATCTATGGCATCTCCAATCTCTATTTTTCTTGTCTTTAAGGATTTTAAATCTGAAGATATTGCCTTAACTGCTTCCTATGCTGCAAGATGAGGTTCACGCATTTGAGCAGCAAGACGTTCAAGCTGTTCATTAATTGAGGAGTCCAAATATGAATTGCTGAGACGGCGTCATTCGCCTACATCCCTCTTAAGTCTCTCCACCAGAAGCTCCAATGCAGCAGCCTGGTCATCCCCTCTAAAGTCTCAAATGCTTTCAATATTTTGAGAGAGGACCACCTTCAGAGCAGAAAATGAGGTAGTCAAGCTCTTTAAGACCAAAGCAACGGATCGCTTCAAGCTCTTGTAGAAGCTGTCAACTATCTCAGCCACAAATTCTTGCTCAGCTTCAATTGCTCTCGGTGAACGAGTAATAGCTGAAGACAAAGCTTCCACTGGTTTCACAGTCATAACAGTGAAGGAAGTGACAAAAACACTGGCAAGAGGAGGACGAGGAATCGCCGGTGATCGAGGAGGAGTCTTCATTGAAACTAACACACTGGCTATAATAGAAGTAGGACTGGTGACTACTTCAGGAAGAACTGGCTCAGCAACCAGTGTCGGAGACGTAAGGCTGGTAATTATCCTCAGCCCAGTGGTTGTCAGGATAGGCAGCGTCAAGGAAACCACTGGCATCTACCTATTGATCCAACTGGGAGTGAGAGTGGTTCTAAAGCCACTGTCTCCTCAGCCTCTTTAACTCCACTAGCAGGCTCAGGTTGATAAGATGACAGGTCGTGATACAAAGCATCCAACTCGGTAACGTTCGTTACGGCTGAAGTACTTGCCTCACCCCTGATTCCCTCGAGAAGATCAGCTAGCCCCCTTGAAGTTGATGCACCCAACAGTGGAACACCTGTGAAAAGACTTAGTTGAAACAAGGCATAACGAATATCAGGAGAGAATTGCTTACAAGAGATCAAAGTATTACTAAGAGGCGATACCACCTCAACTGCATCAGCAACAGTCTCTTTTTGGACTTTCTCGACGGCAACGTTAATTCCACCGGGCTCCTTAGAAAAGACTTTGACAGATGCAGGAGGGACGTACGGCTCACCTTCGCTCGTCGAAGCTTCTATGGTCTATCCTATAGAGCTAGAGGCCATGGGACTCTCTTTCGAGGTCCCAGCACCCGAAGGACCGACATCAGCCGCGTTACCTCCGGATTTTTCTGAGACGATGAAGTAGCTAGCCTCGTCACCTTCCTTATAAGTAAATAGGGGATCATAATAATCCCCCTGTTCTCCTCAGCGTCGGCTCCCAGTTCTCTTCCAGCCTCGGTTCCTGAATCGTAGGATAAACAAATGAATTGTACGAAATATATAAGTACATGTCAAAAAAAAAGAAAGAAGGAAAATGAGTGAAACTGGTCTTCTCTAGGCTGGGAACAGCTTTATCAGTCGTCTATTTTTGCGCCGATAGTTTAATAACCAACGGGGCAGGAGGAGGAGACACTGCAGCTGATTCACCCTCTACAATAATAGTGGGAGTGTAGCGACGAGGCTTCTTCACTACCCTCTTCCTACGGGACCCACCTTGCCGCTTTCGTTTGAAGTGGACGTCGTTATCTTCTTCCTCCACCTCTTCCACCTCCACGTCTTCCATAAGAGCTGTGCCCACCCCTCCAGGAGCATATGGTGAAACCTCAAATCCTAGACTCCTTCAAAATAGGGACTTTCTGCGTTTGAAGCTTCAGTGGCAATGAACTCCGGGAGGCCTGACACCCGGACCCTTTATCTTCACCCCTCTCAGTGACTTTCCGCTTAAGCCATTGAGAAATCAACTTCACGCCAAAAGAGTTGATAGAAAATCCAGTAACCGCAGAGTTTGAAGTCCTATACCACTGACAGAACCCTAAAGTCGTTAGAAGGTTTGGGGTCCTCAATAGTATGCACAGTCGTGCCTCAGTGTAGCCAGCAATGAAGAACTGTTAGGCGCGAGCACCATTAATGAGGCTCCCCATGAAGGCCAGACTAGTGTTCGGGTTACCAACATAGATTGGTCATACCCGAACTGACGAGCAAATCGACTCGGGACATAAGGCTCCAAATAGCAGGTATCCCCGCTCCTGTACACCAGATGAGATGGCTGGATGCTAACCAGCCATTCAAAGATCCCTCAACTTAGCGACGTCTTCCCATCCCCCACATCCTTGAATTCTTCGCCATAACCTTCATCACGAATGTAGGAGAAGCACCGGAAGAGACTATAAACGTCATACCAACACAGCAGCTTGCGGACCGGGCCTCCGTAACCATGAAGATCCCTCAAATTGACGGAGAAGCGCCATTCGAACGCCTTCCAGAGGCTCTTCAGCAGCTTGAATAATAGCTGGGCAGTGAAGAGCAAATCATGCCATCAAATAGGTGTATGGTAGGCCGATCCTGAGGTTTGGTCCATCACGGGAGAAGATAGTGCCCTTCCCCCTTTTCGTCATTGGTGGCCTGCAGAAAGCCTCCGTCAAAGCACGAAGGCCCCGCTGAATACAACACACATTTACTGGGAGAAGTCCAAGAGAGCGACCGTGGACTAGACGAATGGCCGACAATAAGATAGTCGGAAGAATAGCGTCGCTAGAAGGAGATGGCACCACACATTTATTCAACCAAACTGATAAAAACCCGGCTAAAAGTGCCTTCTGGGACATCGGTCGACGGGCCTAATGATGGAAACTCCTAAGAATGTCACCCTTCTCAAAGGTACCATCATCTGCTTCCAAGACCATATCTCCCTGGGAATGTTCTTGCATCCTCCGGAAAATGTCCTCATCTGCAACTCCGCAGTGAGCCGCTTCAGGAGTATCTTTCAAGTTGGGAAACAAATAATTCCCCCAGCTCTTCGAACTACTCGAAGCTCCCTTATGGCCCCAATGCTCACTCGAGCAGTTGTAAAAATGGCACATCAACTCTTGGTAAGTGTCGAACAGGGCCGGCTCCTGCTTCTCCAGAAGCGCCAACTCCGCCTCGCATGGGAAGAATTCTTTATAAGGGAGAGATCCCATTGGCAGAGCAGAGACTTCTCACATCTCGTGCAAAGCCATGCCCAATTTACCTACAGGGGTAAAGAAGTCCCTGTAGCTGGACAGTATAACTCGAAGATGGCGTATAAATTCGCTATGCTCATCTGAATGCCACGGCAGGTTACCCTGACAGCCTCGTAAAGTCCCAGCCTCTTCAAATCCTCTTCAAAATGGGCCAAAATATATAAGGTCAAGTCCCTCCACCAAGCCTTTGGAGGATGAATCCAGCCTGGGGTCCTGAAATCAGTTGTTGAATAGTTACCATGGACTTTGAAGAACTAATTTTCAAAGGTTTGAGCCATAGTGGGATTTTCTCCCACCGGGATGTCTTGGAGAATGTTTTCAGGGTGAAGACCCAATATGCAGCGAGGAGGACCTGCCCTTGTATATCCAGGAGACGCAACAATCAATTTTTCCATATGAACGGAGTCAGTGGTCCGAGCTACTCGCCAATTCATCTTCCGAGATCTCGTCACGCACTGAAAGAAAGACAGCGGGAAATGACGCTTGCTAGATGGGAGGTAATACTTCTCGCCATCTAGATTGAAGATCAACTGCCCTTCCCTGACCAGCAGCTGATGATCAGTATCAGATGCTGCATCCCCAAACATGAAGCCGGGCTTCCGATAAGTTTTCCGGTCATAGTCCTCGAGGGGAGCAATAGTTAAGATGCTCCTCATAGTACGCTGATCTCCGGCGTAGATCAGGACATCTCAGCCAGGAGCGCTCCGCTCACTGAATAATGAGGCTTGCCCCTGGAATTCAGGCTAAAATTGTCATCCAGTCCCCTGACTGTTCCAAAGAGACTGTTCAAAGGACCTGGAGTATAATGCACTGTAAAGTAAGAAGAAACTATATTAGTCCATTAGCCAAAGAAAAAGGAAAACTAAAGCAGAAAATTGCTAAGGCATAACTTCGCTCTCTGAGCGAAGCTAGCCTAGCATTAGTTTCGTCCTGAAGCTCAGCTTCGCACTCTGCACAAAGGCAGAGTGCAGAAAATCACTAAGTGATTAGCTTCGCTCCAAAAGCTTAGCTTCACATTCTGTCGCTTAACAGAATACAAAAAGGCCCAAGGGCTAGCTTCGCTGGAAAGGCACTTGTGCCTAAATTTACTCAAAGGACTTTAAAGTCCTCTTTCCAGCTACGCTTCCGAAGCTAGATTCGCATCCTATCATTTGACAGGACGTAAACCACCCTAAGGGCTAGCTTCGCATAAAAGCTTGAGGAAGAAACCTTTAGTTTCTAAATCCCAAGTTGCGAAATCAAAGGGGAATTAAATCCCCTAAAAATTTGGGGGATTAAATTAAGGGAGTATAGTTCCCTGAGATCACTGAATCATGGTGAATCACTCTGGATTCACCATGAGATAGCGAGTAAATGGCTTCGATAAGAGATAAAAATCTCTAGGGAAAAAAAAGGGAAAGAGTTCCCACCCGCAATGGGGCGTTCAATGACCAAAGGAGGAGAGGGCGCCTCTGTAGCAGAGGTCGCTACCTCTTTACCTGCTCGTCTTTTGGGAGCCATTAAGAACCAAAGTGTTCTGAAAATCGGGATGAAGAAAAAGGAAGAGAAGGAGATTTATTTCTCTAAAATTCGAAATGTTATTTTAAGAGAAGTTAATTCTCTCTTTCAACCCATCGGGCTTTTATAGGCATAAAATTGTCTAACTTCGCCTCCTCAAAAGGAGCGCAGGCGGCCATTTCAAATTAATTTGAAACAGCGCCTAGGCGCCTTTCCCGAGAAGCCTTACTTCAGCCCTGCTAAGGGCTAGCTCTGCTGCGAGTTCAGCGTTAACTTCGTGTAATGCTTGAGTAACTCCGCTGAAAGCTGAGCTTCAGCTCCGCTAAAAGCTCATCTGTAGCTTCGCGAAAATTTTGTGCTAGCTCCACTGAAAGCTCGTTCTTGACTTATCTGGGAGTCCGTCCTCAGCTTCGTGGGAAGCTTAGCTCTGCTAAGAGCTTTTCTTTCCTCCTCAAAAAAAGACTTACCTACGCCAGTCCATTCCAGTTGCTTTCGAAATTCAAAAAGAAAATAGGGGAGCAAAGTAGATGAGCAAAAAGTAAAATTCTTATTGATTCAAAAGGCGAAGATACCTAGAAGCGCGAAGCTACACGGAAGCGGGTTGTCAATTCCTCGGTGAACCTATTTCTGAAAGCGGGGCTAAAGGTGAAATTGAACTCAACCACCAAGGCGACGTTCACATTCATATATCGTCAATTAAAGCAGTTCAAAGCATTTCAAAATCTGAACCATTCCATTGCAGATTCACGAAAACTTTGAAGGGGTTTTATTGACACTCAAAAAAGACAGGACTACTGCATTCATCTTCAACGGGTCTGAACGATGTCTAACTTATCGATATTTACAAAAGATAAGTCGAAGACAAGCTGATGACCAGAGAGGAGACAGCAGCATGGACATTATTAATCCAGTAAAGCAGATAGTAAGCCATAATTGCCTTTAAAAAGACCCAAGCAGACCTAAGACGTTAAGTTAGCTCAATACTTAGCCTAGGCATAACTCTAAGGTAAGCTTTATAGCTCCGCATGAAACTAAAAGTTTCGCCTAAGCTTGGTAGCCTCGCTTTGAAGCTAAACTATCAGCTTTGCATGAAGCTTCCCATTTAGGCCCGCCGGAGTTTTATCCAAGAGCTTCGCGCCAGAAGCTTTATCCCTAGCTAAAATCATAGCTCCGCTATGGGCTGAGTCTTAGGTTCGCACGAGGTTCTGAAAGTAACTTCGCCTGAAGGTATGAGCTAAGTCTTAGCTTCGCACGATCCAGCTTCGCACGATCTAGCTTTGCATGATCTAGCTTCACATGATCTAACTCCGCAGTGGGCTCTGCCAAGTCATCAATTGACCGTTTCACACAGGTGATTTATGGGTAAACCCCACCAATTTAGTGGGATTAACGCCACTTTCAGTGGGTTGTTATACCCGCCCACTTCGTCCCACATTAAGTGGAGACAACTAAGCCGTAACGGCATGAGGACGTTCGTACGAACCCTCTAGCTTCGCCAGAAGCTCACAAAAAGCTTCGCTGAAAGGTCATTTGCGAGTTTTGCGAGAAGCTAACGGCTAACTCAGTCTTGCTAAATTCAAAGGGGCGGTTACACCCCACTTTTGGCTATAAATAGCCCTTTACTAGACACAAGAAAAGGAGGACGGATAGAGAGGAGATTGGTATAAAAGAAAAGAGCAAAATTCCTAGCAAAAGGGCTCTTCTGATCTTCTGTTCTCCGATTCTCTGAACCAAGTGAAAAGGAGTCTTACAAGGAGGCAGTTCGATCACCTGATCGATTGCATCGTCAAAGGGATAAAGTGATCGCGCGCTGATCAGATTCCTACCGGCACATTTTCTCAAAAATCTCAGAGGAGATCTACTTGTAATTTTCTTTTTTTAAGGAATCACTTGTAATTTTGCTCCTCGATCTATTTCTTTTGTAAGTCCCTACCCGAACCTTATTTTCGATGAAAAACAGTGGCATGAAATAAAAGCAAGTGTAGCAGGTCAAGTGTTATGTACTTAAATCAGTAAGCATGGAATAATCACAATAAATGGTAAAATACGTAAACGACATTAAAATTCATGTAGCATGGAGTCAATTATCAAGTTATCATTAAGACTCGTTCAATTTGTATGTTTCGATATATGGCCCATACCATATATCTTTGCGTACAAGTCGAGCGAGGTTGGTTATTGAAAACTGATGGGGATCGATGAATCATATTTAGAGTGGGTCCCGTGCATGCCCAGGACAATGTTCCAGAAGTATACGGTACTGCGCCGGAACGTACCACTAGGTACCGGGTCTTACTATATACCCGTAGGACTTAATATACGCTCAAACAGGAATAGAGTGTCACCACTCCACACAGGAATATACCTAGGGGATTACGGCACACCCGGAGGCAGGCAGGGTGTAAATCACCTAGAGGGGGTGAATAGGTGATAATGCTAATCTAGAAACTAAATGCGCTAAATGCGGAAGCTTAAAAATAATATTGCAATACACTTAGTACAACACACAAGTGTAGCCGAATTTCTCGTGAAGGGTTCTGGACTAACTCCTCTTGATTCCCCTAGATATGGGTTGAGGTGCTATATGAAGCTCTTATGGTTAAGTACAAGTGAGGCACACACAAACAACCAAGCATATAATATGAATAGGCAATATGAAATAATGCAAGGCACACACAAGCAAATAAGATATGAGTGAATGAATGATGCTTTGCACAAATGTAAAGAGAGAGTTTAGAGATAATGGATCAAACGCAAATATAAGAATATGTTTCAAGGTTCGAGCCCCTAGCTCTACGTCCCCGCCTTCACCGAGAAGGATTTCTAATCCACTAAAGGAGTACCGAACTCCTCTCTCAACCTTACAATGCCACCGAGGCAATACAACCACAATCCACCTCTACCAAAGAGGGATAAAGCCCGTAGCCAACAACAAACACAATCATCTCTACCGAAGAGGGATCCAAACCAATACCACTCCGATCAACTTCTACCAAAGAGGGATACACAAATAAAAGGAGGGTTTACAACTTAGAGGCTCAACAACCTCAAACAATCTCTTTTCCACAAACAAAAGATCCTAAATAGATTAGGATAGAAGATATAGCTCAAGTGAAAAAACTAGGTGTTTGAAAAAATAAGAAATCAAAGAAAAACACTTAGGAAAACTCTTACAAAAGATAGAAATGAAAACCAATACAAATCTCCCAAATTTTTATTTTTTTTATTTTCCCAAACCCTAAAACACAAACCCAAATTTGAAGTTTAAAGCCCAAAAATACTTTTGAAAACTTGTTTTAAAACACTTGTATATCAGAGAAATTTTGGCTCTTAAAATCTTAGTTAAAAACACCAAGCAATGGGGTATTTATAGCCCCAAAATAAAACTAGCCGTTAGGCTGATCTGGCAGCCTGACAGGCTACCGGTCGGCCGGCCGGCCGACCGCCAACGGTCAGAAATGTGACCGTTGGGGCAACCCGGTCGACCGCACGACCGACCGCCCAGATACAGAGAGCAGACTCTCTGATCCGGTCGGCCGCTCGCCCTACCGCCTAGATACAGAGAGCAAAGCTCTCTGGTCCAGTCGGCCGCTCGGCCGACCGTCCCTGTGATTGCCAAACGTGCACAAGCCTGTACACGTCGGTCGACCACAAGGGTCGACCGGCCTTTGGTGCGGTCGATCCATGCGGTCGGCCGACCTGGCTTGTCAGCCACAAATCTGGAACAGAAACACATGTTAAAAATATTTCTAAAAATTCTTTTAAGTCTTGTAAAAATCTCCAAAAATAGTTTTATCATTTTGCATTGATATATAAACATGTGATAAAAAGTTTAGCTCAAATATCAAGCATATGAAACTATTTTTGTGTTATAACATTTTTACCAAAAACCAAAACTTGTATTTTATCAAACTTTGATTTTTCAAAACATGAATAGGAAAGTCAAAATAAGTTTGTATAAGAAGTTAAAGCATGCATGTATAGAAGGAATATATCTACTATACATAAACCAATTAAACTTGTTTTGAAAAATCTATTCATGAAAACAAATATCGGTTAAACTCAAAACCGAAAAACCAATATCCAAACATAAAACTTGTGTGTGTTGTGCACTTGAGCATATCAACTATTCTTATCTTTACAAATGGATCTAAAACACACTAAACTAAAGTAGGATACCTAAGTCTTCTTGATGATCTTCATCTTCAAGTTGACTCGATCCCAAACGTGATCCACCGAGTGCGAAGGTATGATCTTGATGCTCGGGCACGGGAATCACCAAGTGAAAGCTTCCAAACTTCTCTTTTTGAAGCAATCACCAACTAATATCTTGCTAAATGATCTGAAACTAAAATCACAAGATTATTAGTAAACATAACTACATGAGTTAATCATCATCAAAACTAGAGAGGAAGGCCTCCGGGCCAACAATCTCCCCTTTTTGATGATGACAAAACTCATGGAGTTATATATGCATGGATTAGAGTTAAGCTTCAAAGAAGCTCCCCCTTAACTCATGCATAAATAAATAAACATAAAGAATATGCAATGAAGGCTCTTAAACATGAATGCATATCTATGCATAAACAATAAAAGGCTCTAAATACCAATGAAATGTTTAAAAACAAAACATGCTCTAGATACCAATTAAAATTAAACTAAATTAAGCTTAATATATGCAAAACATGAATATGCATATATAAAACATAATCAAACTCAAATAATTCTCCCCCTTTTTGTCAATCATCAATAAAGGGGTAAAAACCAAAACAAAACAAAATCTTTTCCCCTTTTTAATACAAAGAAACAATCATCAATGAGGGGTAAAAGCAAAACCAAATCAATAAATTTTTTTCTCCCCCTTTTTGTTCGAAACAATGAATCAATAAAAGGGTTCATAAAAAATGTTCTCCCCTTTTTGTCTAAAACAAAACAAAAACCAAATAGGGGTGACAATCAATTAAGGTACCAATTTAAAATATGTCAAAGTAGCATTTTGATACCAATTGAAAGTAAACATAAATCAATCAACAAATGATATATGCAATATACATTCATGAAGAGGAAGATGTGAAGCTTCCCTACATAGATACATTACATGAAGGAGGGATGATAAGCCCTAATCACATAACATATACTATGCAATGCATAAGAGGAGATGTGAAGCTCCCCCTACACACGTGTATCACATAAAGAAAAGATTGTCAAGCTCTTCAATACAAGATACACTCATCATGAATCTATATGTAGAAGAGATGTTAAGCTCTCCTTGCATATAGGCAATACAAATCAAAACTTTTGACTATTTATTTTTAAACAAAAATTTTGATATACCAATTTTTAAAACACTCAACTAAACATATTGATATCAAAAGAGAGTGTTTTTCTTTTTAAGTATATGATATCAATTTAAAAAATTTATTTTCTATTATAAAGTAAGGGAGTGAAAATACAAATACCAATTGTAAATATGAAAATCGAATTTTCTCCCCCTTTATGAAACAAAAACACATGCATAAGCTTGAAATAAGATACCAATTGAAAATTGAATCAATTGAAACAAGATTGAAGCTCAAGCTTAGCATAAACACAAACATATATATGTATGAAAATAGATACCAATTGAAATTGATATTCTTTGAAATGCATGCATACATATATGAAAATATATGAGTGTACAATAAAAGTCAAAATTGATACCAATTGAAAGAATTCAACGATACAAATTGAAACAACAATAAGATCAAGTGTATATCTCATATAACTACCACCCATTCATGCACAAGTTTTAAAATGATTTTCACTATAAAGCATACATGAGCATGATCTCCCATCCAACCTCCCATGGAAGGTAGGGGTTTTCAAAAAAATAGGTTTGAAAATTATAGTATGTTTGAAAATCTCTACCATAAGAAGAATATCGCAACTAGTTAAATGGAAAAACTTGTATACTAGTACGAAATCCTTCAAGTAAGGAATAAAACAAGATTATTTTTCATGAAACATGAAATCCACATAATAGTCAACACTCTAATTCAATTAAGCATAAATATGACTCATGAAAACAAACACAAGAGTAAACAATAAATATGAGTGTACAAATAAGATGTGAAGATCATAATCATGAAAGATGGACAATAAGCTCACTATTCCTTGAAACATGAAAACATGAAAATCATTAAAATTATTTAATCTTCAAGGTATATGTATGTCCTATACAAATTAGAGTATACATACATATCCAAAACACGAGTCCACAAAGATATATGCATGAAGGCACGTGGCTCAAAAGGATGTATATGTATAACAATAATTTGGATAAAATGGACATATACAAGAAGTTAAACATAAACACATGGAAACATGAAAACTAAATTTTCATTAAAACAAATTTCATTTCAAGGTATATGTACGATTAGTCAACACAAGAAGCATACATACATATCCCTAAACACAATTGAGTCCATATGTATAGATTTGCATGAAAGACAAATGACTCAAGGGGTATACATGTATAACTTAAGGTTTGGCAAAATAGACATATACATGAAATGAAAACACATGATCATAAAACAAAACTAAAAATAGGAATACAAGTTTAAAATGTATGGATCATCAAAACTAGACTATACTAGCACATCTAATAGGTTCAAATAAGCATTCAAGCTCAAACATATATAGATTTATTTGTGGCCCACTATATGTATAAATATATATCTAGTCTTAATGAAAACTAACATTTAAACATATATTCAAATCATGAAGCATAAAATGGGATATAAATCATCATGATAAACTTAAACATGATTATTATGTAAATCCACATGTTATTAAACCTATGATAAACATGATAGCTAAACAAATGGTGAGAACACTAAAATAATAGTCCATATTAAACATGGGTGTCTCAAAAGGGCTATACATGTATGTCAAGGATCTAATAAGCATGGCATTATCATAATAATCTATAAATAACAAAACATGCTATAAATAATGAACATGAAAAGCATGTAAACAAAACGGGAGTAAAGGATTGTCACCAAAACCGAAGAAGCAACTCTCCTTGTATCCAAAACGGCGTGGTCATCTCCACCAAACATCCCTTGAAAGTGATGCATCCAAAATGGTTTCCTTTAAGCACGGAACGCATCCACTCCAAGGCACCGCTACTCTCACGTCATGTAAGAGCCCACTCCTACATCATAAATAAGAGGGGTGGTCTTTGGTACCCATATCTTATTGGGTCCATGGGGGTTAGTACCTTCTCTAACCCAAACAAAATTATTTGCTAAATTTGAAACATGTATACGATCATAGTAAAATTTAGTAAGGTGGCCCTTATGTCCACAATGTGTACAAGTGTACACATGAGCATACGTAGTGTGATGGTGTCCGTGAGGAGCATGTGTATGCCGTGATGAGTGTGCATGAAAAGATGGAACTTGTTTCTTTCGAAACAAAGTTTCCAAACGTGTATGACCCACTACACATTGGCTCAAAATGGAGCCCAAACAATCAACACTCTTCTTCAAAAATTTATATCATTATTAATTAAAGAAGAAGTGTGGCATGCAATAGGTGAAGTGTGTGATACTACCCTAGCATGGCAAACATGTGCATCAATCTTATTTTGTAAAACTTCATTTTTCTTTAAACAAACATTTAAATCATTTTAAATAGAAATTATTTTATTTTTCAAAGCAACATTCTCCTTTAAAACAAAATCAATTTTTGAAGACAAGTTTTCATTTTTCTTCAAAATATTTTCACAATCATTCTTATTTTTCAAAATCTTATTTTCTTTTAAAGCAAGTTCAAATTGAGATTTCAATGAATCCCTTTCATTAGAAATCTCCTCTTTCTCTTGCAAAACAATATTAAGTCTAGAAAACAAATCTTTATTATCATTGTTAAGGCCTAGACTTTTCTTTTTCAAAACTTTATACTTTTCAATCAATTTTTCACAAACAATAGATAGTTCTTCATTTAAAGCATGGGCATCATAATCATCACATGAAGAACTAGCATACTCATTACAATCTAAGTGGGTTTCCGAGTGTACCTCAAGGGAGTCATTCCCTTGGACCGTATAGCATTGTTGCGGCTCGGATTCATCTCCACTAGATTCCTCTTCTTGTTGGATTGGCATTTGAAGATTGGAGGTGGTGGTTGTTGTCAACTTGTTCCACACTGCAAAGGCGGAATCAATATTAGAAATAAGCAAAAGATATTCTTTATTTAATGTGCTTCTAATGGCCTCAAGGGCTTGTGCATTGGCCCCTATATGCTTGCTATCACTAAGGTAGGATTCCTTGGTAATGGCAAAGTAAACCTTATGTCCTAGGGTTTGTAAATAAACGGACATCCTAATCTTCCAAACAATGATATTGGAAGGGTCAAACATAGGTGGGGTCATGAAGTCCATGGGTCCAAACTATATGTGTGCAAGCAAACAAATGTGCAAATGCAAATGTAGATTAGCTAAACAAGGATCTCACTCCTAGGATGTTAAGCCTAAGTATCAGGAGCGTAGGCTCTGACACCAATTGTAAATCACCTAGAGGGGGGATGAATAGGTGATAATGCTAATCTAGAAACTAAATGCGCTAAATGCGGAAGCTTAAAAATAATATTACAACACACTTAGTACAACACACAAGTGTAGCCGAATTTCCCGTGAAGGGCTCTGGACTAACTCCTCTTGATTCCCCTAGATATGGGTTGAGGTGCTATATGAAGCTCTTGTGGTTAACTACAAGTGAGGCACACACAAACAACCAAGCATATAATATGAATAGACAATATGAAATAATGCAAGGCACACACAAGCAAATAAGATATGAGTGAATGAATGATGCTTTGCACAAATGTAAAGAGAGAGTTTAGAGATAATGGATCAAACGCAAACACAAGAATATGTTTCGAGGTTCGAGCCCCTAGCTCTACGTCCCCGCCTTCACCGAGAAGGATTTCTAATCCACTAAAGGAGTACCGAACTCCTCTCTCAACCTTACAATGTCACCGAGGCAATACAACCACAATCTACCTCTACCGAAGAGGAATAAGGCCCGTAGCTAACAACAAACACAATCACCTCTACCGAAGAGGGATTCAAACCAATACCACTCCGATCAACCTCTACCAAAGAGGGAGACACAAATAAAAGGAGGGTTTACAACTTGGAGGCTCAACGACCTCAAACAATCTCTTTTCCACAAACAAAAGATCCGAAATAGATTAGGATAGAAGATATAGCTCAAGTGAGAAAACTAGGTGTTTGGAAAAATAAGAAATCAAAGAAAAACACTTGGGAAAACTCTTGCAAAAGATAGAAATGAAAACCAATACAAATCTCCCAAATTTCTATTTTCTTTGATTTTCCCAAACCCTAAAACACAAACCCAAATTTGAAGTTTAAAGCCCAAAAACACTTTTGAAAACTTGTTTTAAAACACTTGTATATCAGAGAAATTTTGGCTCTTAAAATCTTAGTTAAAAACACCAAGCAATGGGGTATTTATAGCCCCAAAACAAAACTAGCCGTTAGGCTGATCTGGCAGCCTGACAGGCTACCGGTCGGCCGGCCGGCCGACCGCCAACGGTCAGAAATGTGACCGTTGGGCAACCCGGTCGACCGCACGGCTGACCGCCCAGATACAGAGAGCAGACTATCTGATCCGGTCGGCCGCTCGGCCGACCGCCCAGATACAGAGAGCAAAGCTCTCTGGTCCGGTCGGCCGCCCGGCCGACCGTCCCTGTGACTGCCAAACGTGCACAGGCTTGTGCACGTCGGTCGACCGCAAGGGTCGACCGGCCTTTGGTGCGGTCGACCCATGCGGTCGGCCGGCCTGACCTGTCAGCCACAAATCTGGAACAGAAACACATGTTAAAAATATTTCTAAAAATTCTTTTAAGTCTTGTAAAAATCTCCAAAAATAGTTTTATCATTTTGCATTGATATATAAACATGTGATAAAAAGTTTAGCTCAAATATCAAGCATATGAAACTATTTTTGTGTCATAACATTTTTACCAAAAACCAAAACTTGTATTTTATCAAACTTTGAATTTTCAAAACATGAATAGGAAAGTCAAAATAAGTTTGTATAAGAAGTTTAAGTATGCATGTATAGAAAGAATATATCTACTATGCATAAACCAATTAAACTTATTTTGAACAATCTATTCATGAAAACAAATATCGGTTAAACTCAAAACCGAAAAACCAATATCCAAACATAAAACTTGTGTGTGTTGTGCACTTGAGCATATCAACTATTCTTATCTTTACAAATGGATCTAAAACACACTAAACTAAAGTAGGATACCTAAGTCTTCTTGATGATCTTCATCTTCAAGTTAACTCGATCCCAAACATGATCCACCAGTGCGAAGGTATGATCTTGATGCTCGGGCACGGGATCACCAAGTGAAAGCTTTCAAACTCCTCTTTTTGAAGCAATTACCAACTAATATCTTGCTAAATGATCTGAAACTAAAATCACAAGATTATTAGTAAACATAACTACATGAGTTAATCATCATCAAAACTAGAGAGGAAGGCCTCCGGGCCAACACAGGGGAGTAGGGGTGCCAGTACACCTACGGAAGCGCCTAGTGGCCTCCAGGTCGAATCCCAAGAATTATTTGGACAACATTTGTATGGCCACCATAAACACAGAGGCTATATCAGTACCCATCAATTTCTCCTGTCCCGGTGTAAGTTGTTTAATTATTACAGATTATCTAATGATAATATCCACAGGGTATTCGTAAAAGTCCAATATCTATGGTTATCCTATTACGGGGATCAACATGAGTATAATATCAGGAGCATAATATCAGGAGTCTCCCTGTTTCAGGGGTTCAAGTATACAGGAGTTCAGGAGCATAAGAGTTCAGGAGTACCAAATATCTTGTAACAATATAATAATCATGCCAAATCTCCGTAAAAGTGATATGAATATGCAATAAAATACAGGTATCAAGGGTAAAGTATCCAGTCTGTATCACAATATCAGGTCAAATATACTTGTACCATATGAAAGCATGTTAAGAGAGTGATACCATGTGTCATGTATCAGGTGTCCTATATCAGGGGTCAGGTATCAGGTGTTATGTGATAACAATTCAAGTACCGGTATCAGATATTAAGTGTCGTGGATCAGGTGTCAAGTATGACATATCAAGTACCAGTGTCAGATATCAAGTGTCGTGGATCAGGTGTCAAGTATAACATACGGAGTGTCGGTGTCATATATCACATGTCAGAGATCAGGTGTCAAGTATAACATGTCATGTGTCAGTATCAGATATCACGTCTCAAGTATAACATGTCAAGTACCACATATTAGTGTCAATATCATATATCAACTTATATAGCGATGTATCATGTACTAAAAACTACAGTAGCAATTGTTAGGCATGTTACGGTAGAAATAAAATATCTACATATCAATATATCATGTTATAAATATTAGAGTAGCAGTTACTAAGAATAATACAAGCACTCGCCTAAAAATCAGAACGCAACACCGAGAAAAATCTGGGAAGTCTGCTAACACGTGCAAGCATGCTACTAGCCTATATATATAATAGAGAGAGAATGAGAGAGGAGAGAGAGACGGAGAGTTGTAGGTGAGAGAGAGAGTATGTAGGATATGTTTAAAAGAGGAAAAAAATAAAGAATTAAAGGAGAGGGGTATGTTGAAAATTATGGAGAATTAATTAGGGGGTTAAGGAGGGGGTATAAGTGGAAAGGCAGAATAAGGAAAGAAATAAAAGAAAGAAAGAAAGAAGAAAACAAGGAAGGAGGGAGAGGGGAGGGGTGTGGCTGACGGCCGGCCACCCACCAGCGGCCCTAGGGCGGCGGCGGCGGCGCCACTGGAGGTGGGGGGGCGGCGCGCCTAGCCCGGGGAAGGGGGAGGAAGGTGGAGTTTGGAGTTTTGGTGTTTGGTTGTTGTTGTTTGTTTGAAGGAGGTGGTGTTAGTGGTGGTTGATGGTGGTGGTTGGTTGGTGATTTGTGGTGATGGGGAGTTGGAGAAGGAGGAAGAGGTGGTAGTGTGGTAGTGGAAGTAGAGGAGTTGGAGTATTGATGGTGAATTTTGAGGAAGAAGAGAATGGTGAAGTGTTGAGTTTTGTTGAAATTTAAGGAGGTGGGTTGGTGGTTGAAGGTAAGAGGGGTGGAAGAGTAGAGAAGGGGGTTGGAGGAGGTGGCACCGGCCTAGGGACGGCGCCGGCGCGACGGAGGTGCGACGATGGTGATGGTGGAGGCGACGGTTGAAGATTGGTGAAGGTGTTGGTTGGTGGAATTGAGAAGATGAAGAAGGAGAAAGGAAAGAAATTAAAAGGAGAAGAAGGAGAAGGAGAGAATGGGAGAGGAGATGGGGGTATGGGGTGGCTGCTGCTACTGTTTGCAGCTTCCAGTGCTGCAGGGAGTGGGTCGGCAGTGGTATGGGGGAGCAGGGTATGGGGGAAGTAAGGGAGAAGAAAGGAAAATAAGAAAAATAAAGAAAAATAAAGGAAAAAGGAAAAAAATAAGGAAAAAGAAAAGAAAAATAAATAAATATATTATTAAATAATTAATTTAATATAATATCCTGGGATTATAAGGTAGAGGAGTGGAGAAGGAAAAAAGTAAGAAAAGACAAGAACGGTAAATAATATTATTATTTTAATAGGGTTAAATTCAACTGTTTTAGAAACGTTCCAAAAAATTCTTAAAATTAAAAAATATTATTTTTAAATGCCTGATGAAAGTGGATTCAAGAAATTCAATTTAGTTTTTAAATTAAAAATCTTGGAATCTTCCAACGATACCGGTTGACATCAGAATCGATCAAATTTTGATAAATTTAGAAAAATCCAAAAAAATATATTTAGATAGAAAATAAAATTCTAAGATGTAATGTAAGAACCGTTTCTGAAAATTCAATTCCGTTTGAAAACTAAAAATCTGAGAATCGGTCAGCGGTGTCGATCGACACCGGTTTTGAAAATTTTGCCGAATAATTGTGAAAATTTTAGAAAATTTTGAAAAATCTAAAATATTGAAAAACAGTGTTTGAAATTGAAATCGATCAAATCGGACTACCAGAAAGGTCAAATCAGGTAGTATGCTGGTATCGGGTTCCCGGTGCGGGTCAGGGCTGACTCTATGTCTGAAATTCAGATCCAATACACAATAACATAAGCAATCACAATCCAAAAACAGATACAGAAAGAAAATTGTAACAGTTTGAAAAAATTTTGGGACACGTATCACGTTACGTATCCCAGGAACAGGGTGCTACATTCTCTGGTGCATCTCTCTTTGTTGGTTGGGGTTTCTCATTGGCTGTTATCAAGGCGCGCGCAACAGCTACAGTGGGCAAAGAATTGAAGCAGTCTGTAAAAGTCTTCCAAAGGCAAACGTTGAATCTTCTTTTCCATTCGTCATAGAAACCATAAACTTTATTGATTTTCGCATGCTCGTGGTTTCCTCTCAAAAGAAAAGATTATCGGTGTCCTTTATTTTATATGCTAGAAGCAAGCATTATGTCTCTAAGCTTCGCTTGCCACGATCGACATTAGTCCCTTATTTTGCAGCCGGAGGAAATCCACCGCGTTCAAAAATATCTACATATTGACCATGTAAATCGCCTGCAATAGACATAAAAGGTAAGAAAGAAGGAGAATTTAGCACCATGTACCATTATCCTCCAAAATATGTTGGTTAAATCATTAATAGTGATTTACATAAGACATGTAGCATTTTGTTCAAATATTATGAATTAGTAAAACAGAGTAATCAGGAAAAAAAAAGGGAAAATTTTAGATTCAATTAATGCATGAATTCCCAAATTTTATGGATCGAAGATGATTGTGTTTGTTATCTGATTCTCAATCTTAACTTTCCATACTTCAGAAGCGAAGTTAGTATCTTTATGAATTTTGTATTGGCTTATTAAAGAGCGATAATATATCCATCTTGATAAATTCTCCCCGGCATTTTGCGTATAATTTTAACCATCAACCACATATCTCCGTGTTCGCGCATGAGTATCACATATGCATCCCTTGAATTTTCTTACACGAGAAACAAATCAAGAAGCAATACAACACCATGACCAACAAAGAGGCACACTTACATAATGCAAGCATTCCCTCAAAAAATAGCCCCGAAGAAAAACCTCAAATGTTGATGCCTGTACTGTGCAAGTTCAGTGTCAATAAACACACAAAAAAAAAAAAAAAAAAAGAAGGAAGATGATGACCACAAATTTTGATGGGGCTTGATCTGCGGGAGGTTGTGCTGAGAGAGGAAGACGCGCTTGAAGGTGTAGCGGATATCGATCTCGGATAGCTGCACCTGCTTCCCTTTCCCGCCCGCCAGCCTCTTTATGATGTGGTCCACGTCGCGGGCCGATGAAGAAGAAGACGATGATGATGCATTTGTTGAAACCATTATTGCTGAGATTATTCTCGTTCACTCCTCTGATTCTTCTACTCAAACTGTTGCTGTTGCTTTCGCTCGAAAAAAGAGGAAGAAAGAGACGCAGGAGACGTTTGCTCTGTTTTTGAACGTGGAGATTGTAGATTGTGAATCAACCCTGGGAGTTCGAGATGCTCTGCTTTCTAAGCCCCACGGAAATTGTGACCTTCAATCGGGACCTGGGGTGCATAGGGGTACGGGTTGGATTTTGTGGCATCCGCTTGCGGATCCGTTAGAGGAATAGATGAAGTTGTACTATTTTTGGCTAAATTTCAAAAAACTCCCCCAACGAATCACTTGTGTCTAAAAATTTCCCCACATTTATGTAGCTTATCAAATAATATTAAAAAAATTAAAATAAATAAATAAAACCAGAAACCTGATTCTCGAACTTGATTATTTTGACCCAAAATCCAATCTATTTACACATCTAACTTGATTTCGTAGGCTCGAGCTATGTTGCACAGACATGACAACATTGAAATGGACATGACATATGGACACATGATAAATACTTAAAAATACAACTGACATATTTCGAACACGATACGACTTCATGATAGAAGTGTTCGTGCTACGTAAGGCTCGAGTCATGCATGGATAAATTGGCCAAGTCTTGGCTCGTTCCTAATTGTACTATAACTTTAACATGATAAATAAGTAAAATAACAAATATACTTCCTTAAATTGAATCTGGTAAGAATAAATAAACAATTAGAAACATGATGACCATAATTACTAATTTATATTAAGAAATCAAATCCGTATAGTCTATTGTTATAACAATCCAAAAAAAAAATGTAAATTTCCACCTGCCCCGCCACAAGAGATCCATTATCTTACAAAATTCATTTCAATATCATGTATGGGCTGTTTGATTAGGGGTGAAACTAAGTAACAGTAATTCCTTTTGAAACTTTAGTAAGTTTTTCAACGTTTGGATGTTATTAGGAAGTGTGGTTTAGAAAATGTTATATTTTTTTCGGTGTTTGGATGGTAGTGTGGAAGTGAAAAAGTTGACCACAAAGTTGACCGAAAAATAACATTAAATTATAAATTAATTAAGAAAAGTAAAAATTAGATTGTAATTAGAATGCAAGTGAGATTTACATGATCACAAAATTAATTGTTTTAATTTACAACTTATTTCAAATGA
The DNA here is from genome assembly GCA_038442645.1 of Agave tequilana. Lineage (NCBI taxonomy): Eukaryota > Viridiplantae > Streptophyta > Magnoliopsida > Asparagales > Asparagaceae > Agave > Agave tequilana. The sequence goes on along the minus strand of JAVJIF010005724.1, from coordinate 47,124 downwards.
AATTTACATGATCATAAAATTAAATGTATCACTCTGAAAGTGAGAAAATGGTTGTATAAAAAAGAAAAGAAAAACGAAAAAAAAATTCTCATTTTTTTTTTTAGTGCTTGAATAGATATAAAAAGTAAGAAATGACACTTCTCCGTTTTCTTACTTCCGCATGAATCAAAACTGCCCTACGGTGAAAAAAAGACTAACATGTGAAGGTGGACAACATAAAATATTAATTTCTTAATGTCTTATCTAAATCACTCAGAGAATAGAAATTGGTACTTTACAACTTGCAAGCACCTAACTTACCTAAGCCTATTGGGCTAAGATACTTTTCGGTAGATCTGCGTCAGATGTTGAGCTTAAGCTCAGCTGGAATCATAATGGGTTAGGTCTGACCCTGGCTACGTCGCCCCCCGGATCCGGCCCAAAAAAAAAAAAAAAAAAAAACTGCTTCGGCCTTCGCTTTTGACCTTGTCATAACAATAAAGCCCGATGCAGGCCCAGCTATTTCGAGCCCATTTTAGTACGGCTCCAAACTCATTGGCACTTATATTAGTTTATTATGAGGTTATTATAGCTTATTTCGTATATTAGTTTAATTATTAGCCCTTGATAGAAGTTACTAGAAGAATCGCGCACTCAGCGCCTATCAGCAATTGGACACGGACGGATCCCGCCACAAGACTCGTTAGACGTTGCACTTGCACACCAAAAAAAAAAAAAAAAAATCAGAATCCAATCAAATTCCGGTCCAGATTCGAAGAAAGAAAGACACCGCCTAAGCGCACCTCTAACGAATCGCCACACACGCGCCCTCGCCTTGTGGACCCCACCCCCCGCTCTCTGACCGCACAGCGCAATGTGAAGACAAACTGCGTAGGAAAGCATGGGACGGCTCCTCGTGCCATGCGCACGTGTCGGATTCTGATTGGCCAGCCCGGCCGGCGAGGCGGCCGGCTTTGACTCTTTTGCCGCGGTCACCTGATCCTGTCGGCCCTGGGCAATTTACAAAGAGCTCCTGGTCGCGGTTCAGTTTTATTGTTTTCGTCGGTTGTAAATTATCTTATTGCATTTAGAAAACTTTTTTTTTACAGTACTTGCTCTACCTCTATGATCGATATTTGCGTGTGCAAATTAGAATGAAAAGTAAATAAAGGAGCTCATTGTTTTATGTGAATCATATAACGTCCGGGATGGAAGATGATTTTCCACTACTCCCAGTAGATATGAGCAAATATGAGAAGATTGAACTTCCAAACCATTTCACTTAGTTTTTTTTTTTTTTTTAATACAAGAAAACTATTACTGTTTCCTTCCAACACCACATCACTTACTATCTGAGTTGATTATATTGTACAACTCAAAAGGTAGATTACCTAATCTGTACTAAGCTGCAATCTCTTTAGAGTCTCTCACTGCCACATGATCCATTGAAGTATATCTTTCGTGACACTTTCCATTCTTCCGATGTCTGAAAACAAACTTTAATATCTTTCAGTAGATTGGCCGCGTAGCTATCAACTCTCGATGCCTTCCTAATAGCCAGAATTATCCCAAGTGCGTCGCCTTCGATCCATAACTTCCTAGCTCTAATCCGGCAGACCGCCGCTTTAATAGCATTCCAAGCGGCTATCATTTCAACAAGGAGAACTGAAACATCCAACAAGGGGAAACCGGATGCCAGTATGAGCTTACCATCATGATCTCTCACCACGTACCCCGCACCACCTCTGTATGCCGAGGAACATACAGAGCCACCGAAGTTGACCTTAAGCCATCCAGGTGGAGGAGCCCGCCAGAAAACAAAGAAGGGACAACTACTAGGGAGTGAAACCCGCTCCAAGCGGTTTATACGGAACAGTTTCATACGGCCATTCCTGACTGTTAAACAACAAGGGCCCTTTATTTTGAACAATGTTTTTTATTTGTTAAGCTCGAACCTATCATAGAGTCTGATCTGTTGAGCTATGATTTCATTAGAAGTAATTATGTTTTTCTTTCGAAGAAGGCATATAGGATTACATCATAGCTTCGAGTGAAGAAAAAAAATCTCGTCATAGGGACGGAAGGAAACTCTCATAATAAAAAATCAAGAAAAAAATTATCCTTAACCCCCCACATAAAGTTCTCATTCATAAAACCACCTAGGTCTTTTTTGCTTATCAAAAACCTTTTAGTTTCAAGTGTGATTAGAACCTTCTCCCCACCAAAAATGAATATCATGTATTATGTATTTTCTAATTGCGATATGACCTTTCCCTGAGCTGGCACTGAACGATGTGACTAGCACAATGCGCGTGAACACGCATTTAATGCTTATCATGTATTGCTTACGCGCTGCTGATTGGTGGCTCCTAGTTTATCCACTCTTCTCTATTATTTGTCCACCTCGATTCTTAATTTGTCCGCTCTTCTCTACTATTTGTCCACCAAGCCTGACTCAGTTAGATGCGTATTAATAAAGATAATTTTAGCAAAGATCTTTCAATGCAGGAGAATTAAATGCTCTGTAGCACAGATGTAGACTAATTTTGTGTTGAGTCGATATATTTATCATTTTGAGTAATATTTTTTCATATCATTTTAATGATGAAAATTATTGTTAATGTAGTGAATATAGACGAAGGGAATGGTGCAAACTCAGAAAATGTCCACTCATAGCATCGAATTTGTCCACCTATGATTATGTTATAAGATTTTATTTAAATAAAACTTTGAATAAGATGATATTTAAGGTTTTACTAGCATTTAATGCTTGTATTACCGGTCTTATGTATTTAAAATGCTTATTTTACAAGAAACTGCACTTCTTTTTTTGCATTATATTTATTAGCAAAATAAATATAAAAAATTTTCTATTTAGTTTTTTAAACATATTAGGCTATTTTTTCTCTCATGCTATTATTTTTTTCTTATACATATAAAATTTTAATTTTCTTTATCACAAAGTGTTCCTGATAAGTGTTCTCACTGATTTTAAATAATAAATATATTGAACTAAAAGGTGGACAATTTTATATGAAATGTGGACATACTAAATAAAAAGTGGATAATTTGATACAAACGATAGAAGAATCGTTGTCTATTTGTTATAAACTGACAATAATGTTGACAACTTCATACATAAGTATACAACTTGATTGAGGTGCACAGTTTCAGTAAAAGTGGACAATTTGACTCATAGGTGGACAGACTGAAAATGAACAATTTCATATACTATGTGAACAACTAAATTTTGGTGGACAATTTCAATAACTAGTGGTTAAGTTGACCTATAGGTCGACAGATTGACAATAATGTCGACAAATTGACCTATAAGTGGACAAATTAACTTAAGTATAAAACTGATTATAAAAAATGAACATTTCATATAAAATAAATTTCAGTTCTATTCTTCATATAAAATTGTTCACTTTTAACTTAGTATATGTACATTTCATATAAAATTATCCAGCATTAGTTTAAAATATTTATTATTCTCAAATTAGTGAGAATACTTATGGTAAACACTTTGTGATAAACGAATTCAGTAAATTAAATTTATAAGAAAAGAATAGCTTAAAAAAACAATAGTCTAATGTGTTTACAAGGAAAAATATTTTAGAAAAGTTCTTATTTTTAATTTTCTAATTAAAACTTATATAAGAAAAAAAAATAGATACTCCTGTGAAATAAGCATGTTAAAGCTCTAAGACCAGTATGCTAGTATTAAGTGCTATTAAAATTTTAAATCTCACAAAACTCACATTATTCAACGCTTTATTTAAAGAAAATCTTATATTACAGATGGACATTTTTTGAGTTTGAACTTTTTTCTGTACCAAGTGGACAAATTCAATACTATAGGTGGATAAATTTCTGACTGTGCATTCTTTTTGCATATTAGACACATTTTATGCGCATCACATGTTCTAACTCATCAAGCTATAGTAAAATTCATTTGGATATTTAATCCCAACGTACTACTCATGGGAGTATGAAGCACAGAGGCAGAGAGGCATGAGGACAAAGTTTCGTATCTAAGAGTTTTTGATGAGCGAAAAAAACCTAGGGAGTTTTTTGAACGAAAAACTATAACACAAGGGGTTAACATAAATTTTCCAAAAAATTGTCGGCCAGGTGTACCACCATTATTCCATGAATCGCCTCGCTCTCAGCAGGTATAGCTGGATACAGCCTACTTTCCTAGTGGAAAAATATGACATGATGACATAATAGCAAGATATTTTAGATAGGTTGAAACTGCAAACAATCATTACACAATGACCTTTATGTAAAAAATCACCAAAACTTCCTATAAATAATTGTGATGCCCAACCACGAAGCCATCCATCGAAAGCCAGCCCTAGGTTCAGCTGCTGCTCGAAGAAAAGAAAAGAAAAAGAGAGGAGAGAAGGGGAAAAAACTTTCTACTCTCCTCTCCCTCTCAATTCTTTTTCATCAGCAGCAGCTCCAGCCAATACAAAAAATCAAACCAAAATCGCCATGGCTCGTTCTGTCTCCACCTTAAACCTCGTCGCCCTTTTATCCGCCAGGTGAGAACAGGACCCGACCCGATCCAAATAGATCCGATAAGCCACCGGGTTATTGGGTTTCAAACTAATATTGTTCATCGTGTTTTGTTGCAGGAGGGGATTCTCGTCGGCGGCAGCGGCGGCAGCTCGGGCGAGCAGGGGCGCGGCGGGGGAGAGCATCATGATGATGAAAGGGAACGAGGAGAGCGGTGCGAACGCGGGGACGGTGTGGACGTCATCGTGGGTTCCGGATCCAGTTACCGGGTACTACAAGCCTGCGAATCGGGTCGGGGAGATGGACCCGGCGGAGCTCCGACAGATCCTCCTCTCTCGCAGATCTACTTGAAGTATTGGCGGCTGGCTGAATATCTAATTTTATTTTTGTTTTGGCCTCTTTTTAGTTATAGAGAGAGGCTATGAGAGAGAATTATGTGGTTCTGTTGGCAGATTATATTTACAATGGAATAGAATGAATCTTTATATTATTATTATTATTTGTTCAGTTAGAAATTATTTTAAAAAATTTCACCGCAACTACTTACTTCTTTCATGTTTTGGGAAAAAAAATTCACCGCTTATTTTTATTCGCTGAGCTTCATTTATGTTAGTGTAAATTGATTCACCTCAATCATATTTTTTTTATTATTTTTGTTTTCACTTTTATCTTTCTCGATTGACCTGAAGGGGAGGCGTAGAGCGGCTAGAGCCTCCTCTCAGGGTCTCTGGGGGTGAATCCTTCGTATTAATTCTTGGAGATCAATTTTTTGCAGATCTCATTTATTTATCTTCTGATGAGTTTTATTTATATTTGTTAGTGATATGATTTTTAGATTTAGAAAATATTGAGCATTATTTGATGCCGCTTTTTGATGGTGACGCTTATATGAAAATTGTGATTCATAATTCTAATATTTTATTAGAAGAATGTAATTATGATCGTATTTTATTATTAATTAAAATTAAAGTACGAGGATATTTTTGTGAAGATTATGATCATGATCTCAATCTTTAATCGCAGATCTTTAATATGCGATGCGATTATAATTGTAGTCTTTAATTGTAGTCTAGTAAGATTAAAAAAAAACACAATATTTTTATGAAATCTTATAAAAATTTAGAAATATGACGTTATTGTGAACACCATAAAATTATAATCTTAATTAAAATTATGTTTGCAATTTTATAAAGACTCAGAAGTGAAGTATGAAGAAGTATGATATTTTTGTGAGAATTGTGATAATAGTTGCAGTCTTAATAAAAGTCAGTTGTTTTCAAAATGATTTTTACAGGCATTTGTATTTTTCATTACAGAAGAGTGTTTTTGCATTTGATTGTAACAGATTAAAATATACAATTGAGTTTTTTTTTTCTAACTATAATTTAACCAATGGGTGGTAGCAAAAACTCCTAATTATATTTGGTATCCAATTTTTGATTTCTGTCTTTAGTTTTTTTTTTTTCTGGGCATCTACTCAACTATTTTTTCATGCTTTAAAAAAACTCATGAACTACTGTTTGGCTAACGAACAGAAGCTACAATAAAAAAACTTTATTATTGTTAAAAATTAACGTAGCCGTTTTGCTAAAAAAAAAAACAGAGACGGATAAACAAAAAAAAAAAAAAAAAAAACCCTTACGAATCATTCTGTAAACGCAACCCCAAGTCATCAGTGAGCTTCTCTCTGCAAACCATTAGTTGAGTTTAGTGGCCAATCACAAGCCGTCCATCTCCATACATAACCAGTGTACACCTCTAGATATAACCTATGTACAGCGTCGTGACATGTCGCTCCATGAATTGTTAATTAAGCTTACTGTAAGTTTAACTGCAATATTCAGTGATCAAATTTCAAGATACACTTGTTCTTTTTATCCAAGGGTCCGTTTGCTTCCCCATAAAAGGCCGCAAAATTGCAAGCCGTAAAACTCTTTTCTATTTTTCGCTGTTTGTTTCGTTGCAAAACAACTTGTAAAATACAACTCTCATTTCTCATTTGCAGTTGCTACAGTTAAATTTGTGGTCATATAAATCTCACTTTTACACTCACATTTTCCCACTTGCAATTGCTACAGTTAATTTTATGGTCATGTAAATCTACTTGTAGTACACTTGCAGTCCCAAAGCAGTTACTTGATAATCAATATATAATTTAATATTATTAAATATTTAATATTTTTAATAGTGTTTAATTTCTTATCTAATTATCTTATATTTGTATTTTTAGTTTTTTATTATTTTTTACTATTGTTTTAATATTTAATATTTAATTATTTTAATTTAATATTTTTATTTAATATTGTTATTTAATACTTTATTATTTTATAATATTTACACCAATTATCTTAATATTTTATTTAGATTTAATATTTTATTAATATAACAATAATATGTTTTAATATAAAATTATTATATATTTAATTTATTTATTTCTTAATATAAATAATTACTTTATTAATATTTTAATATACTTTAAAATTATATTAATATTTTATTATGTTAATATTGTAATAATATTTTATTATTAAATTTGTTATATTTTACTTTGTTTATTTTCTATTGTTATAATATTACAATATTATATAATAAATTTAATATTATAATAATCTTAAGTATTTTATAATATTATAATATTATAACTATATTTTATTATTTTTCTTAAGAATTTTTAATATTTATGTTTTATTAGTATCCTTAAAATTTTATTAATGTTCTTTATATTTTCTTAAATTTTATAATTATTTATTTAGTTAATATTTTAGTAATATTTTACTAATTTTACTAATATTTTATTAATATTATTGTTATAATTAAAATATTAATATTTTATCTCAAATTTATTAGTACAATTTAATTTTCAATAGTATATTTAATTTAATAGTATTTATAATATTTAAATCACTGCTACAGTTAATTTTGTGGCCAACTTTTTCACTTATATTTTTAAGTTATCAATCAAACACCGTAAAACACATATACTTTCTCATTCACACTTTCTCTTTACCAACCAAACACCGTAAAACACAATATACTTTTCTATTTACAATTTCACTTTACCAACCAAACACTGTAAAACACAATATATTTTCTCTGGTTCCATTCTCATTTTACGACTTACGACTTGCGACGTTTTGCGGCGAAACAAACAGGCCCCAAGTCGCTTCTCTTTTGGGCAAGTTCTATTAGGCTTAATTTCGAAACAAGGATGGTTAGCGCGAAGGCCTATTTCCAGGTATAATTCATGGCAAACACGCAAAATTACCAGCCTCAGAGATCAGACTTAACTCCTCCAGTTTTATAATTGCATGCAACTTATCATGAATTCCTTTTAGATTTATCATGATTATTTCAGTAAATTTTGGTTAAGCAGATAATTAGTAGACCAATAGACTGGACTGTGAAGGACAAGTGATCGCTGGTCCTGTAAAAGAGAAAGGAAAAAGAACTGCCCAAGAAGGCAGAAATCTGAACTCAGAACTCTAGAATTTGCTTAGAAATTGGCGAGTGATACGATATCATGAACCATCAGAGAAACTCAGAACTGAATTCAGTGGAGGTATGAAATTGACGCATGGTGATCTGAGTCTCATCTTCGCACTAACATCGCCTTTGTTGGCACACTTATGGAAATATTAGTGTTGCGCGAGCTTATGGCACTTGCAACACACTGATAACACATAAATGTCGACACAGCAGAACCTTGGGAGGGAAGACAGAAGTCACCAATATCATTGGAAGTGTGGGAGGAGGGAGAGAAGTCATCAAATAACCAAAAAGATTAATTGAGTTCAATACAAAGTATATGCTGCCCTACACCTCCACACGCGCGCAAATATCGTCAAGAAGGAAAACAGGACATGTCCAATACCAGTCTCTCTGGTTGAAGATACCAAGATCTTTAACACAAGAAGGTGCGAAAGAGAATGAAAAGAAATTTAAACCTAGAGTGGCAAATGAATCCGGAGAAGAGGGCGAAGAAGCACTGCTACATGGTTTGAAACCTACTTGACACCATCCTGCTAGTTTGCTGCATGCTACTGCAAAGTGAACTAACAAAACTAGCATTTAAACAAAACAGGAAGTGACTACAGCTGATGTTGAAAAACAAAGGGTGGATAAAACTCTGCAACCAACTTCCAGATTCCAATACCAATACCCAGTCTGTTCTGAATACTTCACACTCAGAATAGGAACAAGAGAAAGAATGATGTTCAGTTGAAAAGACATCTCCATTCATGCTTAAACTTAAAAGTGGCATACGAGAGGAAAGAAGAATAAGCCAGATAACAGTTAGGAAATGGGTGAATCACCATAAAACCTTATTGAAGCAAAAAATTTCCATCTACCATCTGACAAGGTCTAACAATAAAGTTTTTAAGAAGCAAACAAAGTGTGATTGGAAATGTCCCCAAAATCTGTATAATCCTACCATTTAGCACCACAAGAACCTATACCTTTAACCACAAAAACCCGACAAACCAAGAAATCAGATAGATGCTATAAAATTTCCCCAAAATAAGAGAGTGTGAATTCAATGGTTCAAACCTCTGATATGCCAGACCTTCTCTATATTTAAATTTGGTGTACCTGTGTCCTACAAGAGACGGTATGATCTATCTACAATACTTGTTTGCAATCATATCAGCTCTTGTGCCCTATTTCTGGGCATAATATCCAAAATTTAATGTCTCACTCCAAATTATATTAAAAGATTCTAGTGAATGAAACTCTTTGTCAATATTTTATACTTTAAAGTTATTCTTTGTCAATATTTTATACTTTAAAGTTATTTCCTATACACAAATAACTCAAACATAAATATACGATATGCAAAAGGCACATAATTCACAAATAATCATGTAGATAGCTTTGTTCTTGCGACCGAACCCCAAAGAGTTGTGTCAGAGGATCCATGTCCTAGTCGTTGTTGTCGGAATATTTCCCATGATTACAAGCCATAGGTTCAAACTATACATTCTATGCAACACACATACTTCTATATGAAGCTGTACCCATGTCGAACATGCCAACACATGTATCGACACCAACACTTCTTGGACATGTTGCACACGAATTAACTAATTTCAAATGTGCCCTCAATTATATTAAATATTTTCTAATTTAGGACACTTGTCCCGATATTTCTCATGCACCTCTTTGTTGATATTACATATATCAGATATCTGGTCACCTTCATTTATGTGTGAAACTAAAATTTAGAGGGAAAATAACGTCAAACTAGTGACTTACAAAAGACTGATAAATTAAGATATTTTTTGATATATGAAGGGGACGTTGATTTATTCCAAGCAATGTATGATAGGTTAAATTTTAGCACATGTGTAAACCCTGGTGTGTTATTATACTGTTATAACATGTAGTTGGACTTTTGGATTCACGGAAATCTTTGTATAAATAAACATATACACTTTTCTCTTTATCATTATATTTGTTCTAGTGTGCATTGTCTTGTTCCCATTTTTTAAGGAAATGTCGTAGTAGTGTGCACGTGATCATATCGTGTGTGTGTGTGTGTCCATGTGTGTGTCCATATTGTCGTATGAACAATATGAACTAACGAAGAGCGGGGAGAGCCATCTCAATTAGAGTGGAAGTTTCAAAAACTTTAGAAAAATCCACAATGGATAAATATTTAGTAAGAAACAGCTAGGGTTAACTTGCCCCACCTTTCAATGTGAAGTTGTGATGTATGTACAACAAGGAACAAAAGTATATTAAAGGATGAGTTGGAAAGGCGCTTCATCCGGTAGGGCTATGATTATGGCAAAAGACTAAAACTTTCTATCAGGACCTTCTCTTGGACAAAAAAAATAAAGAAAATAATATTCGTTGGTAGATGGAGATAAGACAAAAGATAATGTCTTATTATTATTGATGATATTTAACGTAATCTTAGAACAATGAGTTTAGGAGCCCATTAGGGGTCGGAGCATTAGCACTCAAAGGTATTTGACATCATCTATTAAGACATATGTCGTAGCTTTTTAAAAGAAAGAGAAAGAATCATTTAATCTCCAAGCACCAAAATTCCATGATGACGAAAAACTATAATAAACTAAGATACAAGTCTTAAATTGTAAGACTAAATAATAGTTGAGAATTCAACTAAGCATCAATGGTCAAAGATGAATAATTTGACTGGGGAATTGTTGTCCCAAATTACTTGGAAATCTCAAATGCCCTTGTACTAAAACTATTATTGTGGTATACTACAATTTAAAAGAATCACTATCATCCTACATTATACGCCAATCCCAAACATGTGCAGCTAACCTGAAGTGAGATAGATAACAACTCACAAGTGTCCTACCTTTTCCTATCTCTTTTTTTTTTTTTCTCTTCTTCTTTTTTTTTCTTTTGGCCTTCATTAGCCACGAAGTTGGCAGTACTAATGATGAGAAGGTTGATGTCAAACCGAAAGTGAGACAGAACTTTGTGAAATTCTTGAAATTCTTTGTAGAGACTTGTTCCATAATCGACTGTATCTTGATGGGAAAAGACTGATAGATGATGATGATGAAGAGAGAAATAGGGCAATTGGTTTAGATCCTAAAGTTGGCACAACAAAATGTTTCAAAAACAATACATACCAATAGCTAATAATGGCTGATGGCTGGTTGGAACATCTTCAGAAGAATTCCTCCACCATTATGGGATAGAGCTGTTTTCCATAGATTTGCTTTTCGGAGTGTCAACAATAGCAGGCATATATTATTTAAAAAGATAAATGGACCTTCGCCATTGGACTTCAAATTCCAAAATCAACTTACCCATCTATAATAAATATGCCAAGAAGCAACTACCTACATAACTAAAAATAAACCATAAGAGTTTCCTCCAATACACTCAAAGAAAAACATATATCATAACCTATCGTGGGAAGCAAAAAAGCGCGCGCGCGCACACACAATCAGTTAATAGTCTATTTATGTCAAACTTCAGATCCTAAATAATCAGCACACATATAGTCTATAGATAAAAGTTACTTAAGATCACAAGCCCCTCCTTTCCTCTCTCTTTACACACCCCCAACCTTATATATACTAAAATTGCAACATATACTCAACGCAATCACACAAATGAATATGCCAAGCTTAAGAAAACATCCTCAACAACTTGCAATCTTTCACTTATATTGTTTAGAATATATACTTTTCCTTTTATGAAATAAAGGGGAATAGTTATAGTGTGAGTGAGATTGAAACTGCAGAGCTCCCGCGCTCCAACATACTGTACAAACTTTAAGCCTACACAAATATGATATTTAAACAAGAAGGAAAAAAATCAGTCACAGTAATAAATCAGAATAATTCTTCCAAGTTTTCATTCATAAAGTAAAGGCATCTTAATCACATGTTCCATGCATGAGAACCACATCAACAAAACAATAATTGGAGGAACCCAAAGCATTAACAACTAAACAATCATTGGAGGAATCCAAAGCATTACTGTAATATCCCTAATCTAATAATACTGTATTTTTATTTTTCTACAAGTATTTATTTTATTTTACTAGTTATTTTAGTATTATTTGCTAACTTGATTTATTATCATTATTAGTCTTAGTATTATGTATAACTTGTAAACTCTTATTGCTTATATTTAATTATTTTAAATTATTATTAATGGATAGTATTATTATTTTCATTCCAAACCCAATAAGTCTAACCCATTCTCCTTTTCATTTCATTTTATTTTCCTTTCATGCTAAGCCCACCTGAGCTAAGCCCACTTCTTATTTTCATTCTTTTTCCCCTTTCTCTATTTTTGTCTAAGCCCATAAGCCCACTATCTATTTTTCTCATTCTTCATATTATTTATTTCTTTTAATTAAAGCCCAAAACCCATCAACATGAGATTCTTACCCATTAACCCAAAACTCAATTCTAATCCTAACCCTAATCTTATTTTCAAAATCATGATCTTAATAAATCCTAATCCAAATCCAAATCTAAAATCTAATTTAAATATTTAATTCCAATCCAAATTTTCATCCTAATCCTATCTTACTAAATTAAGCAATCTAGCCTAATTAGAGTCCAGGTTCAAAGAACCTAAACATTTCTTCCTCTTCTACCTCAAGAGAAACCTTATCCAACTCTTTCCACCTTCATCCTTCTTTCTCCTCATGAACAAAAGGATCCAGATCTTGAAGTGCAAATTGAGGAGCATGATAGGGGATCAAAGATCAAGTAAGTAATTTGTTTTATCAAAATTTATTTTATATAAATTGTTTATTAAAACCATGTCCTACTATAATCTCCATGAATAGGTTTATACATCAAAACCCAACATTAAAATCCAATCTAAGATCTCACTAAAAATTTGATGAAGATCAAATAATTTATATTTACATACTTTTAAAGTTTTTATTAAGGATTTAAAAAAAATAAAAATAAAATAAAATAAAAATAGAGAATCCCGGACCAGGCCTGGGCCTGGCCTGGTCCGGCCTGAGACTGGGCCTGGGCCTGAGGGCCTGGCCTGAGGGCAAAATAAAAGGAAAGAAAAGAAGAAAGAAAGAGAAAGAATTTGTATATTTAATTAATTGATTAAAAATATCAAAATAAAATAGAGAAAAATATAAATACTATTTTACAACACTTTTACTTTCTATGATAAAGTTTTAGACATATAGCAACATGAGATTAAATTCAAATCCCCCACTTTAAAATCATTTCTCCTTGATGATAAATCTAGAACCGTTAAGTACTTTAATAAGTTAAAGCCTATTAAAAAAATCAAACAAAAATTAGAAATTGGTTTAAATTAAACCTACTAAATTCACTAAACCTAAAGAATCATATTTCTAACCCCTAAACTAATTAATCAAGATTAAATCCCTTATAACTCCCAAGTAAAATATCTTTTTAAAAATCTAACAATTTCTATTGAAATAATTTATGTAGATTTACTGGAGCCTTATGATTTCAGTGCTTTGGATTTGCGATCGAGTTCAGGTGAGTGTTTTCTCTCCCTCTTTCTATTTTCTCTCTCATTATTATATGCATTGGTTTATAGATGTATTTTAATGTGTATGTAGAGTGAATGTAGAACTTGTATACTTTGTTGTGTGAGAGAGAGGAGGCATATACATGTTTTATTGTATAGAGATCACCGAGCATGAAGGTGGACGGTCATCTCCCGTTTATTTTACATGTTGGATGTATAGGAATATGATATGCATGATTCTTGATACATGTTAGAACCCCCATGTTTGTCCTATGTATATCTAGAGTATTGTTGTAGACATATCAGGATGTAGCATGAGGGTAATTGAGATGGATATTGGTGGTAATGACTTGATCTAATAGAATTTAGATGCATGTATATGTTGTGATACCGAGTATGGGGATATCATGTTTGATCTTAATAGAAGTGTGAACCTTTGAGGATTTGGAAATCAGATTGAATTGTTAGAGTGAGAGAGCTGAGCTTGAATATGGATATATGTTGGAATGACAATTATTATATCAGAATCATAGATGTATATTGATAATTGATGATCATATGACTGTTAGGAATCATGAGTTGGTTGTGTTGACTTTGGATTGACCTGAGACTTATGTTATTTACATTGAATGATGATCAGTAGTTAGAAATGTCTTTATTAGTGAGTATTTGAGGACATATCAGGTATGACTGAAGTAGTTGAGTAGATATTCTAGATTACATGTGTTTGAGGATGTTTCTTATTTAATATGATTGGGGTATGTGTTTGACTTGTTGATCTCGAGGACATGCATAGTTATTGATTACACCTATTGATAGAGTTTGAGTTATGGCGATGGTAATCTAGTCGATATCAGCGATCTATATCTTGGAGTTTGATAACAGTTATGAATTGATCTCAGTTATTAGTGGTTATAGGACTAGAACGTATTGGTGTTGAGGAGAGGATTAATTACAGATTCATTGATATGGTAGTTTACCGTTTTGGCTTACACTGATACGGACTGACACTTAACGATTTGCAAGGATAGTATTGGGAATATAGTTGATGGAATAATTAATGATATCTCTTTAGTGTGGATGGGTGAGATTATGATCAGCTTTAGTTAAGACTGTTTATTGAGCTGTTACTGTTATTTTATCCATGTTATTGAAGTTACTGGGAAATGATTGTTTGACCGTAACCACGGTACAGTCCTATTGTTCATCGTATACACGGTTACTGTTACTGTTACTGTTACTGATATTGTTCACCGCGTATACGATTACTGATTGACTGTTACTGTACTGATATTGTTACCGTCCCGTAGCATCCCAGTAATTGGAATGGCATAAGATATTGATTGTCACTAATGGCATTACCTCACTGACTGTGCACTAGACACCTTTTACTGGACCTTGACATATGACTGTATCACTGTTACTTGACATCTAATACTCCTGTACCCCCCTGTATCCATGTCCCATGCACTGTTGACCTGTTAATAGCACAGTCAAACCGGCGTCCGGCGGTTTGCCGCCTGGTGTCGGGATTGACGAGGATGTATCCCACAATCGTGCTAGCGTCCGGCGGATCTTGAAAGGAACTAAGTGCCACGTGGAGCAAAGTGCCACACCATACACATGGTGGGGGCCACCTCTTGAATCCACGGGGGCCACCTCTAGAATCCTGTTTCCCTCAGAGTAAAGTGCCACACGGAGCAAAGTGCCGCACCATACACATGGTGGGGACCACCTCTTGAATCTGTGGGGGCCACCTCTTGAATCTGTAGGGCTATCTATTGTACGTGACGCCTGGTGTTAGCATGATCTTGCATTCTCAGTGCCTATTAGCATCCACACGCACTTGTATGATGATAACCCCTAGGATGCATGTTATTTGGTTCTCTTTCCCTATTCGAACAATGATACCCACATATCGGAGTTCGGATGAGTTCTACTGGATGTGCGGGCTCCAGGGTGAACTGTCGGATGTTGTGGGACGCCGGTGGGAAAGTGATAAAGATAACGTAGAACATTACTGATTGTTATTGAATGAATTGAATGAACACATTGTGTTATACCCTGAATGGTTACCCTGCCTTATGACACATGACTGTATACATGATTGTAACCAGGACCACATGATTGTAACCATGACCAGATTTAGATACAACCTAGTGACATGTGATAGATTACACGCCTTGACATTGATTGCATATTTACAGTTGTGCCAGTTATATTCTACCTTTATTCATGTTATTATCATGTGTATTACTGTTCAGCTATTTATCTTGTTATTTAGCTTTTTCTATTTACTTTTGCTCTTACTACTATTTATGCACATTGTTCTTCTGCACGAGTTCTTTCCCCTTTACACACACACTCATTATGGTCGCGTTCTGACGACCCTGGATTTGCACGTCCAGATATTGGACGATTGTTTCTAATGTGCAGGTATTCGATGAGACGGTACGCCTTGCGAGGAGCTTGGGTCCTCTCCCTTTGATTCTGGTATACTTGCATTTTATTCTTGTTATTATTCTTTGTTCCTATATATCACCTTTGACTTCTGTTCAGCTGCCATTTTCTTCCTGTTGTTCATTGTTATCATGTGCAGTCTTATATGTATTATTGCAGTGGTCCTTGATTATTATAGTTCTGATTATAGCTTGTTCAGGTTACAACTTAGGCTTAGCGCGTATACGTGGGGTATTTCCCTTGCGTATATGCGTCGCCATAACGACTCCGTATCTTTAGGATCAGGGCGTTACAGAGTGGTATCAGAGCCTAGGTTCGACATAAAAAAGAACCTAGTTCCTACCTGTAACCTGAGACAGTTATGTTGACACTGCAATATACATATACTATTCACGTGATAATATTGACGCCATTTGGAAATTGATCGTCCTCCCTTTGGAATTCCGTTCTTGATCTGTTGATATTCATGATTCCAACACTTCAATTAGAGTGATTTGAATGTCCATCTTGATTTCATTCTTCTTTCCTATTCATTCCTCCAATTCTATCTCTTGAGATTGGTCTCTCCGTATTGAAGCTGGTAGCAGAGATCAGAGCGCGCAGCGAAATCGTGGTGTCCCAACGAGGCGACATGGATTCTTATTGTGTTCCCTCTTGGTCTTTGATTTTTTTACCATTCCCTACCTTATTTGAATTTCGAGGACGAAATTTTTATTAAGGTGGGTAGAATGTAATATCCCTAATCTAATAATACTGTATTTTTATTTTTCTACAAGTATTTATTTTATTTTACTAGTTATTTTAGTATTATTTGCTAACTTGATTTATTATCATTATTAGTCTTAGTATTATGTATGACTTGTAAACTCTTATTGCTTATATTTAATTATTTTAAATTATTATTAATGGATAGTATTATTATTTTCATTCCAAACCCAATAAGTCTAACCCATTCTCCTTTTCATTTCATTTTATTTTCCTTTCATGCTAAGCCCACCTGAGCTAAGCCCACTTCTTATTTTCATTCTTTTTACCCTTTCTCTATTTTTGTCTAAGCCCATAAGCCCACTATCTATTTTTCTCATTCTTCATATTATTTATTTCTTTTAATTAAAGCCCAAAACCCATCAACATGAGATTCTTACCCATTAACCCAAAACTCAATTCTAATCCTAACCCTAATCTTATTTTCAAAATCATGATCTTAATAAATCCTAATCCAAATCCAAATCTAAAATCTAATTTAAATATTTAATTCCAATCCAAATTTCCATCCTAATCCTATCTTACTAAATTAAGCAATCTAGCCTAATTAGAGTCCAGGTTCAAAGAACCTAAACATTTCTTCCTCTTCTACCTCAAGAGAAACCTTATCCAACTCTTTCCACCTTCATCCTTCTTTCTCCTCATGAACAAAAGGATCCAGATCTTGAAGTGCAAATTGAGGAGCATGATAGGGGATCAAAGATCAAGTAATTTGTTTTATCAAAATTTATTTTATATAAATTGTTTATTAAAACCATGTCCTACTATAATCTCCATGAATAGGTTTATACATCAAAACCCAACATTAAAATCCAATCTAAGATCTCACTAAAAATTTGATGAAGATCAAATAATTTATATTTACATACTTTTAAAGTTTTTATAAAGGATTTAAAAAATAAAAAATAAAATAAAAACAGAGAATCCCGGACCAGGCCTGGGCCTGGCCTGGTCCGGCCTGAGACTGGGCCTGGGCCTGAGGGCCTGGCCTGAGGGCAAAATAAAAGGAAAAGAAAAGAAGAAAGAAAGAGAAAGAATTTGTATATTTAATTAATTGATTAAAAATATCAAAATAAAATAGAGAAAAATATAAATACTATTTTACAACACTTTTACTTTTTATGATAAAGTTTTAGACATATAGCAACATGAGATTAAATTCAAATCCCCCACTTTAAAATCATTTCTCCTTGATGATAAATCTAGAACCGTTAAGTACTTTAATAAGTTAAAGCCTATTAAAAAAATCAAACAAAAATTAGAAATTGGTTTAAATTAAACCTACTAAATTCACTAAACCTAAAGAATCATATTTCTAACCCCTAAACTAATTAATCAAGATTAAATCCCTTATAACTCCCAAGTAAAATATCTTTTTAAAAATCTAACAATTTCTATTGAAATAATTTATGTAGATTTACTGGAGCCTTATGATTTCAGTGCTTTGGATTTGCGATCGAGTTCAGGTGAGTGTTTCTCTCCCTCTTTCTATTTTCTCTCTCATTATTATATGCATTGGTTTATAGATGTATTTTAATGTGTATGTAGAGTGAATGTACTTGTATACTTTGTTGTGTGAGAGAGAGGAGGCATATACATGTTTTATTGTGTAGAGATCACCGAGCATGAAGGTGGACGGTTATCTCCCGTTTATTTTACATGTTGGATGTATAGGAATATGATATGCATGATTCTTGATACATGTTAGAACCCCCATGTTTGTCCTATGTATATCTAGAGTATTGTTGTAGACATATCAGGATGTAGCATGAGGGTAATTGAGATGGATATTGGTGGTAATGACTTGATCTAATAGAACTTAGATGAATGTATATGTTGTGATACCGAGTATGGGGATATCATGTTTGATCTTAATAGAAGTGTGAACCTTTGAGGATTTAGAAATCAGATTGAATTGTTAGAGTGAGAGAGCTGAGCTTGAATATGGATATATGTTGGAATGACAATTATTATATCAGAATCATAGATGTATATTGATAATTGATGATCATATGACTGTTGGGAATCATGAGTTGGTTGTGTTGACTTTGGATTGACCTGGGACTTATGTTATTTATATTGAATGATGATCAGTAGTTAGAAATGTCTTTATTAGTGAGTATTTGAGGACATATCAGGTATGACTGAAGTAGTTGAGTAGATATTCTAGATTACATGTGTTTGAGGATGTTTCTTATTTAATATGATTGGGGTATGTGTTTGACTTGTTGATCTCGAGGACATGCATAGTTATTGATTACACCTATTGATAGAGTTTGAGTTATGGCGATGGTAATCTAGTCGATATCAGCGATCTATATCTTGGAGTTTGATAACAGTTATGAATTGATCTCAGTTATTAGTGGTTATAGGACTAGAACGTATTGGTGTTGAGGAGAGGATTAATTACAGATTCATTGATATGGTAGTTTACCGTTTTGGCTTACACTGATACGGACTGACACTTAACGATTTGCAAGGATAGTATTGGGAATATAGTTGATGGAATAATTAATGATATCTCTTTAGTGTGGATGGGTGAGATTATGATCAGCTTTAGTTAAGACTGTTTATTGAGCAGTAGCTAGACTGTTACTGTTATTTTATCCATGTTATTGAAGTTACTGGGAAATGATTGTTTGACCGTAACCACGGTACAGTCCTATTGTTCATCGTATACACGGTTACTGTTACTGTTACTGTTACTGATATTGTTCACCACGTATACGATTACTGATTGACTGTTACTGTACTGATATTGTTACCGTCCCGTAGCATCCCAGTAATTAGAATGGCATAAGATATTGATTGTCACTAATGGCATTACCTCACTGACTGTGCACTAGACACCTTTTACTGGACCTTGACATATGACTGTATCACTGTTACTTGACATCTAATACTCCTGTACCCCCCTGTATCCATGTCCCATGCACTGTTGACCTGTTAATAGCACAGTCAAACCGGCGTCCGGCGGTTTGCCGCCTGGTGTCGGGATTGACGAGGATGTATCCCACAATCGTGCTAGTGTCCGACGGATCTTGAAAGGAACTAAGTGCCACGTGGAGCAAAGTGCCACACCATACACATGGTGGGGGCCACCTCTTGAATCCACGGAGGCCACCTCTAGAATCCTGTTTCCCTCAGAGCAAAGTGCCACACGGAGCAAAGTGCCACACCATACACATGGTGGGGGCCACCTCTTGAATCTGTGGGGGCCACCTCTTGAATCTGTAGGGCTATCTATTGTACGTGACGCCTGGTGTTAGCATGATATTGCATTCTCAGTGCCTATTAGTATCCACACGCACTTGTATGATGATAACCCCTAGGATACATGTTATTTGGTTCTCTTTCCCTATTCGAACAATGATACCCGCATATCGGAGTTCGGATGAGTTCTACTGGATGTGCGGGCTCTAGGGTGAACTGTCGGATGTTGTGGGACGCCGGTGGGAAAGTGATAAAGATAACGTAGAAGATTACTGATTGTTATTGAATGAATTGAATGAACACATTGTGTTATACCCTGAATGGTTACCCTACCTTATGACACATGACTGTATACATGATTGTAACCAGGACCACATGATTGTAACCATGACCAGATTTAGATACAACCTAGTGACATGTGATAGATTACACGCCTTGACATTGATTGCATATTTACAGTTGTGCCAGTTATATTCTACCTTTATTCATGTTATTATCATGTGTATTACTGTTCAGCTATTTATTTTGTTATTTAGCCTTTTCTATTTACTGTTGCTCTTACTACTATTTATGCACATTATTCTTCTGCACGAGTTCTTTCCCCTTTACACACACACTCATTATGGTCGCGTTCTGACGACCCTGGATTTGCACGTCCAGATATTGGACGATTGTTTCTAATGTGCAGGTATTCGATGAGACGGTACGCCTTGCGAGGAGCTTGGGTCCTCTCCCTTTGATTCTGGTATACTTGCATTTTATTCTTGTTATTATTCTTTGTTCCTATATATCACCTTTGACTTCTGTTCAGCTGCCATTTTCTTCCTGTTGTTCATTGTTATCATGTGTAGTCTTATATGTATTATTGCAGTGGTCCTTGATTATTATAGTTCTGATTATAGCTTGTTCAGGTTACAACTTAGGCTTAGCGCGTATACGTGGGGTATTTCCCTTGCGTATATGCGTCGTCATAACGACTCCGTATCTTTAGGATCGGGGCGTTACAATTACCCCGGCGGTAGTTGTCACAAAACAATCAAATAGAAGCACTGGATTCCGACAATGTTCACATAACCCAGAAAATTAACCTCCTTTAGTGTATAAAACCACTACAAAACGAATCAATAATCCAAGTTATCCTCCTCAGTTTATTCCAAATTGTGTTGGATTCTGGGATCAATCTGACAACTAATCAATATCACTGAAATATCACCGATCTAATTAGCCAGGTCGGTTAATATCAGGTGGGAGGTTTTCCGTTCAATAGAACGTTCCTTAATTAAAGAACCACCTTTCAATTACCTCCTTGGTTAAACACCAATTAGACTGGTATAAATCAGTCTCAATATACTGATATTCAGTATATCCCCTGTATAAAAAAATTAATTCACTTATACAGTACTTGGAGTGAGGTACGCTTAAAGCGAATCTCTTTAAGACAATTACGTCCCTCGCACCGGTGCTAACGGGTTACTAGACGCTGGTCTCCCAAGATACAACACTCCTTCACAATATTTGGATAACACTACCAAATCACTATACGGTCGAACCGTAGTTAACCAGTACCTTCACAAGATTATTGAAGTAGCGGGACTAAGACAAATTTCGGGAGAATATTTGCCTTTACTTTAGAGGAGCACCCACTGTAGAGGAAGAAGGAAGGTAGAAGAATATTCTTCTTTGGAAGTCCCAGATTCAGACAACAATTCTATTAAAGAATCTGTTGAATTTATGAGTCCTCTTTCAGAACGAATTTTGCAGAATCTCTTAAAAGTTGCTTCAGATTCTGAGTTGCAGAATTCCCACTTGCTTTGAAAACTAAGTTGCAGATTTTCCACTTCTTATTTGGAAGTCACTTCAAGACTGAGAGAGAGAGATCTCCTTTAAGAACTCAGATTTGATTTGGTGTGTCTTAATTGAGAAAATCGGAGCGCTATTTATAGCGCTCCGGGAGGGGCATTTTGGTCCGAATCCAACCAAGAGTTGCAACGGTTCGGTCTGAACCGTTGCAACGGTACGTTTCAACCGCAGCAACCGTCCAACCGCCCAACTGCCGCGACGGTTTACAGACAGCCATTCCGCGGGCGGTTCGGAACCGGATAGCGGAGCGGGTATGCTCCGCGTAACCCATACCCGTGAGACCCGGTTTAAAAAGAACCAGGCCGGGTAGGGAACTCGAGCCCGACCCGGCGCCGGCGCGCGCGCATGTGCGGGCATGGTTTCCTCCAATCGCGCGCGAAAACTCCAAGAACCCAAAGGGCACGCCCTTTGTTCCCATTTTTCTCTATTTAAACACTTCAAACTTCCATCCCATGGCCAATGTGGGACTAAATGCCTTTAGCTACCTTTAGTCCCATTTGGGCTTTGAATTAGGCAATCTTTAGACTTGAATATCTCATTCATTCGAAGTCGGAATTGAACATGTGAATATACCCGTTCATCCCTAATGGAAGGAGAACACACTCCAACCATCATCCAATTGATTCGATCAATGGATCTTTCCATAATTCAATTCAAAGATTCACATATATTCTTCATTTTTCCAACAATCACCCACAATGAATGGAGATTCAAGGAATTGACACACAAAGAGACTGACTCTATTGTGAAAGGTACTTTAGAAAAAAAAACTGCATCAGGATAGGTGAACTAGGTCTTGAACCTTTCATAGCGAAAGCTTTATCGGACTTACTGGCTAATCAGTGAACTACTTCTTGAACTGTTAGCCGTTAGTGTAAGCCAAGTCAACAAGCTTCACAGAGTAACTTTCCAAATCAACTTTGATTCTCGGTTGTGTCCATTTTGGCCCTGGACATTCTTGGTTTCAGAGAGTATCTTTAGGGAATAACAGCCTCCATAGAAATTCCAAAGAGCCGACCCAACTCTATACTCACATAGGTGATCGTCCTATTAAGAGTAGTCTACTTTACTCCACTTGTTTAATAACAAAATATAGGCAACATTAAAAGCGTTAAGCTTATCCTTAATCCACTTGTAGAAAAGCACTTATGTGCACCTTAGGAATGGATTGGAGTCAAGCTCCCAAGTGCTTACTTGCTGAGTCAATCATAACTAGTTTTTCCTCTTGAACTTAGTCCGTATCTCCAGTCGCTAAGTGAGGTTTCCATTAAGCTGACTCGGTAAGGTTAGCCTTTTAGACCCATTCCCCTCGATGCACAGTTTATACGCTCTCCACTTAAACCTTTAGTAAGCGGATCCGCTAAATTATCTTTTGACGAGACAAAGTCAATAGAGATAATTCCATTTGAGAGCAACTGCTTCACAGTATTATGTCTACAACGAATATGTTTAGACTTACCGTTGTATATAACATTTTGTGCCCTAGATATAGCTGCTTGATTATCACAGTGTATGCATATGGCGGGCACTGGCTTTTACCATAATGGTTTATCTTCCAAAAATTGTCAAAGCCATTCTGCTTCTTCTCCGGCCTTATCTAAGGCTATGAATTCTGATTCCATAGTGGAACGGGCAATACATGTTTGCTTGAAAGATTTTCAGGATACCATTGCTCCTCCTAGAGTAAATACGTATCCGCTAGTTGATTTTGATTCCTCAGAATCTGCAATCCAATTAGCATCACTGTATCCTTCAAGTACAGATGGATACTGTCCATATCTCAAGGCATATTCCTTAATATGTGATACGTAACCCAATACTCGTAGTAGAGCAGTCCAATGTTGATCACTAGGATTGCTAGTGTATCTGCTTAACTTGCTTACAGCGTAAGCAAATATCGGGTCTAGTGCAATTCATCAAATACATTAGACTTCTGATAATCTGAGAATACCCCAACTGGCGTATTCCAGTTCCTGTATTCTTATAAAGATAGACGTGTGGGAGAAAAGGATTTGTATTCTCCTATCCCATGATCCTTGAATCTTTCTATCTTATCCACGTAGTGAGATTGAGATAGACTGATTCCATCTGGTGTTCTGGTGATTTTAATTCCTAAAATTACATCAGCAACCCCCAGATCCTTCATGTCAAAACTATTGGATAACATTCTTTTAGTGGACTTAATAATTTCAATATTAGTCCCAAGTATCAATATGTCGTCTACACAAAGACAAACAATGATACATGCATTTCTAACTGTTTTAGTATAAACACACTTATCACACTCATTGATAGTGAATCCATCTTTGATCATGACACTATAAAATTTCTCATGCCATTGTTTGGAGCCTGCTTTAGACCGTATAAGGATTTTATCAATTTACACACTTTGTGTTTTTGGCCCTTGACTACAAATCCTTCAGGTTGCTCCATATATATTTCTTCATTTAATTCGCCATTTAAGAATGTAGTCTTGACATCCATTTGATGGATATCTAAGTTATGCAATACTGCAATTGCAATCAACATCCGAATGGAGGTTATTCTTGTTACTGGTGAATAAGTATAGAAGTAGTCAAGTCCTTTTGTCGATAACCCTTAGCTACTAATCTAGCCTTGTACTTTGTACGGTGGGAGAAGTTTCCTCGTAAAATTTTCTTGAATCAAATGAAAAATTACAGCGGATGAACACTCCGACTACAAGGGAGGGGAGATGTTTAGACTTGAATCTCCCCTTTGTTTAATGCTGGGTTCTTGATGTGGCGGTGGAAAGTGAATCTTGTTTTCCGTTGACTGGGTGAACGTCAGGACCTATTGGGAATCCTCTCTTTGGACGGTAGACGGAGTAATACAGCTCCTGTCGACCAGAAATCTCAAAGAGATTATACGCAAAGATTGACTTGTACGCAGCAAGTTGCTTGAAGAGTAAAACTCTCTTTCTTTTCGGTGGAAGTCTCAGGGCTTCTAAGGCTCACAAGCGAAATTCTTCTCTCAGAATTATCTGATCAACCGACCAACCCCTTCTCCATAACAACGGGGCTATTTATAGAGGTTTCAGGGGTGAACGTGCCCCTAAAAATGCTCCATAATGGGGGTTAACTTACTCAATATGTGGGCAGTGATTGGCCCATAACGACGGCAGTTATAACTGAGACGCGGGTTTTGACCCTCACATCTTGGTGCTACAGTAATACTGAGACGCGGGTTTCGGCCCTCGCGCCTTGACGCTGCAGTGATGCTGAGACGCGGGTTTCGACCGTCGCGCCTTGGTGCTGCAGTGATGCTGAGACGCGGGTTTCGACCGTCGCGCCTTGGTGCTGCAGTGATGCTGAGATGCGGGTTTCGATCCTCGCGTCTTGGTGCTGCAAAGATGCTAAGATTAGCCCTGCGTCTAGAGTTTAGACTCTGCTTTTTGATGACTTGTCTTTAATGATTTTTAGACAGCCTACAGAACCCCCTCCAAAGTTTTCGATATTCCGCGGTTGACTGGGATGGATTTCGAAATACTTTGGACTTTGGTTGAATTCGTACTTCTCATGATTGGACTGATAATCATTTGAGATGCTCTGAGCTTGATCCTGTCTGAAATATGGTCTTCGTGAGTGTACTGTGAATCCTTTGAAGCTGCCAGAAATGATCGTAGCGAGTGTCTAGATGCACAGTCTGGACCTCCTAGTGCTCGAAGTTTGTTGGTGGTGTACTTTGAACCAGGGATAAACAGTCATCTGCTTGTGCTAGTGTACTGTTGAACTGAATTGTAGAAGTAAGGACTGAATGCAAGTCCTGTAGACGCAAGGGTCATGCTGCTTTAAAGACGCGCCTCTTGTAGAAATGCGTCTTTTGGAACGAAGACGCAGCTTTCGCTCTGTGAAATAGGAGCGGCTTTGGCCTAGTTGAAAAGGCGCGACCTTCGAAGGGACGCGATTTCCTATTAAACACGAATCTGTGTTGTGGGCACGTTACACACATCCAGCAGAATTGAGGGGACATCTTTCTTTTGGCGCGCAAATTTTGCGCCACATTTAATATGCCTGCCACGCGTCAGACAGGGATTAGGCGTCGAGCCAAGCGCCGCGTATCTCTGCGAATCACTGTGCCTATAAAAGACAACAGTCTTTCAAGAGTCATCATTAGACTATTCTTCTTCGCTGAGCCTTTTAGGGTTAAGAAAAGCTCGAAGCTTTTTTCCGTTTTCACCATCTTCAACACCGATCACGATTGCGATGGCACCAAAAGCCAAGCATGTTTCTTCGTCTTCGAAGGCTGTTGCTCCTGAGACTCAAATGGGTGGTTCCTCCATGCAGGAGGCCCCTATTTCAGGTAATAAAACATCTGATTTGGTTTTCGCCATTGAAGGGGCTTATAGAGTTCTTTTAACTCTTAAGTCCCTTTTGAATGTGAACCGGCAACGCGGGCCTGTGTCCGTATTTGATCTTCAGGCGCGGTTCTTGAGTTGATGGACAAGACGTAGGTTTGACAACCTCTGCATCTTTCCTTTATCCACTTGAGTCCATATCTGTTGTTTTGAACGCAGGACCTCATTGAGCCTTGCGTTTTGGACTCAATGCACAGAAAATTTCTAAGTGTGGGGAGTTCAGACGCAGACTTCTTCACGATTCTTGCGTCTTGTAAGATCAGACGCAAGTTTTAATGAATCTCGCGCCTGAGTCCGATACTTAGAAATTTTTTTAAGTCATGGATTTTAAAGGGCGGGCTTCATGCTAATCTCGTGTTCTTTGAATCTGAACGCAGATTTTGATGATCTCCGCGTCTGGATTCATTCCTGCGTTTGAGTTTCAAACACTTCACCATTTTATTTCAGATTTCTGATTAAGTGTTGTTCTCTTTGCAGTACGATACTCCTCCAACCCTTTGTCCAAAAAGTGCCACTTTGGGCATGTAGGCGGCGTTGATCATAACCTGACCTTTGTGCAGCAGAAAACTGCTCCTGTGACTACTGGTAAGTCGAAGGAGCGAAAGGAGGAGATCTCCAAGGCCAGTATGATGACCCTTCGGGAGATTATCTCTGACGGAGTGTTTGAGACGGATTCGCGCACTCCATTACAGAAGCCTGTCTTCTTCTTTGGTGATGACATCAACGAGGATGATAGGACTTTACATGACAGAGATTATAAGTGGCTCCGTCAGATAGGGGACAGGAGGTTCTTTCTTCCCAATATGGAGAGGATGTATCCCCTATCTTATCTTCAGCATATGTCTGTTCACCGTGCGATGGACTGGGATCTTTCCTGATTTGTCTCCGGTGTCTCGCTTGGCAAACTAGGTGCCAAAGAAGTATATTCTGCCGGCCATGGAAAGAGGTCTTTGGTTTATTCCCCGGCTTGGTCAGGTCTGAATATCCGAGAGGGGAAACCCCTTAGCTCGGCACCACCTTTATCAACCAGTTCATGAAGGTCAGGGGTGATTTTCCCGTCGACTTTCGCCCGCTCGGGTGGGTTCATTCTTCCAACAGATCCTGATGGGGCAGGATGGTTGGATTTGTCCTCGTCGAACTTGGAGCTCTGCTGGAACAGGTGGGGTTGTACCACTCGGTCAGGGCTGTGTAATATGGCCTCCCGCAAAGTTCCCATAATTTCTATAGCATCCTGGAGCATTATAATCCTTTGACGGGGACATTTTTTACTCCAGCCAGAGAGATGGGGCTTGCTCTTCATGAGCTGTATAAAGTTTCGGGGCTTGTTATGGGAGATGCCCCTTATGAAGAATACGTTCCGACTTCTGAGGAACTTCATCTCTTGAAGAAGGAGAGCCCTCAAGTATATGAGACATACTGGGAAGTGTTGCGTCACTTTCACATCTGTGGTCAAATAACCTCCTGGAGAAACAGCGGTGTCAAGCAGATGTCCTGGGCGAGCTACCTATTCAACGGTATAAATAAGAAAGATAGCCCAGTGACCAGCCTGGCTCCATGTACTGATGAAGAAATTGCTGAGAGAATTGACGCTTCTGCGAGCTCTTACACCACGGAGTCAAATGAAGATACTTTCAAACCTGATACGGTCATTGAAAGTTTTCATCATCAAGCCCGAGTTCCTATTTCTGACCGGGCGCTATTGGCGGGCTTTCTTATGCTATGGCTGAAGCGCTGCGTGGTGCCAACACTGCCACATGAAGTAATTGTCGCCGATGTGGTGTACCCGGCAGTTTTGTTGGCCTACGGCAAGTCTATCGCCCTCCTTCCAGCAATGGTGGCTGGAATTCAAAGTAGATTAAAGGCTCTGATTAAGAGCCTGTGCCAAGTGGAAGCCATTGTCGACTCCAAGGGCAGACCAGAGGTTGACTCGGAGGGAAGGCCAAGAGTAAAGACTCCTAACCTCAGGATCGAGCTTCCATATACGTACTTGATGGCTTGGTACGTTATGCGCTGCCCTTCACTGATGACCGCGGTGCCTCTATCCGAGGGTTTGTCCTTTTTGTGCAGAAGCTGGAGAACTCAAGCTGGTGTTGCTATTACATGTTCTACGTTCGGAAATGTATTCTGAACGCTTCGAACTATCATCTCGACCATTACTTCCCCGAGATTGCCGGTGCATCTTACGGGGATAAATTCGCCGACCTTGTGGGACCAGATGATTTCACAAGGTTGCCATCGGGAGTCTTCTGTTGGCTGATTAATATTCGGCCCGGGTATCTGCTCTTTCGGCAAGGGAACTCATGTACGATCGAGCCTTATATGCCGAGCAGTTTTGCTCGACAATTCGGCTATGATCAATTATATATCGATAACCCCAATGCCAAACTCTCCTTCAACGGGAATTTGTTTGAAGGTGCTCCGGCATGGTATTATAGTGTGACTGGAGGGACAAAAGCTGTTTTCAGCTTGCCTCACAAGACGCCCAACCGTTACACTAGCGTCAGCTTCTATACTTGGTACTCCCTGGCTAGCAAGATGCCTGGTTTCTCAATAAATATCTCATGAATCAAGAGCATCAAGGTGACTTATAAGGACAAATTGGAGTTCAACAAACGCGCTCGAGGTATGGAGGAGTACCAGGCAGCCGAGAAAGAAGCAGGAGGGGAAACATGGGTGGGACCGAGAGCGGCAGCACCCAAGGAGCAGCCCGCTAAAAAGAGTCGACAGGCTGTGTCCAAGCGTTCCCATGGCTCTACTTCCATGAGCCTATTCCGAAGAAGGCTAGGAGAGACTCGGAGGATGAAGCTTCAATGTCTGAGGTAGTTCCTTCTGGTGTTGAGGAGCAGAGGGAGGAAGAGGAGGAAGAGGAGATTCCCTCTCTTCGTCCTCGCGGTCTACGCAGCAGGGGCCCCATGATCCTAGAAGAAGGGGAACTTGCAGATGAACCCGCCACAACTGAAGAGGCTGAGCAACCCGAAGTTGACTTGATAGGGAGGGATAACGTTGAAATCCCAGGGGTTTCAACCCAGCCTGGGCCTTCTTCAGTTTATGAGAGGAGGGCTGAAATACAACAGCCTGGGTCTCCAGTGTATTGATGCCCACTTCACAGACTATTGATCCCAGTCCGACTACCGGGTTGCTGAGCACTAAAGCCTCGATTGCTGAGCCTGCTTGTGTTGAACTGTTATCTTCATCGTCCGAAGAACATGGATATTATTCTGGCGAAGAAGTTGATCTTGGCGACGAACCCGCTCTTCCTGACACGAGCAAATTTTCGCATATTTCAGAGGAAGAGATACAAGGACTCGACCCTATGGTGGCTTCACCGTTAGCAATAATTACAGCTACCGAAGGTACTTTTCTTGTTTTCATGAACCATCTCCTTCTCAAGTTAGGGAAGGATTCTGACATTTACTTTTGATTTTCAGGGCTGGCTATCGACGGTGAGGCCACCACCTCTTCTCATATTGAAGATATGATTCAAGAGCTTGCCCAGCAAGAGGGCCCTGAGGCTCCTATTATCGGGATGCCTCAGGAAAGTGCAATCGTTGAGGTTGGGGAAGCCTCAACCCCACATGATCTATCCAGGAACGTGCCATCTTCAGACCCTCAACTTAGTAAGAGAATACTGATGTATTGAATATCCTCCTTTTTATTGTCATGATTGATATTTCGATGGTTTGCAGAGAGTGCTGGAGTAGCTCAAGCAGAGAATCTTGCGGCAGGCATTAACGCAGAAGGCAGTACAGCTCAAACCTCGACCGGGGAACCTGATGTCGAAAGGTTTGCTGTTACTCCAGTCGCAGTGGAGACTGCTACAACAATAACCGCCCCGGAAGTGTCGGCGACCATCTCAGTACCTGACGAACCTATCGTCGGCCTTACTCCTGAATTGATTCCCGTCTCTCGCCCTATCATGGAAAGGGGGTCCGGGAGTACGTCAGCAGAGTTCTCTCCAGTTAATGACATCATGGAAGAGCTAGCACGTCAAATGGTGCAATAAATTTTTGCTTCCATGAGATCTTGTATTGACCTCATCCTTTCCGGGGGCAGCTCTTTCGAGTTTGCCCGAATACTTCTCGAAAATCAGATCGAGAATATTGGCCATACTGGAAGTCTTTCGCAGGTTAGGGCATGCCTGATGCTACTGGAGCAACTGGGGAGCCACCTGAAGGAGATCAAGACTCTGGAGAATGCTGACTCAGTAGACGAGGCTCGGACAACCCTGAATGAGCTTCTTGCCGCTCAAGAACATGAGCGAAAGGAGATGGAGGAACAAATAGCTGAAGAGACCCGCCATCTCTAGCATTTCCAAACTGACCACCAAAGGCTGATTGGTGATTCGAAGGAATCTGAAATCGTCATACAGAATGCAGAGCAGGTTATTACCATTGCTCGAGCTACCATAGCCAGGTTACAAGCCTTGATCGAGATCAATGAGCAGAAGCTTGCCGCTGCTAGGAAAAGGCTGAAGGAGCTGGAAAATGCTAGAACGCAAGCTGAAGAAAGCCTCTCTGTTCATTCCTCCAGGTTGGAGTCTCTTCAAGCACAACTGGCTGCGAAGAAATTTTTGTCTGAGGAGGAGCTGCGGGTCCAAGCTCTAATGGAGGCTGAGAAGGCACGTCAGCATGAGATGCATCATCTCCGAGAACAAATCCGTTCTTTGGCGAAGCAAGATTATTAGCCTCCCCCCTTTTTTTGTTTAAAAAGAACACTCTACTTGTCAAGAGTGTTTGTATTACTTTTATCATTTTTGAATCAAATAATAAAAGTCTTCAGAATTTTCCTCCATTTCAAGTTTTTTTTTTTGCTCGCTGTAGATGAACTCAATTTCATAACCGCAGCCTTTAACTGTAGTCTTTAGTCGGCCATGAATAATAAACTCAGGCTGAACTAAGTTCTTGAATGAAACGCGGTTCTGATTTATAGTGGAGACGCGGTTCTGGGAAACGCGACTCTGACCCGCTAATGGAGACGCCGTGAAGACGCGCGAAATCTCCTTTTTGATAAAGAAGCGGCTCTGATTATGGAAGGACGCGGATCCCTGGACGCGGCTTTTAATTCTGTCAGGATGCAGAATTCAGGATGTAGTGGAGACGCGGTCTTAGGCTCCTCAAGACTGACGCATGGATCTCAGCTAGTTGATGGGGACGCGGCACTGGCTCAGTAGAGAGGCGTCTCTGGACCCTTGGTAAGGCGCAAACTCAAGCTGTATTGAATTTATGATAAAAATACAACTGTCATCTCGCAATGGAGACGTAGTTCCGAGTTCATAGGCCTTCTCTGTTGGGGACGCAAGCTTCGGAACGCAGCTTTCAATTTGATGCGGACTCAAGATCCAATTTGCTGAGGAGACGCGGCTCTTTATCGCTCTCAGAAACGCGATAGAAAGTCTCTTAGCAGAAATGAAAGGAATGCAGCCTTTGGATTTATGACGGGACGCGAATTTTAGGACGCGACCGTTGAGTCTGCACTTAACGCGACCTCCCAAGTGTCGCATGCGACCCGTTTTAATGATCTGGTTGGACCTTTAAATGCCAAGTTGGTGTTGACGATTCGGAGATTTGCGTCCTCGATGTTTCCCGAAGCGGCAATTGGGCTTTGGCATTAATATCTTTAAATGCCAAGTCGGCGTTGACGATTGGGGACTTGCGTCCTTGGCATTTCTGAAACGGCAATCCACGCGTCAGCTCTTCACTGGGCTTTGGGATTAATATCTTTAAATGCCAAGTCAGCGTTGACGATTGGGGACTTACGTCCTTGACGTTTCCGAAACGGCAATCCACGCGTCAGCTCTCTATTAGGCTTTGACGTACGTGCGGGAATTAAGGCCGATGGCTCTAATTTTTACGCCATTAATCACAGGCCTTACGGGTTGCCTATAAATAGGTCTCGCCCCCTTAACAGTCCATTGCTTAGACTGTTTCCCCTTGAGAGCAGGCGCTCTGAGGGACTCATCTTCTTCCTTCAATGGGATTTGCCCCCATGGACAGCGAAGACCCAAAGCTTTCATGCTTTTCTTTAATCTTTTCTGAAGATTATTACTGTCAAGTGATTTTAAGATCAAAAAGCGTCCCTCTGAGTACTTTTTATATCCGCGCCTTGATGCAGAAAGTTCAACCTTTAAAGGATTATTCTGCGGGCAAGAATTACTTGTCCACCATGAAATACTCAGCCCCACCGAGTTTCAGTTTTGCTGTCCCTTGAGGAGATTCACCTTCTTGACCTTCTCTTGAAGCCTGACTGGTGCGCTTATTATTTAGAAGTTGCGCCTTTTAAACTTCTTGATGAAGCACGAGTTGATTGAGTCTGAACTCTAACTCAAAATCCTCTGGACGCGAGTGTAATGGACTTTGCACCTGGACTGTGAGACGCGAGCTTTGCATATAGAGCTCGCGCTTGAGGCTGTTGACTTAGAAGAATTTTAATTCTGGCCGAAGGTTTCAGACTTGAATGTAGCAACCCTTGCTTCTCAAACAAGGATGTGGCAATTTTCGCATCTGATTCTCTTCGCGTCTCATATTTTAGACGCGGGTCTAAAACTAGACCGTGTTCCAATCTGTGTATATTCGAAATCCACAACTTTGATCGCGTCTGTTTCTGTCGTAACAAATTTTGACTTTCTGCGTGGGTCATCCCTGCGTTTGAAGTTCACAGCTATGCCGCGTCTGTCCTTCAGTTTTCCTGTTTCAGAATACTAACCTTCTGGTTTTTACTTCTCACAGGTAGCCTCAATCATCCTTTCGCATATTCACTGGGCCCTTGGGAGAATATATCGGCCAGCGAACTTGTTTGATGGTCGACCATTGGAGGAGAAGTCACGGCTCCTGTTTATGAAAGACGAGGATTTGCACGGGTGATGACATCCATCGAGACCTCATTGGACACGATGTACCAGTCATGCCCCCGGGTTCGCCATGGTCACAGTGGGTATGGCGGTAGATATGGTGGTGGGTATGATGGTGGGTATGGTCCTCTTGCAGGTCACTGGAAAGAGGACATCACATGTAAGGTCTCGAATCCTCCCTTCACCAATCTTACCCCAGAAATGACATCAATGAAAAGTTCATGTTCATTAGATGACTTTCTGGTGGTAGAGATGTTCATCAACGAAGGATCATGGCCTACACTAGTTGGTCATGTGGAATCAGAAGGTTCTGCTGCATTTCGACCTCAAGAAACACCATTGTTCTTGGTCAACGATGGACTCCTTTGATGTTTACGTCATGCATTATGATGTAATCAGCATCCGATCGTTACAATAGTTCTCAGCCCTTCTTTGACACTCTTCCAAATATCTTGTATTTGGAGTGGTGAGAATGCTTCAGGGAGTGAGTGCAGCCTTTTACTGAGAGAGGGACTTCTTTGTACTCCTGTATTGTAACACTCAATCTTACTGTATAAGAGAGCGTTTTGTATCACTTTCATATATAAATAAAAGCGACACTTTTTCCTTGTCTTCTTATATTGTCTTGAATTCTTTTTTTTTTTTTGTATTGAAATCAGATGAATAGAAGTAAAGGATCTTTGACTTGTCAAAAATACGATAATAGTCTTAACGAGTCAAAGTTTGTAGAAAGATCCTATTTCAGGAATCTAACCATGCTGTCAGAGGTGTGATATTAACTTGACAGAATTGAGATAATTCTTGTGGACTTGCCAATCTATAAATGAGAGTGACAAGTGGAATTTGTACCCTAGGGAGGATGAGTTTTCAACAGAAGTTTGGAATTAACTTGACTAAGACCCAGCTGGGGATTTAGCGAAAAACACTGTTAACGGTGTAATGTTAACCTAACAATATTTTTACATGGACTTGTTATTCTGTTGACGAGAATAACAAGTGAGACTAGACTCGCAGGGAATCTAGGAGGACTTTTTCTGTTAGAGGTGTAATATTAACTTAACGGGTTGAATAAAGTCTTGTCAAAAGTGTGATGTTAACTTGACAAGGGTGTGAGTCAGAGGTGTAAGATTAACTTAACTCAAGAGTGTTTCAGTTTCATTTGGGAAGACTGAAAAGTGTCACTGTCATAGGTGTAATGTTTAACTTGGCAGTGAGGGTAAGCTAGAGGTATAATTTTGAACTTGGCATTGGTCATCTCGACTTTGACAAGGAAGTCCGAGGGAAAGTCATGGCCATAGGTGTATTGTTGAACTTAGCGATGACTTGGATGCTAGAGGTGTAATGTTAAACTTAGTATCGCTCATGTCAGCTTCGATACGGAAGCCTGAGGGGAAGTGACTGTCAGAGGTCTAGTATTGAACTTGACAGCAACTTAATCACTGTTAGAAGTGTAATGTGAAACTCAATAGTAATTTGTCAGAGGTGTAGTATTAACTTGACAGAAATTGGCTCGAGATAGGAGCAATTTGAGGACCCGTCGTTCTATTGATGAGAAGTAACAGGTAGAATTTGAAATGTCAGAGGTGTAATGTTAAACTTAACATTGAATTGATTTGCGATATAAGCAATTTTGAAGACTTATCATTCTATTGATGAGAAGTGACAGGTGAAGTTGGAAGTGTCAGAGGTGTAGTATTAACTTGACAAATTTAAAGGCTTGCTACTCCATACAGAATTGAGACAAGTAAGGTTTGTACTTACTAGGGAGCATTGAAATTTTTCATTGCCAGAGGTATGATGTTAACGTAGCAGTGACTGTATTTTATGGGCCTACCATTCCGTGTATGAGAATTGGTAAGGAATTTTGGAGGAGAGAGTGGGACCAAGTCCACTTAAGATTTTTAGCAAACCCTCAGCTATCAACGGATTTGATGTGCCTTTATCAGCTACCGTTTGAGTTGGGCTAGCCATGCTATTCCCCTCAGCATGATGAGTTATCGAAGACTTATGTTGGACTTAGAAGCCAACATTTTCCTCAGTCCTTAGCCGTCGGAGGCGTCGGACGTTAATGAAGAGAGCAATACTAAACTCAAGTTTCGTCTTTTGTTTCTTTCTCAAGATTTACAAGAACTTTTCTTAGATCTGGAGCTTTGATCAGAGGTGTAGTATTAACTTGATCAGAAGAAAAGTATTATTAAGATAGTACTTCTTTAAGAATCTGCCATTGATCGGCATCATGAGTGTATCGCCATTTGAAGTTATGAGGCGATATGCACCATTTGAGTAAACTGACTCTACTACAAACGGTCCTCCCCATTTGGGTTGAAATTTTCCTTTTGCTTTATGCGTCATTACCATAGGTCTTCTGACGGCTAAGACAAGGTCACCTTTCTTGAAAGTTCGCGCCTTAACTTTCTTGTTGAAGGCTCTGGTAATCCGGGCTTGGTAAAGCTCGATTTGTTGTTGGGCCTGCAGACATTTATCTTAGGCTTCCAATTCTTGGAGTCACAGTCGATGCTTCTCCTCCTTTGTCATCTCTGCTGTCAATACGACGCGTAAAGATGAAATTTGAATTTCTAGTGGAAGCACGGCTTCACACCCATATACCAAAGAAAATGGCGTAGCTTTAGTTGGGGTTCGAAAAGTTGTGCGATAGGCCCATAAGCATTCACCTAACTTGTCGTCCCAGTCACGCTGACTTTTCGAGACAAATTTCTTGAGAAGCTTACCAATGGTCTTATTGAAAGCTTCTGCGAGACCATTGGCGGCAGGGTAGTATGCTGTTGAAGACACACTCTGGATTCTGAACTTAGTACAGAACCTCTAGAAAGCCTGACTGACGAACTGGGGTCCATTGTCATGGACGATTCGCCGAGGTACACCAAAACGGTAGATGACGTGATGTTTAACGAATTTGATCACATCAGACGAGTTTACCTCCTTCAATGGAATGGCCTCAGTCCATTTAGAAAAGTAATCGGTTATGGCTAAAATGAACCGATGTCCTTTTGATGACGGTGGACTGATGGGCCCAACTACGTCCATGCCCCGCATCTCAAATGGCCAGGTAGAAGTTGTAGAGTGAAGGTACCCTGGTGCTTGATGGATGAAATCACCATGCACTTGGCAGGCGTGATATTTTTTGGCATAAGTGATGGCGTCAGAGATCATCTTAGGCCAATAATATCCCAACCTTTGGAGTCGATCCCCAAGTTTTGGGCCAGGTTGATGGGCTCCACATATACCGTCATGGGCTTCTTTCAATACCTCCTGTGCCTCTTTTTGTGATAGGCAGCGAAGCAAGATCCCGTTATGCGATCGACGATACAATGTTCGTGTGATCGCATTATAGTAGAATTTGGGGGCTTTCCTTCTAATGGCAGCCGCTTCTTTGGTATCATCAGGCAGGATGCCATATAAGACATAATCGATGTAAGGGAATCGCCAGTCTCTATGCTCTGGGCCAGTTGACGACTCAAGAACTTCTTTGACTTGACAATCTCCTGTTGGCTTCTGATAATCTTCAGAAGTGATTCTTGGGTAATAAAGGTCATGGCTATGGACAAGTATTTTCTCTACTACCCCAGCTGGAAGGGCTAGCGAGGCAGCGAGAGACGCCAGTACATTTGCATGCGCATTTTACTGGCGGCGTACATGATCGATGTAAAAGTTTTTGAACTTCCTGGCCATGTGGACAGTCGCATTGTAATAGGGTACTAGATCCTTATGTCTGACTTCGTACTCTCCGCGAACTTGATTGACGATAAGTTTAGAGTCACCATATGCCTCGAGATTTTTAACACCAATCTCATCGGTGAGTTGCATTCCAATCAAAAGGGTATTGTACTCTGCTACATTATTGGAACAAGGCTCGGTTAATGAGAAGGCTCGAGGAATCACATAGTCCTGTGGGGAGACGAGTACTACCCCTACTCCTGCTATGATATGTCCTTTTGGGCCTCTTCTCGATGCACCGTCAAAGAAAAGTTGCCACACTTGTCTTTCGAAAGATGTCTGAGTTAGGCAAACTTCAGTGATCTCATCTGGAAGATCCTCGTAAAGTTCGGTTGCCCTCAGATCTGGATGCTCAGCCAGAAAATCCGCCACCGCTTGTCCCTTCACGGCTTTTTGTGGTTAAAAGCGTATTTCATATTGGGATAGCAGTATGGCCCATTTTGCCAATCGGCCGTTTAACGCTGAAGGCTTTGTCATGAGTAACCTCAAGGGGTTGACCTTTGATATGACGTTTATAGTTTGGCCTACCAATAGTGTCGCATTTTCTGAACAGCGAACACCAACGCCAAACATTCCTTCTCGATCGGGTTGTATCGATGTTCAGCTCCAATCATGGTTCTACTCAAATAATAGATTGCTTGTTCGCGTCCTTGATCATTGTTCTGGGCTAGTAAAGCTCCTAAAGAATGGTCCATTGCTCGGACGTATATCAGGAAAGGTTTTCCGGGCACCGGAGCTGCAAGGACTGGTGGTTGCGTGAGGTACTGTTTGATTTCCTCAAACGCTTGTTGGCAAGCATTGTCCCAAATAAACGAGACATCCTTCTTCATTAATTTGGTAAAGGGTTGACATCTTCCGAAGAGATTTGAGATGAACCTTCGGATGTATGCCAATCGTCCTTACAATCCCTTGAGTTCTCTGAGATTCTGTGGAGGTTGCATCTCCTGAACGGCGCGAACCTTTTCCGGGTCCAAATGAATTCCTGTGGAGGTTACGACAAACCCTAGAAATTTATCACTGGCCACCCCCAGGAAGGATTTGGTAGAGTTCATCTTCAATTGATGGGCCCGCATGATGTCGAAGATAACCTTTAAATCGGTTATATGATCACCTTTAACGCGGCTTTTTACTGCAATGTCGTCAATATAGCATTCCATCGTTTTGCGCATGTGTTCGTGAAAAATGGCATTCATGACCCTCTGATATGTCGCCCCCGCATTCTTTAGTTCAAAGGGCATGACGGTGTAGCAATATACCCCCAGTGGTGTCCTGAAAGAGGTATGCTTTTCATCATCAAGATAAATTTTGATTTGGTTATACCCTGAGAATCCATCCATGAAGGACATTCGCTCAAATCCACACGTATTGGCAATCATGACATCCGTGATTGGAAGTGGGAATTCGTCCTTGGGACAGGCCTCGTTCAGATCGCGAAAATCAATGCAGATCCGAATCTTTCCGTTCTTTTTGGCAACAAGAACGATATTGAATCAATGCAGATCCGAATCTTTCCGTTCTTTTTGGCAACAAGAACGATATTGGCTACCCAATCAGGATGTTGTTCTTCCCTGATGAAGCCAGAGTCTATAAGTTTTTTGACTTCTAACTGAATTGCCTCCATTACTTCTGGACGGAACCGTCGCTGCTGTTTTTTGATAGGCTTTACGTCCGAATTAATGTTGAGGCGATGCATAGCCACTCGAGGATCAAGTCCAGGCATGTTCTCGTAATTCCAAGCGAAAACATCTATATACTCTCGCATAAGAGATATTAAATCTTCTTTCTCAGAAAGCGACAGGCTTTCGCTTATAAATATGAGCTTAGGATTAGTCTCATCTCCTAGATTAATCTGAGCAACCTTATCTTCCGTGGGTGGCTCGTGCTGTTCAAAGCGAGTATCCTAAAGAGCATTTAAGTGCTTGATCCAAGGATCAGTATCAGACTGGATCATCTCTTCATCTTTGTCTTCCAGATGGCTGGTTGAAACCATATTCACTGAAAGTTCTCTGAAGATGTTACCGAAACTAAAATCTGACTCCCACGATGACGTGCCTGATAAGTAATTATGGCATAATGACTCTTCAGACTCAGAGGCTGATGGGATCGGAGTTGACACATAGCCCAACCCCCTGCGAGTCCGATGATAATAATCAGGTTTTTCCTTTTGGCACAAAAGATCGAAGTAGTATTCTCCTTCCTTTGCCGAAGTTCAACCCTGGACCGTTTGTCAGATCATACCCCATCCTTTCCATCATTCTGAGTACACTTGGCCCATAATGACCGAACTGAGGGGGTTCTTTCTCGCTTTCTGCTTCTTCACGAGACATCGGCTCGGATTTAATTTATCCGAAAAGAATGGTTTTTGGCCTTTCCGTCTTACTGGAACCATGAATATTGATTCCTGCGCATCGCCGGCATCTTGGTACGTTTCGAAGGACGACTTCACTGGTACATGCAATGACGTAAAAGCATCCATTGCCGACCAAGGGTCACCGTCCATTTCAGTACTAGCGTCTGACGGTACTGAATCAGAACGAACACAGAAAAATAAGCCAAATCTAATTCTTCATTAATATACCATCCGCCTACATCATCGGCGGTGTTATCAACATCGAGCTTATTAATGCTCGTTACAAGTGGATCTAGTTCCCACATGCACTCTTCTTTTTCCGGCTCGGTGTCGGCTGCATTACCAGAGTCTGGCTCCTCTGGTTGCGGGATTTCGTTTGTTTCCACAGAGTCCTTTCCACTCCCGTCGATGTTTTTCATGACTTGGTGGAGGGTGGAGGGAACGATAGAATTACAATGAATCCATGGTCGTCCCAGCAGCAAATTATATGAGGTGTCGGCATCGATCATGTAGTATGTCACTTCCGACTTTAAATCCCCAATTTGGCATTTGAGCTTGATCTTCCCCATTGGACGGGTACCATTGGCATTGAACCTATAAATGGTCGTCTGAGTAGCGCTCAACTGGTGGGTAGGAATCCCTAAATGTTGCATGACCCGGCGAGGCATAATGCTTAATGCAGACCCTGGATCTACCTGAATACGGCTT
The DNA here is from genome assembly GCA_038442645.1 of Agave tequilana. NCBI lineage: Eukaryota > Viridiplantae > Streptophyta > Magnoliopsida > Asparagales > Asparagaceae > Agave > Agave tequilana. Next base: position 7,332 of record JAVJIF010005724.1, on the reverse strand, counting down.
ACTTCAAATGATCCGATATACCCTGTGAAGTATAGGGGTCGATCATGTTTCCCTTTAACCTGCATATCATCTGCCGTGAAGGTGATGCAGGGAGCATTCTGGGAGGCGTGGAGGCAATCCTCTACATCTTCCTCCCGTGGTCCAACCAGCACCTGGGTCATAAAAATCTCAGCGTCAGCTAGAGCCTCTCTCAAAGCTTCTCTGATTGACTTTGATAGCCTCAAAAGCTCGTAAAGAGTGATTCGGGCCGGGATATTGGCCAGTTGAGTCAGGACGTCAAAACGATAAGGTGTCGTGGATCCTTCCGCGATGTCTTTTGAGAAAGCTTTGAAAAATCGAAGCTCTTTCTATCTCTCCACGGGTTGTTTTGTGGAGGGCTTGGCTGACTCTGTAGCGGGTTTTGGAGTCGGCGCCATTTCGTCATACTTTTTCAAATATGACTGACCAGAACGAGTTTTCGCCACAAGTTGGTTGGGTTCTGCAGTGAGGACTATTGTTCCTCTTCTGAATCAGTCAGTGCGGGAACACCAGTTTCCGCTTGTCGGGAAGAAGCGCACACCACATTACAGGACAAAGCTTTCGCTTTGCCTCTAGACCTTCTGCTGGTAACAGTGGTCCATTGCTGGCCGTCCACAAGGTCGGGATGAACCCACATAACTTCTCCCTGAGGTGTGGGAACAGATACAAGACCCTTCTCTTGCTGATGGTGAGGGTCTATGTTGACCATTCTTAGCTCCCCTCTTGGGATGGGGACTACTCCAGAGGGTGTTGGAGGTTGTCTTCCAAACTGGAGGAATGATGTCATATTAGTCGTTACTTTTTTCTGCTCTGGACGGAGTTTTAATACCTCTGCGTCAATCAAAGCCTGAAGGATGTCTTTGAAGACATAACAGCTCTTGGTAGGGTGTCCCAGCATCCTATGATACAGGCAGTAGTTGGATTATCGGTTTTACCGACTTCTTCAGGGCGTCTAGGTTCAGGAAGCTTCAGTCTGTTGCTCTTGTTAAGTAACATGAACAGCGAGTCAACATAATCGTCCCTGAAGGAATACTGCTTGCTGGCGCGCGGCTGACTTGAAGAGCCATTCCCTTGACCGGTGAGGTTTAACGGGGGATTTGGTCTCTGTCGCCAAGTTATCCTCCCTTTTTGTTTGGAGGGATGCGTCTGGTGCACGCCTTGTCGACCTTTCAGGTCTGAGTTTGTTTTCTTCTGCCCTAACCCGGGCGACAATTTCTTCAGCCTATTCACCTTGTTGGATCAATTATTTTCAGGTGCGGCTTTCAGCAACTCCTATTTGGGCAAGGAGCGAAGTTTGTAGATTGTGGCGGCATGTTTCCACCAGGGTGACTTGGGTCATACCGCTTGGACATCGGAGTGCTACATTCCGAAATCTTCTACAAATGATTTGACGGACTCCCCCTTTCGCTGCTTTGTAGCCAAAAGAGTAGGCATTGTGACCTCTGAGTCGTCTTCAAAGAAGCGTGTCAGAAATAGCTTCTCCAAATCGCCCCAATTCTTAATGGAGCCTTTCGGGAACTTCATAAACCATTCAAAGGCAAGCCCTTTTAGGGTGCCGATGAACAAACTTGCCAGGATGGCATCGTTATCTACTACATTCCCTGTCTGAGACTTAAAATAGTAGATATGTTGGTTCGGTGACCTTTTGTCGTCGATGCTTGGAGGGTCGGAGCTTTGAACTTGAGAGGGTATGGAACAAGGTCCCATTCAGCCGGATATGGCCGGACCACTCCTGCTTCTTGAAGGCCTTGCCGATTAGTAAGGGCCTCAAGACGTTGCTCTAACTGATTCATTCTTTTAGAATGAACCCTTCCCTGGTCTCGGACGTCTTTTTCTGAGATAAGGATTTAGATGAGCCAGAAGTAGATTGCTCTCTCCTCAATATGTACAGAAGATGAGCTTTCTCCCTCTTTTCGTTTGCCCTTAGACTTTTTAGAGGAGACTTTGTCAGTTGACTTCCTCTTGTCTTCAAGCAATTGTGCCAGCATATGCTTAAGGGATTCGATAGATTCTTATTAAGCGCGAATCATCTCGAATTGTTCCTTCTAGACCTGGGCTTGCTGCTCCAAACGCCTGGCTGTCTCCTCTGGAGTGTTTGTCATGTAAATAAAGGCCTTCTTCTCTATGGAAGAGTTCGAAGCCTGTGACTCTGCAATAGCGGAATGCGAGTCATTTACTTCAATGCCCCGAGCCAGAGCACTATAATTGATCGGGAGAATTACCCCAGTCCGAGTGCGAGTATGTCGGTACACTCCTTCTGGCTCTGTGTCAGACTCGTCAGGGCTGACCACAGCTTGCTTTCTCCTACTCCTATTTGTCATATTTGCAGTGAGTTCAGGGTATTCAGTATCAGAGAAAGTCCTCCTCCTGTGGGAGCGATTTCTTTTAGCTGATCGGGAAGTTAAAGTCGACTGTCTGAGTATAGACTGTCAGCTTGCACGTGAACTGCAACGGCACTCAGAGAGCATTATGATAAGTCGTTTGCAGCAGCACGACGGAATGACCAAACTAGCACTCCTCTTCTTTGTCAAATAACCTCTTAGATCCATGGGAGGGGGATCGAAGAGATTAGCCTCAGATGGTCGAGGGCTTTTCAACTTGCGAGAATTATCCTTGCTTCGCAAAGCTGAGACGTAAGGTTCTGAGTCGCGGAGCTCATGTCCTGAGAAATGAACGCAGCTCTCGCGTTGTGGCTCTGAAACGCGGGCCTTGCACCTCTGCTGAGAAGAGACGCGGCTCTCGCGTTGTGGCTCCGAAACGTGAGTCTTGCGCTTCTATTGAAGAGAGGCGTGGCTCTCGCGTTGCTGATTGTCGCATCTGGGTAGAGATGCTTGGAAACGCGGGCCTTCTGGGTCTCGCGTATAAATGTAAAAGCGCGGGTCTCGTGTCTTGGATGAGGAGCACGGACCTCGCGTTGCTGCTCGTGGCGTTCGGGAAGCGGTGCTTCAGAAACGCGAGCTTGGTGATTCCCGCGTTTAGGTTGCCAAACGCGGACTTCACGTATCTGAAATGGTTCAGAAGAGACGCCGGTCTGAACTTCGCGTCCTACCTCGGTTGGACAAACAGTTGTTCCGACTTGTAGTTGACGCGCACGCCGTCTATGTCGTCGTTCGGCATTCCGGTTACGTCGTGTGGGTTGAAGGGAACCCCCGGTAACCTGGCGCTGAGGAAGAGAATGAACAGGCTGAACATCAGGGATGTTAACCACGCGGGTCTCCTGGGAGACGTTGACGCCGGCGTTACGCATGATGCGATTAGCTACGACTTCCTTCTCACCAGTCGCGTCTGAGAGGATCTCAGAGCGGACTTGAGAGCAAATCCCCGAAGAGACTCTGCGGTAGGCCCGGGCCTTAGGGCTCTTGGAGCCAGAAGAGAGGAACTCTTCGTACTTCGCCTGGTCAAATTCTACGACAAGTGATTCGACCGTTTTCCCATACAGGCGACGTCACCTTGCGCCACAACTTGCTCGTCAGTAGAGAAAGTAGTCCCCAGCGGAGTCGTCATCTCTTGTACGGTGGAGAAGTTTCCTCGTAAAATTTTCTTAAATCAAATGAAAAATTACAGCGGATGAACACTCCGACTACAAGGGAGGGGAGATGTTTAGACTTGAATCTCCCTTTTGTTTAATGCTGGGTTCTTAATGTGGCGGTGGAAAGTGAATCTTGTTTTCAGTTGACTGGGTAAACGTCAGGACCTCTTGGGAATCCTCTCTTTGGACGTTAGACAGAGTAACACAGCTCCTGTCGACCAGGAATCTCAAAGAGTTTATAGGCAAAGATTGACTTGTACGCAGGTTGCTTGAAGAGTAGAACTCTCTTTCTTTTCGGTGGAAGTCTCGGGGCTTCTAAGGCTCGCAAGCAAAATTCTTCTCTCAGAATTATCTGATCAACCGACTGACCCCTTCTCCATAGCAACGGGACTATTTATAGAGGTTTTAGGGGTGAACGTGCCCCCTAAAAACGCTCCATAATGGGGGTTAACTTCCTCATTATGTGGGCAGTGATTGGCCCCATAACGAGGGTATTATAACTGAGACGCAGGTTTCGGCCCTCACCTTGACGCTGCAGTGATGCTGAGACGCGGGTTTCGACCGTCACGCCTTGGTGCTGCAGAGATGCTGAGACGCAGGTTTCGACCGTCGCGCCTTGGTGCTGCAGAGATGCTGAGACACGGGTTTCAACCCTCGCGTGTTGGTGCTGCAGAGATGCTAAGATTAGCCCTACGTCTGGAGTTTGGACTCTGCTTTTTGATGACTTGTCTTTAATGATTTTTAGACAGCCTACATACTTATCGATAGATCCATCGGGTTTTAATTTTCTTTTGAAAATCCACTTACACCCAATTGGTTTACTACGAGGAGGCAAGTTTGCCAATTCTCAAGTATGATTACTTAGTATGGATTCTATTTCGCTATTTATAGCTTCTTTCACATTTGTGCTTTTGGGATAGACATAGCCTCTTTAAATGTTTAAGGCTCGCTTTCAATAGCGTATGCTATGAAATCTGGACCAAAAGATTTTGAGATTCTAGATCTCCGACTTCTTCTTGGTTCAATTTTCGTATTAACAATCGGTTCCTCGGGACTTTCGTCCCTGAACGCCATCTCATGTGTTTTTTTCCCAGAAGTCTTATATGTTTCCCGTTTATATGGAAAAATATCTTCAAAGAACACAGCATCTCTAGATTCGATAATCATATTTACATAAATATCTGGTATTTCTGATTTATGAACTAGAAATCTGTAGGCACTACTATTCAAGACATAGCCTATGAATATGCACTCCATAATTTTGCTCCCAACTTAGTCTTTTTAGGTAATAGTGCTAGCACCTTTGCAAGGCACCCCCACATTTTGAGGTAATGGTAGGAAGGTGTCCTTCCATGTCATAACTTAAATGGTATAAGATCAAGTTTCTTGTGGGGTCTTCTGTTTAGAATATAATTTGCAGTTAACAGAGCTTCCCCCACAAGTTCTGCGGACCTCCAGAACTTACGAGCATGGAATTGATTATCTCCTTCAAAGTTCTGTTCTTCCATTCAGCAATTCCATTTTGCTAAGGAGTATATGGTGCTGTTGTTTGATGGATTATACCAAATTTAGCACATAACTCACTAAAATCATTTGATTCATATTCTCTGCCTCTATCGGATTTTAGAATCTTGATTTTCTTATTGAGTTGATTCTCAACTTCGGCTTTATATGTTATAAACATATTTATTGCCTCATCCTTACTGTTTAAAAGATACACATAACAATATCTTATACAGTCATCAATAAAAGTAATAAAATACTTTTTACCGCCTCTAGTTGGCATAAACTTCAAGTCACACAGATCGCTATGAATTAACCCTAAAAATTCTGTATTTCGATCAATTGAGTGAAATGAATTTTCGCTAACTTGGCCTCAACATAAATCTTACACTTGCGAATTTCTTCCAAGTTGAGTTTAGGGATATATCCTAGATTAAACAAGTTTTTAATGACTTGTAATTTATATGTTCTAATCTAGCATGCCATAAAGTAGGAGACTCAAGCAAATAAACAGAAGATGTTCCTTTATTTACAAGCTTCAGGTACAAATACACAGATTTTTTTATCTACCACTACAACATTGGTTTTAAAAAGTCCATCAATAAGATAACCCTTTCCCACATACATCCCACCCTTAGTAAGTACAAATTTATCTGATTCAAAAACCATTCTAAATCCTTTCTTACTAAGTATTGATCCAGAGATCAGATTCTTGCGGATATCTGAAACATGTAGCACATCATTCAGAGTAAGCTCTTTCCCAGATGTCCACTTCAGGATGACCTTACATTTTCCTTCAACCTTGGAGACGGCTGAGTTTCCATGAATAGTTACTCATCTTGCTCTAGTTTTTGATATTCAGAGAATAATAATTTCTCAGAGTAGATGTGCCGAGTAGCCTCAGTGTCTACCCACCAATCCTTATTATTGGTTGTCAGATTCACTTCTGATACCAAGCTGAAAGGCTTGGCGACGCATGGTCGGTCAAGTTTGCCTGTGCATGATTCTTCTTGTTCTTTTTGAGATGGCTGCGACATTCATTCGCCTTATGCCCTTCTTTATTGCAGATGTAGCAGGTTCCCTTGAAGCGCATGTTCTTGCCTTCTTGGACCTTACCTTTGTACCCTTGGGCAGTCTTCTTCCGCTTAAAGCCTTTGAAAGTAGACGCTTTCCCATTTGAGTCTTCGATCACATTGGCCTTTGGCTTCAAGGAGTCTTATTGCTCCTTTTCTCGGACTTTCGGTTGTCCTCCTCAATTCGAAGCCTCATAATGAGATCTTCCAACTTCAGCTCCTTTCGCTTGTGCTTCAGGTAGTTCTTGAAATCTCTCCACGCAGGTGGGAGTTTCTCCACGATAGTAGCAACCTGAAAGGTTTCAGGTAGAATCATACCTTCGGCTTTTATCTCGTGCAAGATAAGTTGGAACTCTTGCACCTGACTGATCACAGTCTTATTGTCCACCATCTTGTACTCCAGAAATCGTCCTACGACGAACTTCTTGGTACCAGCATTCTCAGTCTTATACTTCTTATCAAGACTGGCACATAACTTCTTTGCCGTTGTGATAGGACTGTAAACATTGTAAAGAGAGTCATCCAGTCCATTTAAAATATACTTTCGGCAAAGGAAGTTACCTTAAGTCCATGCATCGACTGCAAGGACTGAGTCCCGATTAGTTCCGGGTTCTGGTGGATCTTCTTACAGAAATTTAGCCAGATGCAGAGTGGTCAAGTAGAAGAGCATCTTTTGTTGCCACCTCTTGAATTCTGTGCCATCAAATTTTCCTGGCTTTTCCGGCTTCGGGTTAGGAAGTGGAGTAGGCATCAAAACTTGTAGCTACATGTTTGGTGCCTTACTTGAGCTATCTTAATTAATCTCAGACATTTTTTACAAGTTCAAGCAGAATAGAAGTAAGAAACTTCAATATAGTATTGATTGTCTTAAGATTGTTGGATTCTGGGATCAATCTGACAATTAATTAATATCACTGAAATATCACCGATCTAATTGGCCAAGTCGGTTAATATCAGGTGGGAGGTTTTCCGTTCAATAGAACGTTCCTTAATTAAAGAACCACCTTTCAATCACCTTCCTTGGTTAAACACCAATTAGACTGGTATAAGTTAGTCTCAATATACTAATATTCAATATATCCTCTGTATAAAGAAATTAATTCACTTATACAGTACTTAGAGTGAGGTAAGCTTAAAGCGAATCTCTTTAAGACAATTACGTCCCCCGCACCGGTGCTAACGGGTTACTGGACGCTGGTCTCCTAAGAT
>JAVJIF010005723.1:0-212052 GCA_038442645.1 Agave tequilana | reverse complement strand
AAAGGCGGTTGAATGGGATACCATGCTTTCTATACCCTTAATTGAATATCTTTCGAACATGTGCATGATAGGGTGGTAGTTATGAGATATATATGATTTTATTGAAATTATTTTTTGTATACTCATATGTGTTTTCTATATATATATGCATCACATTTTAATTGATATTATATATTACTCTGATCATACATACATATAGATATTTTTTTTTGTGCTATAAACATATTTGACCATACATTTTTAGCACAAATTGATTTCATGCTAAGCTTGATTGAGTTTTTAATAAAATTGATATCTTTATTGCAAAATGATTTTAGTGTTTACCTAAAAAATTTATTTTTTTACTTTTAATTAGTATTATGTCTTTCTATTGGTATCAATTGATAAAAAGGTTGTTTCATTTTCAATTCATAAAAAGAATATTGTTCTTTCAATTGATTTTTTCCAATTCATAGTTTTTTATTGGTATTAAAATTTTATTTTCAAATATGTTTATTGGTATTGCTTATTTTTTCCTTCGCCCCTTTGTTAATGAGTGAAAAAAGAGGGAGAAAGATTTGTGTTTATATATGCATGTTTGATTAATTGTTTATGCATGTGTGTGTGGGGGGGGGGGTATCTTGAGCTTACATTGAATATCTATTTGTTTTATATTGATATGCATAAGTTAAGGGGGAGCTTCTATGAAGCCTCTCCTTAATTAATGCATATATAACCTCATAAGTTTTGTCATCATCAAAAATGGGGATATTGTTGGCCCAGAGACCCTTCACCTTAGTTTTGATGATGACTAACTTATGAAGTTAAGTTTGCTAATGATCTTGTGTTTATATAGTTTCAGATATTGATCAAGATCTTAGTAGGTGTTTAGCTTCAACAAAGGATTCAAAGCCAGTTTCAGAGCTGACACGTGGAGATTTAAGAGCTCGCGCGTCAAGATCGCATTTAGAACTCAAGATGGAGTCAAGCTCTTTGGATCATATTTGGATCGAGTCGTCTTGGAGATGAAAATTGACGAGAAGACTTGTATCTAGATTTCTTTATTTTTTGTTTAGTCTTAGGCTTGCTTGTTTCGCCGCAAAACGTCTCAAGTCATAAGTCGTAAAATGAGAATGCGAAAAGTGTAATAGGAAGTATATTGTGTTTTACATTGTTTGGTTGGTAAAGTGAAAGTGTAAATGAGAAAGTGTATTGTGTTTTACGATATTTGATTGGTAATGTAAAAGTGTAAGTGAAAAAGTTGACCACAAAATTAACTATAGTAGTGATTTAAATATTATAAATACTACTAAATTAAATATACTATTGTAAACTAAATTATATTAATAAATTTGAGATAAAATAGTAATAACTTAATATTTTATTTATGACAATAATATTAATAAAAATTTAGTATAATTAGTAAAATATTACTAAAATATTAACTAAATAATAATATAAAATTTTAAGAAAATCCAAAGAATATAAATAAAATTTTAAGAATACTAATAAAACATAATATTTAAAATCTTAAGAAAAAATAAAATATACTTATAATAATATAATATTTTAAAATATTTTAAAATATTATTATGTTAAATTTTATTATAATATTATTGTAATATTATGAAATATAAAATTAACAAAGTAAAATAAAATTATAATTTTTATAATAAATTATTATTATAATATTATTATAATGAATTATTATTACAATATTGACATAATAAAATATTAATATATTAATAAAGTATACTATAATATTAATAAAGTAATTATTTATATTAAAAATACATAATTAAATATGTTAATTATAATATTTTTATATTAATAAAATATTGACTCTAAATAAAATATTAAAAATGCTGGAAGTACTAATAAATAATTAACTATTAAATAACAATATTAAATAAAAAATAAAATTAAAATAGTAAAATATTAAATATTAAATATTAAATATTAAACAATATTTAAAATAATAAAAAACTAAAGATTAAGATATGAATAATTAAATAAGAAATTGAACACTATTAAATATATTAAACAATATTATATCTTTAATATATTAAATTATATATTGATTACCAAGTAACTGCTTTGAACTGCAAGTGTACTACAAGTGGGATTTACATGACCACAAAATTAACTATAACAACTGCAAGTAAAAAAATGTGGGTGTAAAAGTGAGATTACATGACCACAAAATTAACTGTAATAACTGTAAGTGAAAAAATAAGAGTTGCATTTTGCAAGTTACTTTTCAGTGAAACAAACACCGAAAATTGAAAAGAAGTTTTACGACTACGACTTGCGGCGTTTCGTGGCGAAACAAACAGACCCTTCGTGTAAGGATAGTTAGTCATGATATGCTCAAGTATACACACACAGGTTCAAAAGTTTATTGGTTTCAGTTTAACCATTTTAGATTTTCAAGAATACGTATATATCGTTTTCATGAATAGATAGAATCAAAAGAAGTTTACATGGTTTATATGTATATTAAATTTTATCCATATACATTGTTAGTTCATAATGTTTAGAAACTTATTTTGATATGCCTAGTTCATGTATTTTAAGTTTTATTTTTATCAAAACTTATTTTGAATTTAATGTCAAAAATATAGATATATCATTTAAATGTGTAATGGACTCTATCCATACACACTATGCTTCAAATGTGTTTAAATATCTTGTTTTTGTATTTGAACAAGTTTTCAAAAGAATGAGTTTTTCATTTCAAAGTTTAGTTTATGAAAATACAGTTTTTGTTTAAAGCTAATTTTTTCATGCCTCAAAAATAGTTTAAATAGTTTGTAATATGAGTTGATTTTTTATCACACATATTTGTACTTAAATATTTGTAAGAACTTATTTCTGTGAAATTTTATGTATTTTATTTGAATTTTTAAGATTCTAAAAGAGTAAGTTTTCAATCCCTAAAAACTGTTCTGAGCCCACTGGTGGTCGACCGACCGGTCGACTGGACTAGAGTTTGGTCGAACGGACAGTCGAGAGATGTGCACAGAATGTGCACATAGCCTCGGCCATTGGCCAGTCGATCGCACGGTCGACTGATATAGAGAGTCTTGCTCTTTGGATCTTGCCCCGGTCGACCGAGCAGTCGACCGGGCCACAGAGAGAGCTCTCTGGTTTTGGCCACAGTCGACCGATCGGTCGACCGACAGGCAGTTTGTCTTGGGGCAATCGACTGACTGGTCAGCCGATAACCCCACGGTTAAGCAGGTCATTTTTGACAACGGCTATATTTTCAAACCCTTATAAATATGGGTCTTTGAGGCCAGTTTTCAACAATATTTTCAAGAGCAATTTTTTCCCCCTTCTCAAGTACTTTTAACAATGTTTTCAAAAAAAATTTTGTGCCAAAAATCTTTACTTTATTTGTTTTCAAAGTTTTAAAAAATTAAAGAAAATTAAGTCTTTGAGAATTCGATTTTGTTCTTCATTTTATATATCGATCAAGAAGTTTTTCATAAGTATTTTCTTTGTTGTTTCTTTTTCAAATACTTTGATTCTCACACACTTGAGCTATCAATTCAAAATCAATCTTTATGATCTTGTTTTTGTGAGAAAAATATTTGTGATTTTTGTGATCATCAAGTGTATTTCTTTCTTTACTTTGTGCTGCCTCTTGTGTAGAGGTGATTGTATAGAGAGGAGGAGTTGTGTTCTCCCAGTGTTGAGTTGTAATTTCTTAGTGGAGGTTCCTTTATGGAAGGTCCTATGTGGACATAGTGAAAATCCTTCTGTGTGAAGGTAGGGACGTAGAGCAGTAGCTCGAATCTCGAAAATATCCTTGTGTTTGTGTTTGATCTACTTTCTCTTTCTCTCTTTTATATCTTGCATTGTTATACTTTGTTCATATTCATATATATGCTTGATATAGTACGTGTGTGCCCACACTTGTGTTTAATCAAGAGGGATTTTTAAAGCACCTCAATTCTTAATTTAGAGGAATCTCGTAGAGTAGTTCCAGAACTCTTCACGGGAAATTCGAGCTCACCCTTGGTCACGCATAGTATGTTAGCAATTAAGTTTAAAATTTCACATCATTTAGCATTAGATTAGCACTACACCTATTCACCCACCTCTAGTGTACTTTCACAATTTTGGTCATGATAGCCATTTACGTAATTTTGGTGAACGACACGCTAGTGGGGCATGCAAAGAATCTACTTGCTTATAGACACGCAACTTGGCACACAAGACACTATTACAGAATATATAATTAATGATGGTTAAAAATTGACTTTAAATGTGTCTTTATAACCGACATTTATTTAGACATTGTAAAAAGTCTCACATATATGACGGCGAACTTTAATGTCAGTTCTGTAGTGAATCGATGTTAATTTTCAACTTTTAATGCCGGTTCTTTGGGGACCGACGTTAAAAGTGGGAGACTTATAACGTCCCTTTTTTAACGTCGGTTCTCCAAGAATCGACTTTAAAGGTTATTATTTTTTTTAAATTTCATTTATATATCCCTGTACAGTATGTCCCAATATAGATATTCAGTACACATATTAATGTTGTACACATATCCAATATAATAGATATCCAACACTTCATATCAAACACTTCATATCCAATACATATTAACATATAAACATTCATATCCAATACAAATTAAATATCTGACTTTTGAGCCACCAATGAAACATGCAACAAAATGAAATCACTAATATAAATTTTTATCCAATACAAAATTTACACCCAATACACATTCATATTCTAATACAAATACACATACACATTCAAATTTCAATACAAAATACAGATACACATTCACATCATGAAGAAAACACATGCATCAAGAGGAAATTCTTAATACAATAAGAAGAAATCCATCAATATCAATCTAAACATTTATGAACAAAAAGAGCCTCACCATTCTGGAGTCTCTACAATTTCTGCAGGTACGGCTTTCATGAGGCTGCGACCTCTTTTCCTGCTCGTCTCTTAGGAGCCATTGAAGAACTGAAGAAGTTCTTGGATTCTCAAACGAACAAGAAAGAAGAAGAAAGGGCTTGCAGTGCTCTGAAAATCCAAAGAGAAGTGATGCCTTCTCTTTCAGCCGATCAGGCTTTTATAGGCTGATGTTGCCTAAATGATGCCTCCTCGAAAGGAGCGCAGGCAGTCATTTTAAATTAATTTGAAATGGCGCCTAAAGCGCCTTCCCAAGAAGCACTGCTTCAGCCCCACTAAGGGCTAATTCCGCCGTGAGTCCAGTGCTGACTTAGCACAGCGATTGCATAACTTCGCTGAGAAACGTGCCTTAGCTCTGCTAAAAGCACATCTCTAACTTCGCGGAAATTCCGTGCTAGCTTCGTCAGAACTGGCTCTTGACTTATTTGAGAATCGGTCTCCAACTTCGCCGGAAGTTTAGCTCCGCTGCGAGCTTCTAAATTCCTCCTAAGGAAAGGACTTTCTAAAGCCAGTCCACTTCAGGTGTCCTTGAATCAAAAAGAAGGAGAAACAAACAGATAAGCAGAAAATAAACTTTTATTGATTCAAAATGGAAGATACATTGATACTACTACATCAAGGTTATCTTTCGTACAACCGAGTTATTGATCCAAAGGCATACAAGTGGTCCTATCTACTTCCAAGCCAAACCAACTGGACAGGAAAGGCCTTCCTTCTGCACAAGGCCGTAATCCTTCACATAATGGCAGATTTTGCCTCAAGAAGCTGGATCTTCTTTGATGAAATTGGCAAAGGACCGGTTCCCACCAGAAGGCTGAATCTTCTTTGATTAAAATCGGCAAAGGAAGGATCCGAGACCTTACAGGTGGCGTCCGCTTTCCCGAAGTGGATCATCTCGGATAAGCGACTACCAGCCCCGCCTCGAAGTGGATCATCTTGGATAAGCGATTGCCACCTCTTCTGGGAACACAAATTAGCTGCCCCAGTTGTTCCTCCTGCTTAGGATTTAAAGTTTCAATTGAAAAAGTAAGAGGCAACTTTCTGGTCTCTTTCATCAAGTCAAAAGACTGGCGAACATAGCTCACTGCAATGCAAACTGAAACAAGTTAGCAGTAAGTCAAAGGAGAAGCTACAAAAGTGAAATGCAAAGTCAAATTCTATGGGGCGAAGCAATTCATATCCGATTCAGTTGCAATTTAAGGATGGATTTCAATTAAGCAGAAGATAGCCTCGCTTGCACAGTGATGATGGGTTAGCTCAGCAAAAGCCAAGTCCTAGCCTCGCCTATACGGCTAAGCCAGACTGATCCAGAGGGACGCAGTCGTGACCCCACCTGTATGGCAAGACTGGCTCAACTTTAAAGAGGCTAAGTCTCAATTCTTGCCTAAGTGGCGAACTTAGCAGGCAAGCATGCAACGATCTTTCTTTGATCGAGCAAAAATGATAGCTTCACCGGGAAGCTGGGAAACAAAGCTTAAGCCATTCTCTGCAGAACAGTCAGATACAAAATGAAGAAAAAGAGAAATCAATCCCTGAGGTAGCTGTTAAAGCTAAATTAAGGGAAATGAACTCCCTAAAAGTTATCAGTTCATTGGTAAAGTCTCTGGATGACCGAGACTCACCAGTTCTTGGCCGGTTAATGACCAGAGTGGGCACCCCACTAGTTCAGAGATCTGAGTATCTCTCTATAGATATAATCAAAAGAAGTTATGAACAGACCGCTTCTCTGCAGAGGACCTCAAGTGTCCTATTTATAGGCCTTATGGCCTGAGCGCACCGCTGTTGCTTCAAGCATAGAAGCACGAGCGAATTTAAGGCATTTACTGAGCCTCGAGAAAGGGAATAGTCTCCCTCGGAAATGCGCAAGGAAGGAATGATCTCCCTCGTTAATGAAAGAGAAGTTATTTCAACTTCGGGAAAGGAAATAATCCTTCTCGTAATTAGCCAAAAGGCTGTTGGCCTCGGGAAAGGAACGGCGTTCCAAGACCGATTTGAAGCGAGTCTACTCCGGGAGGCTCAGACGCAGAGCTACCCAGACGCGAAGTTACCAGAGTCGCGAATCTACACAATTCTTCGGCGAATTTATCCCAAAGTAGGATTAAAAGCGAAGCTGAACTCAACCACCATGGCGACGTTCGTACTTCATATACCACCGATCAAAGCAATTCAAAATATTTCGAAGTTTGAACCATTCTATTGCAGACTTTCGAAAACTTTGAAGAGGGTCTTGTTGACACTTTTAAAAAGACAAGATTCTTGACTGGCCTGAACAATGTCTAAACTTGTTGACATTTATAAAAGATAAGTGACAGACAAGCTGACGACCAGGTCTGTACCCATCTCCGAGGGACAAATTAGCAACTTGGACTCTACTGATCCAGTGAAACAGACAGTGAGCCCAGATTGTCTTTGAACAGACCTCAGCAGGTCTAAGATGCTAGGTTAGCTCAACACTTAGCATCACATGAGCCCAAAGGGATAGCCTCACCTGAGAGGCTAAGATCGCCCAACTTCGCCTTGGAGCCGTTCAAAGCTCCATCAGGAAGCTAACTTACAGCTTTGCCTGAAGAACTCAGTTAACTCCACAGAGAGTTAGCTTCGCTCGAAGTCACACGCAACCACGCAGAAGGATGTTCGGTAGTTTCGCCACAGATGTTATCTAGCTCCGCTGAAGAGCTTTCTTCTGACTTCGCCAGATGCTTCTTCCAGCTCCGCTATGAGCTCGACGCGGCAGCTCCGCTGCGGGTCTGTTATGGTCAACCTTTGACCAATTAAATCTCCAGATGAGATCAAATCTATTCAGGATCAAGATCAAATCTAATCAAGATCAAATCTGAGATCAAATTTGGCAGTTGTTTGCCATAATCTCTTGACTCTCCTAAAACGAGTAAGAGGATCAGGGGAGATCTTCTAATTATATGGAAAGAATCAAAACAGATCAGGAGATCGATCTACCTGCTATTCCTAGCTTCGCAGAAGCTGATTCTAGCCTTGCAGCAAGGCTATTTTCCAGATTTAAACAGATTTGACTCAATCTGTTTCCAGATTTTCAGGGACAATTATACCCCTGCTCTCCTTATAAATAGCCCACCAAGGGTACAAGGAGAAAACATATGCGCACAGGGAGAGGACACGCACACAGGCAAAGAGACGCACAGAGAGACGGCCATACAGAGATCTAGCTTCCAAGAATTCAGAGAATTGCTTCTCTAATCAGGGTGCTGATACCCTAATACCTTCCTTCCTCTCAAGGAATTTTCGAAACCAGGCGAGAAGGAATTCCAAGTGAAGGCAGTTTGAGAAGTAACAAGAGGGTTCTACCAACCTTCTATTCTCCGATTCCCCGAACCAGGCAAGAAGGGAATCCCATCGATCGCATCGTCAAAAGGACAAAGTGGTCGCGCGCTGACCAGACTCCTATCGGCACATTTCTCTAGAATCTCAGAGGAGTTCTACTTGTAATCTTTTTAGAATACTTGTAATTTAGCTCCTCGACCCTTTTTTGTAAGATTTCCCCTTCACAAAATCAATGGAAAATAAGATGGCGACTCCGCTGGGGACACGATTTCTCCACTGTTGAGAATCAAGTGTCGTAATGCGACGAACAGACCTTCGGGTCTATATCTGAATTCAAGGAAGCCGGTGTGGCCAGAGCCCCTCTGGCTAAATCTTCAAAGCAAGTCTCTGCGGACAGATAAGGCTCCCCGCGAGCCTACTGCGGTCCTCTGGCGCAACAAGGAAGCAGGCCCGCAATGCAAGCCTATCACTTTTGAGAACCGAGTCGTTCACTTTGACCAAGGAAAATTCGAAGAAGTCCTCCCTGGAGGTGGTCTAATGCTTCATGCACGGAAGCATAGGAAGGTCTCCATGGCTAAGGCCTCAGAACAGAAACCAGAAGTAGAATTCTGCCGACACCCTCAGCCTCGCGTGTGGCTAGTCAGGTTCCCTGCGAACCTAGGTCTCCTTTGTCAAAGCAGATGTGGAGGCCAAAGCAGAAGGCTCTGTATAAAGCCGCATGCGTAGTTACGCCACAAGTGTGTTTCTCTTGCGAAGAAAAAGGCAAGATGCCTGCCTGCTCCAATGAGGCTGCTGGCCGCGAAGTCACAACGGCGACCATACCTTCGCCCAATTCAAGAGCAGTAACTCCTCGTGCCAGCCTCCTTCTCATGAGCGAAGCTACTGTACCTCAGGGTACGCATGATGTTCATAGCCGTGAAGCTGGAACCAAAACACCACAGTATGCTTCGTTCCCCAGTTCTTCAAGCAAATCTAAGGGATTGTCCCTAAGTGCTGATAGCGGTGCTTATGCAGCTTCAGCGCCTAAAGGCGTTTACAAAGCTTTTAGCCACGAATTTAGAGCCAAAGCACTATCTAAGGCTAATCATGTTCGCAGCAACATAGCGGATAAAGCACCACAGCGTGCTTCGCTCTCCAATTCATCAAGCGCTAAGCTCGCGCTTCGTAGCGGAGCTAAGGGATTATCCCTAAGTGTTGACAGCGGTGCTTATGCAGCTTCAACACCCAAGGACATTCCAAGGTTTTTAGCCGCGAAGCTAGAGCTAAAGCACTATTTAGTGCTAATCCCCTCTGCGGTGATAAAAGGAGCAGGACATCATCCTATGCGCAATCCAACAGAGCCTCTGTGCTCAATTGTTTAGACCCAGCTGGGTCTGACTTGCGGGAATTCTTGACGAGGAAACGGAAGTCAGAACCTTTCCAAACTTCTTCCTCCTGTTGTCAACAAGTGGGATGTCAGTTGGTGACAGTCCACTCGGTCCATTGCCGGTTAGGACCAATCCCCGCCACTCCTTCAGGCCGACGATCAATTTCTGATCGACTGTCGATGCAAGCTCAGGTGAAACATCGTAAAAGGAGCATATCGCGAGATTTACCCTCTACATCCGTTAACATGACCGGAAGAGGACGAGAGCTACACAGGGATAGACGAGCATCCCACGACACTCCCTACGGCTCCCCAGATCCGGATTGTAGCCCAGGCTTGGGCGAAGTCTTGGTACATGAAGAAGGTGTCTTCCGCAACACCAGATCTAGGGTTGCAATACCCTACAATTACGAATAGCCATCTTCCTCAACTGCAGTAGCCTCACCAGAACCAAGGAGAGGATCAATCCAATGGTTTGATGAAGAGGATGAAAACAGTGGGTATGCCTCTTCAGCGACAGTCAGCTTAATGCGAACAGACAGAGTATCAGTGAACATGGCTGATAATGGTAATGATGACCTTCGTCGACGTTTGGAAGCTCAGGAGCAAACTTCTAAGACCCAGCAAGAAGTTTTAGACAACATCCAATAGATGCTCGCTCAACTCCTCAATAACCGGAATAATAATGACACCGGGAGTAACCATGATGAGGAAGAACATCTTAGTAATGAACAGCCAAGGACGAAAAAGTCGAAAGAGGGTTCTTCTTTGGACGCTGAAGTCCTTAAAGGCATCCAAGCTCAAATTGCATCCCTAACTCAGAGGGATGAATTAAAGAAAGTAGGGGCAGTCCGTCCTTACCCGCTGGAGTGGGATTCAGTGCCATACCCACCAAAGTTCAAACCACCAACGTTACATACGTACGATGGCAAGAGCTCGCCAAACCAGCATATTTACTATTTCCGGTCTCAGACTGGTAATGTTATAGACAATGATGCTATCATGGCTAGGCTGTTCATTGGCACCTTAAAGGGGGTAGCATTTGACTGGTTCCGAAGTCTCCCTCAGGGCTCTGTCAATTCCTGGATCGACCTGAAAATCTGATTCCTCTCTCGTTTCTATGAGGACGATACCGAGATAACCATGAACAGCTCCTCTCCACCGTGCAGAAGAAGGGCGAATCTCTCCGTGACTACATTGAGCAGTTCAAAAACTTGTCTTTGATGTGCCCAGCAGGGATGCCATTAACCATGCTCTTACAGATGTGCAGGCACAACTTCTTAGACCAAGTAGAGGTTCGCATGGGGGCTGTCAAAGACCATACCTGGAAAGAACTAGTCGAGCAAGCTAAGATAACCGAAAAGTCGGCTAAAAAGTTCGAATCATCCACCCCTAAAGGCAAATGGGGTATGAATAATAAAGGACGTAGCGACATGGCGCAGTCTTCTCAAGCCAAAGGGAAGGAGACTATGTCCGTAGAATTGTCAGGGAATGTGCAGTCGAAGGTTAAGAAGGGCGGCTTCAATAATCAGGAGTCCAAGTTTCCTCCGAAACAATACTCCTTCATAGATGATCAGGTGGCCACAATATTCCATTTACTCCACAAAGGGAATAAATTGAAGCTGCCAGATGCTCAACGTCCCAATGAAATAGGACGCACGAATGATCCCAAATACTGCCTCTTTCACAGGATGATTCACCATCCTACCGATAAGTGCTTTGTCCTCAAGGACAGATTCAAGCTTTGATCAACGCCAGAGTCCTAACACTAAAATCAGAGCAAAAGAAAGTCACTGCAAATATGGTGACCCTCGAGTTCGGCAAAACCCCAAAGGTCACAGTTCCTGATGGGACTTATCCAGTCCCTGCACCGTGCTAGAAGTCACACATTCTGCAGTTAAAACTCAAAATAATAAGGGTCTTGTTCCCTTGACACTAGAGACAGGGGAAATTATGTGGATACACCTAGACCTTGTCCAAGACGAACAATGGGATTCAAAGAAGTCCAAGTCGAAGGGCAAATCTTGCAATGTCATCTCCATCTTGCTAGACGATGACAATCTTACATCAGCTTCTCTCAGCGATTCTGAAGAGGAAAAGCACGCTTGCACGGTGCAGGCTGACGTACCTCACCCGACGGGTACTCGATCCGAAAAATCATACTTAAAACAGCATAAGAAAAATACTGACAAGATACAACAGCAAACGACGTCAGCCCAAGTACCAGCATCTACTTCGGTTCCAACTAAGGGAAGGGAGAAGCCTAAGGAAGTCTGGTTCGACCATGTACTAAAGAACCTTCAAGCCCAGGGCTAAACACGCCCTTTCGTTTTCACATATTGGCCAAGCTGGCTAATATCCCCGCTCGTATTACAATACACGAGCTCCTTCGTCTCTCAAAAGAGACAAGAGAAGCACTTAGAGACGTGTTGGCTGATTCAGAATCATTCCTGACATACATGCCAGAAATCCCTAACGATGACGCTCCGTCTTCTTGCCCTGAATGCCATCATGTACAATCAAAGGTACCTGCTATTACCTTCACAGCGGAAGATATGCTTCTCAAGGATAAAAAGCACGATCGACCTCTGTACTACACCGGATACATCGTTCAACATGCATTGAAAGGGTACAGGTTGATCCGGGGTCTGCACTCAGCATCATCCCCAAAAGGCTCCTCTACTTCCTCGGTATACCACTATACAGGTTGTCCGCAACTACTACTACAATATACGGTTTTAATGCCGGGAGTAGTCATCCACTTGGGAAAATTCGACTCCGTTGCCGAATCGGGAGCCTGATGTCTGAAGTGACGTGATATGTCATTGACGCTGACACGTCATACAACTTGCTACTAGGACGACCGTGGATCCACGCCAACTGGATCGTTCCCTCTACTCTGCACCAGTACTTCAAATATGTTGAAGATGATGCGACAGTACGAACTGGCTTCGCTGAGAAGCAACCATTCAAGGGGGCGAAAAATTACTTCACTGACGCTCTCCTTATCAAGAGACCGATGAAACATTGAAAGAATTGTTGCCGGACGATGATGATAGTGGCAATGAGGCAGACTCAGAATCTGAAGCAGACATGCCAGCCATTCTGATTGGTGAACCAATTATAGCATGTCCTAATAATTCTCAATGTAACACTCCTTCTGAAGATGAGGGTGAATGGGTAATTAATGATAATATTTATTTTGATTATCTTGCGAGTATTGGGTTGTTTGAATCCATCACGGATAGCTCTCTGCACATCCCTTTATATAAACCAAGCGCGTCCAGTACACCCATGGAATCTGTAGAAGGAGCCGTTTTAGTAATCCCTCCATCCAAAGAAGGTCAGTCACCGATAATTTTTGGTAGAGCCCAACTACGAGGGTCCACAATCACAGATTCAAGTTCAGACTCAGACACCCCATAATTTTTCCATTACGCGCGATCAGCACACCATATGATGAAGGAAATGGGGTACAACCTAAAGCGTGGAGAGGGCCTGAATTTCAGAAAAGGAAGGCGTAGTTTGCTGCGTAACTTTGTGCCAAAAGGAAAACCTGCAAATTACTGTGATAACACACGCAGGGGGTGGGATACGTTACACCCACACCACCAGCAACGGTTCAATCTAGGGATGATAAGCCGACTCCATCACATTTTGCCTCTTCCTCTGAGTGAGACTCAGATGTCAGTGTGGGAATGATGTTCGAGAATCTCACCGTTAATATGACTTTAAGCAGTCAATTGGAGCCAGCGGAAGCTACTGATGAGGAATCATGGGCTCAGCAATTAGATCTCCAATGGGAAAAGCGATTCAAACTGCGTGAACCACCTACTGAAGACAAGATGGTGCAGGTCAACTTGGGTAGTCAAGATCACCCTAAACCCATCTTTATAAGTGAAAGTTTACCACTTATGGAAAAAGAAGAATTAATAATACTCGTAAAGGAGTATATAGGCGTCTTCGCATGAAACTACGAAGACATGCCTGGACTTGATCCACGAGTAGCCATGCATCGTCTAAATATCAAACTTGACGCTAAGCCAGTCAAGAAGCAGCAACGTCGGTTTCGCCCGAACATTATGGAGGCTATTGAAGTCGAAGTTCATAAGCTCATTGCATGTGGCTTCATATGGGAGGAATAGCATCCAGATTGGGTTGCTAATATTGTTCCCGTTCTCAAGAAAAATAGGAAAATACGGATCTGCATCGACTACCGTGAGCTCAATACGGCTTGTCCTAAAGATGAGTTCCCATTGCCCATCACCGATGTCATGATTGACAACACCTGTGGATTTGAAAAAATGTCTTTCATGGACGGCTTTTCAGGGTACAACCAGATTAAGATGTCTCCCGACGACGAGAAGCATACTTCGTTCCGAACGCCATTGGGGGTATACTGTTACACTGTAATGCCCTTCGGGCTGAAGAACGCCAGAGCAACCTATCAGAGGGCAATGAGCACAATCTTCCGCAATTATCTCCGAGAAACGGTAGAATGCTATGTCAACGACATTGCTGTCAAAAGCCGTAATAAGAAGGACCATCTTCGTGACTTGAGAACGATGTTCGACATAATGCGGGCTCATCAACTGAAGATGAATCCGACAAAATCTTTCTTGGGAGTTTCGAGTGGCAAGTTCCTTGGGTTCATCGTTACATCAAAAGGAATTCATCTTGACCCAGATAAAGTCAAAGCCATTCAGAGCATGCAGCCACCGAGGAATCTCAAAGAGCTTAGAGGCTTATAAGGCAGACTGGCTTATATCAGAAGATTGATAGCAAATCTCTCAGACCCCTATCAACCGTTCACCCGACTCATGAAAAAGGGCACTTCCTTTGTATGGGATCAAGCTTGTCAGGAAGCTTATGAGGATATCAAGACATATCTCACAAAACCTCCAGTCTTAGTAGCACCCACATCACGGAAACCATTCTTGCTTTATGTGAAAGCTATGGACCATTCTCTTGCTGCCCTGCTTGCTCAAAAAGACGATAATGGTCATGAACAGGCCATTTATTATCTGAGCAAGACCCTAATAGGGGCAGAATCTCGCTATAATCCTATTGAGAAGGAGTGCTTAGCTCTTGTCTTTGCCGTTCAGAAGACACGACATTATTTGGTCGGTCAAACCATACATGTCATCTCTAGGGTGAATCCTTTGCGTCTTCTCATGACGAATCCAGGATCATTGAATTCAAGATTAGCTAAATGGGCGCTTTTTTGTCTCAATACGACATGATCTTTATCCCTCCAAAGGCGGTTAAAGGCCAGGCCCTTGCAGAGTTCTTGGCTGCTCATCCAGTTCCGGAGCACTCAAAACTTCATGAAGATATTCCAAATGAAGTCTTCGAGTCCAATGTAACCTCAGAGGATGAAGTTTGGCAGATGTTCTTCGATAGAGCATCACGAAAAGGCCCTAAGGGTAGGATCATTGCCGACGTGGGGGTTGTGTTTATCTCTCCACAGAATCATGTCCTTCCTAGAGCATTTTCTCTGAAGGAATCATGCTTTAACAATGTAGCGGAATATAATGCTCTACTCATTGGTCCTCAGCTCGCCCACGGAATAGGGGTACGCTACCTTGAAGCTTATGATGATTCAAAACTGGTTATCAATCAGGTTAAGGGCGAATATGAGGTCCGTCACGAGGATTTGGTGCCTTATTATCACACAGTCATTGAATTGGCTAATCTGTTTGATGGCTTTTACATCGGGCATGTATCTCGATCTCAGAATACTAAGGCGGATGCTCTTGCTACATTAGCAACAACACTAGCCTTGCCAGTCGACACCGAGTATCACCTTACAGTGACGACTCGACACCTTGTCTGCTCTAAACATATGTTAAGAAACAGAGAGTTCTATGTAACACCCCGTTCCTGGAATACGTACTTAGTTGCGTATTCAGATTTCTCGATCGTATTTTTCGATTTGCTTCCTGTATTTGTTTTGTATTATGAATTCTTTATATGATTATTTTGTCTTGGATTTGGATTCGTGGATTCGGAGTCAACCTTAGTTTGAACCGAAGGCCCGATCCCAGAGTATTGCTCGGTTTGGACATTCTGGTGTTCCGATTGGACCGATTTCAGTTTTAAACATTATTTTCCAATATTCTGGATTTTATATGATTTTTTGGAATTTTCCTGAATTAAGTTGTAAATCTTCAAAACCGGTGTTGGCCAGTACCGTTGACCGATTCCCGGATTTTTAATTTACAAACGGTTTGGAATTTCCAGAAGTGTCTTTAGACATTATTTCTTAAAATCCTATTTTCTATCCAAATGCATTTTCTGGGATTTATCAGATTTTATCAAAATCCGGCAATCCGGTGTATACCGAGATTGACGGTTGACTTCAGGATTTTTAACTTGAAAATGAGATTGAATCTTTGAAAACCGATTTCACCAAAAATCATTTTATAATATTTATGATTTTTGAGAATTTTTGGGAAACATTCCGAGCTATTTCATTTTTGGGCTTTCCCGGAGTTTTCTGCATTTTCCCAGATACTGAGGATATTGCCCATACCTACCACCTTGTCTTTTTCCCATTTCTCAAACGCCAGCTTCACCATCCTCGGATCTTGCATTTAATGCAAAGATCCTCTCCTCACCTCTCCCCATACTTCATTTATTGTGCCGCAACTCACTCCCATCAATTCATCATGCCTTTTTGTCCTTTTGTGAAACGCAGCTTTGCTTCCCCCTTGAAACGCCACTTTCATTCCCGCGTTTGGCTCATTTTGGCCTAAACGCAAGCTTCCCTTTGTGGGCTGCGTTTGAGTGGGAGACATTGGTCTCTTTTTGGCATCCAATAGTCAAACCTCCATCATTACCTCTCTTGATATAAATACCCCTTCCCTCTCTCTCTCTCTCTTTCATTTTCTCTTCTTCTTCTTCTTCTTTGTTTCCTGCAGCCTCCAACAGAGAGCAAGGAGAGAAACTCCTTCTCCCTCCTTTGGTCACCATATACTCCACCTACTCCACCTCCATTTTCACCACCCACACCACCACCTCTTTCTTCTCCATCTTCTACTCCTTTCCAACAACCACAACACCCCCATATCACCTTCTTCAACCTCTTCTCCACCAAGAAACACCAAGAACCCATTTCCACCACCAAAACTTCACCACCATCTCCACCACCACCTACAACTCCTTGGACACCACGAACCCCACCAATATCAACTCCTCGGCAAGCTCTTTCATTCTAGCCAACCCGTCGCTCCCCGCAACCATGTTTGCAAAATCCCATTTTTGGCAAGAAAACTATACTTGCACCATCAACCTCCATCTCTTGTGAAGACCGGCCTCTCCTTTTGGTTTGGGGCCGCGTTCTTCTCCGGCGGCAAGACTTAGGGCCGGTACCCTCCTTTTGGATTGGGGCCGAACCTCCCTTCGTTGGGCACAGCAAGGAACATTGTTAGGCGAGTAATTCTACTCGCCAAGACTTGGATATTATTTCATGATTGTAAACAAAACTCAACCCTCAAAGTTAGCTCACTTTCCCGCGTCTGCTCACTTTCCCGCGTCTGCCCACTTTCCCGCGTCTGCTCACTTTCCCGCGTCTGCTCACTTTTCCGCGTCTGCTCACTTTCCCGCGTCTGCTCACTTTCCCGCGTCTGCTCACTTTTCCGCGTCTGCCCACTTTCCCGCGTCTGCTCACTTTCCCGCGTCTGCCTACTTTTCTGCGTCTGCCTACTTTCCCGCGTCTGCCTACTTTTCTGCGTCTGCCCACTTTTCGGCGTCTGCCTACTTTCCCGCGTCTGCCTACTTTTCTGCGTCTGCCCACTTTCCCGCGTCTGCCTACTTTTCTGCGTCTGCCTACTTTCCCGCGTCTGCCTACTTTCCCGCGTCTGCCTACTTTTCTGCGTCTGCCTACTTTCCCGCGTCTGCCTACTTTTCTGCGTCTGCCCACTTTCCCGCGTCTGCCTACTTTTCTGCGTCTGCCTACTTTCCCGCGTCTGCCTACTTTTCTGCGTCTGCCTACTTTCCCGCGTCTGCCTACTTTTCTGCGTCTGCCCACTTTTCGGCGTCTGCCTACTTTCCCGCGTCTGCCTACTTTTCTGCGTCTGCCCACTTTCCCGCGTCTGCCTACTTTTCTGCGTCTGCCTACTTTCCCGCGTCTGCCTACTTTCCCGCGTCTGCCTACTTTTCTGCGTCTGCCTACATTCCCGCGTCTGCCTACTTTTCTGCGTCTGCCCACTTTCCCGCGTCTGCCTACTTTTCTGCGTCTGCCTACTTTCCCGCGTCTGCCTACTTTCCCGCGTCTGCCTACTTTTCTGCGTCTGCCTACTTTCCCGCGTCTGCCTACTTTTCTGCGTCTGCCTACTTTCCCGCGTCTGCCTACTTTTCTGCGTCTGCCCACTTTCCCGCGTCTGCCTACTTTTCCGCGTCTGCCCACTTTTCTGCGTCTGCCTACTTTTCTGCGTCTGCCCACTTTCCCGCGTCTGCCTACTTTTCCGCGTCTGCCCACTTTCCCGCGTTCTGCCCACATTTCCGCATTCTGCCCACTTTCCTGAGACGCGCCACTTTCCTGAGACGCGCCACTTTCTGAGACGCGCCACTTTCCTGAGACGCGCCACTTTCTGAGACGCGCCACTTTCCTGAGACGCGCCACTTTCCTGAGACGCGCCACTTTCTGAGACGCGCCACTTTCCTGAGACGCGCCACTTTCTGAGACGCGCCACTTTCCTGAGACGCGCCACTTTCCTGAGACGCGCCACTTTTCTGACACCCAACATGCTACTACTTGTCACTGACTCATATTATACCACCTGTCCCCAGTTATGGTTTGACTTATCACCTGACCCCTGTATTCTTGTATTCCTGTATCTCGTATCTCCTGTATTGTGCTAGTCTTCGGCCAATCCTGATCCTGAATGGAACTAAGTGCCACACGGAACAAAGTGCCACATCACACTCGTGGTGGGGGCCACCTCTTGAATCTGTGGGGGCCACCTCTAGAATCCATTCCCCTCAGAACAAAGTGCCACACGGAACAAAGTGTCACATCACACACGTGGTGGGGGCCACCTCTTGAATCTGTGGGGGCCACCTCTTGAATCTGAAGGGCCATCTCTTGTCTATACCTGATTCCTGTTATGATTCCTGTTATGTAATCCTGGATTCCTGATCATGTCCTGTTTACTTGATATATTATTATAATTAGACAACTTGCACCGGTTTGGGGGAAACTGATGGGCCCTGATTAATCATGTTCATGGTGGCACTATCGAGTCACGCGTGGCCACATACTTGAGGGATTACCTGGCGGCCACCAGGGATTCCGTGGGGTGTGCTGGCACCCCTACTCCTGATATTCATGCCGGGTATGCACACGCCCTAGACCTATTTCTATGGGATCTGCGATACTCTATTCCTGTTCGAGCGTCCATAAGTCCCGGTACCTAGCGGTACGTTCCGGCTCAGCACCGGATACTCCTGAACCGTTGTCCCGGGCATGTACGGGGCCCATCCAGAACATGATTCATCGAACTTTATCAGTTTCCAGATAACTTGCTCTATAAGTTGTAAGTAGAAGTATGTGTAATGGGACGCATACTAAAACCTACAACTTAGACAGCCTAATCATAATAATAATTCTAATATGTTTCCACCGCATTGTTTTGGATCTCGAGCTGTACACGTTCAGGTTACGGTAACATGAGGTAAGGGTATATAGATGAGGGTTTCCTTGTTTGGATTATTCCTTCGAGGTACTAATCTCATGAAGCCATAACCTAGACCTGTACAATTGGATTTTCTCGTAATCGGTTTTTATTCTGTTTTATCGGTTTTATGTTAGTTTAGGAGATAACTAGTATTGCCCGATCTACTTTACTGCTTATCCTGTTATACCATGGATGCCACCTACTACATTCTATTTGTTCCTACATGCTTATGTCTACAACATGATTTTCATGCTTATAATCCAGATTTACTGATATACATGTGCTTACCCATACTCGCCATTTGGCTTTTGTATTACTACTCGCCTGGGGAGTTTCATCTGACTCCCCTGGATTCTCATGTCCAGGTCCTGGAGCCTGGAGCTAGAGGATCCTTCTTGCTGAGGACCAAGTTTTCTTCTGTGGAGCAGTCAGATCAGCTGTAGCTCCAGTCCCATCCTTGCACCTCCTGATTGGCTCGCGATACCTCCAGCTATCTCGTGAGCACCCTTTTGTACTGTTTATACATGTACATCTCTTGTACTCTCGCATTTGCGCCTGTCATGTGATGTAATATTATTGTAATATTGATCACCCCTGGTGATAACTCTGTAATTGTACCCTGTTGTTGGAAATGTATAATGCACCACTTGCTTCCGTACTCTGATTCTTGCCAGTACTGATGCTTAGCGTATATACGTGAGGGTATTTCTGACCTGCGTATATACGTCGCAGTGACGTCCCCGTACCAGCGGGATCGGGGCGTTACAGGATGGTATCAGAGCTTAGGCTCTTACTTCCTCAGTACGTCCAGATGGCAAATTAATGGTAAAGAAATTTGCAACTGGAATGCATGAGTCTCGGTTATACATTCCAACTGCAAGTGCAGAGTAATCTATTTCTTGACTATCCTTCCTTTGATTTCAAATCCCTCCTTGACTATCTTTCCTTTGATTCCAAATTCCTCCTATCCTTTCCCTGTTTTGGTTTTATGTTTTGGTTTTATGAAGCCTTTATTCCAACCTTTGTCCTCCTTGTGTTCAATTTACCCCTTAGCGAAATTGCGAGGACGCAATTTTTTGTAAGGTGGATGGATTGTAACACCCCGTTCCTGGAATACGTACTTAGTTGCGTATTCAGATTTCTCGATCGTATTTTTCGATTTGCTTCCTGTATTTGTTTTGTATTATGAATTCTTTATATGATTATTTTGTCTTGGATTTGGATTCGTGGATTCGGAGTCAACCTTAGTTTGAACCGAAGGCCCGATCCCAGAGTATTGCTCGGTTTGGACATTCTGGTGTTCCGATTGGACCGATTTCAGTTTTAAACATTATTTTCCAATATTCTGGATTTTATATGATTTTTTGGAATTTTCCTGAATTAAGTTGTAAATCTTCAAAACCGGTGTTGGCCAGTACCGTTGACCGATTCCCGGATTTTTAATTTACAAACGGTTTGGAATTTCCAGAAGTGTCTTTAGACATTATTTCTTAAAATCCTATTTTCTATCCAAATGCATTTTCTGGGATTTATCAGATTTTATCAAAATCCGGCCAATCCGGTGTATACCGAGATTGACGGTTGACTTCAGGATTTTTAACTTGAAAATGAGATTGAATCTTTGAAAACCGATTTCACCAAAAATCATTTTATAATATTTATGATTTTTGAGAATTTTTGGGAAACATTCCGAGCTATTTCATTTTTGGGCTTTCCCGGAGTTTTCTGCATTTTCCCAGATACTGAGGATATTGCCCATACCTACCACCTTGTCTTTTTCCCATTTCTCAAACGCCAGCTTCACCATCCTCGGATCTTGCATTTAATGCAAAGATCCTCTCCTCACCTCTCCCCATACTTCATTTATTGTGCTGCAACTCACTCCCATCAATTCATCATGCCTTTTTGTCCTTTTGTGAAACGCAGCTTTGCTTCCCCCTTGAAACGCCACTTTCATTCCCGCGTTTGGCTCATTTTGGCCTAAACGCAAGCTTCCCTTTGTGGGCTGCGTTTGAGTGGGAGACATTGGTCTCTTTTTGGCATCCAATAGTCAAACCTCCAATCATTACCTCTCTTGATATAAATACCCCTTCCCTCTCTCTCTCTCTCTTTCATTTTCTCTTCTTCTTCTTCTTCTTTGTTTCCTGCAGCCTCCAACAGAGAGCAAGGAGAGAAACTCCTTCTCCCTCCTTTGGTCACCATATACTCCACCTACTCCACCTCCATTTTCACCACCCACACCACCACCTCTTTCTTCTCCATCTTCTACTCCTTTCCAACAACCACAACACCCCCATATCACCTTCTTCAACCTCTTCTCCACCAAGAAACACCAAGAACCCATTTCCACCACCAAAACTTCACCACCATCTCCACCACCACCTACAACTCCTTGGACACCACGAACCCCACCAATATCAACTCCTCGGCAAGCTCTTTCATTCTAGCCAACCCGTCGCTCCCCGCAACCATGTTTGCAAAATCCCATTTTTGGCAAGAAAACTATACTTGCACCATCAACCTCCATCTCTTGTGAAGACCGGCCTCTCCTTTTGGTTTGGGGCCGCGTTCTTCTCCGGCGGCAAGACTTAGGGCCGGTACCCTCCTTTTGGATTGGGGCCGAACCTCCCTTCGTTGGGCACAGCAAGGAACATTGTTAGGCGAGTAATTCTACTCGCCAAGACTTGGATATTATTTCATGATTGTAAACAAAACTCAACCCTCAAAGTTAGCTCACTTTCCCGCGTCTGCTCACTTTCCCGCGTCTGCCCACTTTCCCGCGTCTGCTCACTTTCCCGCGTCTGCTCACTTTTCCGCGTCTGCTCACTTTCCCGCGTCTGCTCACTTTCCCGCGTCTGCTCACTTTTCCGCGTCTGCCCACTTTCCCGCGTCTGCTCACTTTCCCGCGTCTGCCTACTTTTCTGCGTCTGCCTACTTTCCCGCGTCTGCCTACTTTTCTGCGTCTGCCCACTTTTCGGCGTCTGCCTACTTTCCCGCGTCTGCCTACTTTTCTGCGTCTGCCCACTTTCCCGCGTCTGCCTACTTTTCTGCGTCTGCCTACTTTCCCGCGTCTGCCTACTTTCCCGCGTCTGCCTACTTTTCTGCGTCTGCCCACTTTCCCGCGTCTGCCTACTTTTCTGCGTCTGCCTACTTTCCCGCGTCTGCCTACTTTTCTGCGTCTGCCTACTTTCCCGCGTCTGCCTACTTTTCTGCGTCTGCCCACTTTTCGGCGTCTGCCTACTTTCCCGCGTCTGCCTACTTTTCTGCGTCTGCCCACTTTCCCGCGTCTGCCTACTTTTCTGCGTCTGCCTACTTTCCCGCGTCTGCCTACTTTCCCGCGTCTGCCTACTTTTCTGCGTCTGCCTACTTTCCCGCGTCTGCCTACTTTTCTGCGTCTGCCCACTTTCCCGCGTCTGCCTACTTTTCTGCGTCTGCCTACTTTCCCGCGTCTGCCTACTTTCCCGCGTCTGCCTACTTTTCTGCGTCTGCCTACTTTCCCGCGTCTGCCTACTTTTCTGCGTCTGCCTACTTTCCCGCGTCTGCCTACTTTTCTGCGTCTGCCCACTTTCCCGCGTCTGCCTACTTTTCCGCGTCTGCCCACTTTTCTGCGTCTGCCTACTTTTCTGCGTCTGCCCACTTTCCCGCGTCTGCCTACTTTTCCGCGTCTGCCCACTTTCCCGCGTTCTGCCCACATTTCCGCATTCTGCCCACTTTCCTGAGACGCGCCACTTTCCTGAGACGCGCCACTTTCTGAGACGCGCCACTTTCCTGAGACGCGCCACTTTCTGAGACGCGCCACTTTCCTGAGACGCGCCACTTTCTGAGACGCGCCACTTTCCTGAGACGCGCCACTTTCCTGAGACGCGCCACTTTTCTGACACCCAACATGCTACTACTTGTCACTGACTCATATTATACCACCTGTCCCCAGTTATGGTTTGACTTATCACCTGACCCCTGTATTCTTGTATTCCTGTATCTCGTATCTCCTGTATTGTGCTAGTCTTCGGCCAATCCTGATCCTGAATGGAACTAAGTGCCACACGGAACAAAGTGCCACATCACACTCGTGGTGGGGGCCACCTCTTGAATCTGTGGGGGCCACCTCTAGAATCCATTCCCCTCAGAACAAAGTGCCACACGGAACAAAGTGCCACATCACACACGTGGTGGGGGCCACCTCTTGAATCTGTGGGGGCCACCTCTTGAATCTGAAGGGCCATCTCTTGTCTATACCTGATTCCTGTTATGATTCCTGTTATGTAATCCTGGATTCCTGATCATGTCCTGTTTACTTGATATATTATTATAATTAGACAACTTGCACCGGTTTGGGGAAACTGATGGGCCCTGATTAATCATGTTCATGGTGGCACTATCGAGTCACGCGTGGCCACATACTTGAGGGATTACCTGGCGGCCACCAGGGATTCCGTGGGGTGTGCTGGCACCCCTACTCCTGATATTCATGCCGGGTATGCACACGCCCTAGACCTATTTCTATGGGATCTGCGATACTCTATTCCTGTTCGGGCGTCCATAAGTCCCGGTACCTAGCGGTACGTTCCGGCTCAGCACCGGATACTCCTGAACCGTTGTCCCGGGCATATACGGGGCCCATCCAGAACATGATTCATCGAACTTTATCAGTTTCCAGATAACTTGCTCTATAAGTTGTAAGTAGAAGTATGTGTAATGGGACGCATACTAAAACCTACAACTTAGACAGCCTAATCATAATAATAATTCTAATATGTTTCCACCGCATTGTTTTGGATCTCGAGCTGTACACGTTCAGGTTACGGTAACATGAGGTAAGGGTATATAGATGAGGGTTTCCTTGTTTGGATTATTCCTTCGAGGTACTAATCTCATGAAGCCATAACCTAGACCTGTACAATTGGATTTTCTCGTAATCGGTTTTTATTCTGTTTTATCGGTTTTATGTTAGTTTAGGAGATAACTAGTATTGCCCGATCTACTTTACTGCTTATCCTGTTATACCATGGATGCCACCTACTACATTCTATTTGTTCCTACATGCTTATGTCTACAACATGATTTTCATGCTTATAATCCAGATTTACTGATATACATGTGCTTACCCATACTCGCCATTTGGCTTTTGTATTACTACTCGCCTGGGGAGTTTCATCTGACTCCCCTGGATTCTCATGTCCAGGTCCTGGAGCCTAGAGCTAGAGGATCCTTCTTGCTGAGGACCAAGTTTTCTTCTGTGGAGCAGTCAGATCAGCTGTAGCTCCAGTCCCATCCTTGCACCTCCTGATTGGCTCGCGATACCTCCAGCTATCTCGTGAGCACCCTTTTGTACTGTTTATACATGTACATCTCTTGTACTCTCGCATTTGCGCCTGTCATGTGATGTAATATTATTGTAATATTGATCACCCCTGGTGATAACTCTGTAATTGTACCCTGTTGTTGGAAATGTATAATGCACCACTTGCTTCCGTACTCTGATTCTTGCCAGTACTGATGCTTAGCGTATATACGTGAGGGTATTTCTGACCTGCGTATATACGTCGCAGTGACGTCCCCGTACCAGCGGGATCGGGGCGTTACATTCTATAATATCTCAACGGAGCTGGAGCCGAGAGACTGGCGATTCCCTTTCATCGACTATACTCTACATGGTCTGCTGCCAGACAATCCTAAAGAAGCGGCATCCATCAGACGAAGGTCTCTCCGTTTTTACTACGATCCAACTCTGAAGACACTTTACCGTCGTTCATATGACGGTGTCCTCCTCCGTTGCCTTTCTAATTCAGAGGCACAGGAAGTGCTTAAAGAAGTACACGACGGCATATGCAGAGCTCATTAGCCAGGTCAAAAACTTAAAGACAGATTGCATAGCTTGTATATTATTGGCCAACTATGATAGCCGATGCCATCCAATATGCACGAAGGTGTAAAGCATGCCAAATTCATGCGAACATCATACACCAGCCTCCGGAGTTGATCCACCCAACTATTGCTTCATGGCCATTTGAGGCATGGAGAATCGATGTCATAGGGCCAATCAGCCCCTCTTCGACAAAAGGACACCGACTTATTCTGGCAATAACCGATTACTTTTCAAAATGGGCAGAAGCCATACCACTGGTCGAAGTTAAAACTTTCAACGTGGTTAATTTCATCAAACACCATGTCATCCATCGATTTGGTGTCCCTAGGCGGATCATCCATGATAACGGTCCTCAATTCATAAGCCAGGTATTCTATCGATTCTGTGATAAATACCGAATTCAGAATGTGGCTTCAACTGCCTATAATCCCGCCGCTAATGTTTTGGCGGAAGCATTCAACAAAACAATCATCAAGTTACTCAAGAAGTTCGTCGCCTCGAATAAGCGAGATTGGGACGAAAAGCTTGGTGAATGTCTTTGGGCCTACCGAACCACGGTTCGAACCCTGACAGACAATACGCCTTTTTCCCTGGTGTACGGGTGTGAACCAGTCATACCATTGAAAATCCAGATGCCGTCATTACGAGTTGCTCTGACCACTAAGATTACATCAGAAGACAATGATCGGTTGCGTCTTCAAGAGCTCGAAGCCTTAGATGAGAAGCAGTTACAGGCTCAACAGTACATCGAGTTGTATCAAGCTCGAATCTCAAAAGTGTTCAACAAGAAGGTCAAATAAAGAGTCTTCCAGAAAGGAGATTTGGTTTTAGCCGTCAGACGACCGATGACGCACAAAACCAAAGGCAAATTTCAGCCTAAATGGGAAGGACCGTTTGTAATAGAAACAGTCTATTCAAACTAAGCATATCGCCTTATGACTTCAGATGGTGATTTACTCATGATGCCGATCAATGGCAAGTTCTTAAAGAAGTATTATCCGTGATTAAGGATCCTTCTTATGATCAAGTTAACACTACACCTCTGATCAAGACCTCTAAATCTAAGGTACGCAGAAAGAGCCCTCTCTCTTCCTAAAAACGAGATCATACAACCATAAACCGGTAGGAACCTGGTCATACACTGGTTGTCTCAAAGGAGAATCAAGGTTACATGCACTAACCACATGATCCAACACCTTTAACGGTTAAGGATAGAGGAAAATGTTGGCCTTTAAGCCCAACATAAGTCCTCGACAACTCATCATGCTGAGAGGAATAGCATGGCTAGCCCGACTCAAACAGTAGTTGGTAAAGGCATATCAAACCCGTTGACAGCTGAGGATTTGTTAAAAATCCTAAGGGACCTGTTCCTATTTGATTCCCTTTCCAAAATGACTTACCAATTCTCATCCATGGAATGGTAAGACCACATATAAAGATCTTTTCATCCATTTCGTTGTTAAGTTAACATTAAACCTATGACAGTGATTTCCTCATTTTCCCAGTGAGAACAAGACCTTTTTCATGCTACGTTTAACAGTATACCTCTAGCATCCATTTCGCTGTTAAGTTAACATTAAACCTATGACAGTGATTTTCTCGTTTCTCTCTACGAGAACGAGACCCCTTTTCATGCTATGTTTAACAGTATACCTCTGGCATCCATTTCGCTGTTAAGTTAACATTAAATCTATGACAGTGATTTTCTCGTTTCTCTCTGCGAGAACGAGACCCCCTTTTCATGCTATGTTTAACAGTATACCTCTGGCATCCATTTCACTGTTAAGTTAACATTAAACCTATGACAGTGATTTTCTCGTTTCACTCTACGAGAACGAGACCCCTTCCACGCTATGTTTAACAATATACCTCTGGCATCCATTTCGTTGTTAAGTTAACATTAAACCTATGACAGTGATCTCCTCGTTTTTCTCCAACAAATTGCTTTCCGAATCCCTACGAAGTTCTTTTTGTCACGTTAACATTACACCTCTGACATATGATCTTCTATGGAATTTATTTCCTAACCCCCCAATAAGTTTCTGAGTCCCACTCAGTCTTTGGTGGACTTTTCGGGTTGTCACGTTAACAATATACCTCCGACAATTCCTTCCAAATCTCATACAAAATTTTGAGCTTGGTGGCTTCTCAATCGGTTACATCATTGCGACCTCTGAACCGGCAGATAGCCAAGTCTCATCTTTCAGTCCGACAAGGACTATTTCTTTCTCATCATACGATAAAATTTTGAGCTTGGTGGCTTCTCAATCGGTTATGTCATTGCGACCTCTGAACCGGCAGATAGTCAAGCCTCATTTTTCAGTCCGACAAGGACTATTTCTTTGTCATTATACGATTAAATTTCGAGCTTGGTGGCTTCTCAATCGGTTATGTCATTGCGACCTCTGAACCAGCAGATAACCAAGTCTCATCTTTCAGTCCGACAAGGACTATTTTGAGCTTGGTGGCTTCTCAATCGGTTATATCATTGCGACCTCTTAAACGGCAGATAGCCAAGTCTCATCTTTCAGTCCGGCAAGGACTATTTCTCTGTCATTATACGACAAAATTTTGAGCCTGGTGGCTTCTCAATCGGTTATGTCATTGCGACCTCTGAACCGGCAAATGGCCAGGTCTCATCTTTTAGTCCAGTAAGGACTATTTTCTCAAGGGGCTGCGATACAACTTGAAAGCGAGAATTCAGAAGATGAAATAAGTTGAAAATGCAACAGGGGAGTCAAAATAAAATAATTCTTTATTGGTTCCAAAAGGGGGTTACATGAATACACAGATTATAAGTTACAATGGTGCTTCATAAGACTTGATTCGTCCTTCAAGAGCGGCCAGCCTTGTCTTCCTCTCTTCAACAGCCCTGATAAGCGCCTGCGACCTCAACTCAGCCTCATTAAAGCTCGCCGTCTGGGCCAAGCGAGCTTCAACTTCAACTAAGGTTGCCTTCTGAGCTAGCTCTTGCCACAAGACTTCGTCATTCTGGGCCTTAAGCTGTTCGAGCCGGCTCTCTTCAAGACGCACTAGTTCAGCCTTGGACAAAAGAAGATTAGCCTTCCTGATCATTTCCTTGGCCTTTTCAATTTTATCCTCAGTGTCAAGAAGAGTACTGCTAGAAGCGTCTATGGCATCCCCGAGCTCTAGTTTCCTTATTTCTAAGGATTTCAAATCAGAAGAAATAGCCTTAGCAGCTTCTTGAGCGGCGAGATGAGCTTCATGCATCTGAGCAATAGGATGCCAAGCTGCTCGTTAACCAAAGACTCCAGATCTGAATGGCTAAGATGGCGTCATTCGTCCACATCCCTCTCAAGTCGGTCCACCAGAAGCTCCAATGCAGCGGCCTGGTCATCCCCTCCAAAGTCTCGAATACTGTCAATACTTTGGGAGAGGACCACCTTTGAAGCAGAGAATGAGGTAGTCAAGCCCTTCAAGATTAAAGCAATGGATCGCTTAAAGCTCTTATAAAAGCTATCGACTAACTCAGCCACAAATTCATTCTCAGCCTCAATCACTCCTGGCAAACAAGCAGCCCCCGAAGATAGAATTTCCACCGGCTTTATTGATACTAAAGTGGAAGGAATAGTAGAAGCACTGGCTGCAGTAACATGAGAGGTCGTCGGTGATCTCGGAGGAGTCCTCATTGAAACCAGCACACTAGCCACGACCGAGGTAGGACTAGTGACTATTTCCGGGAGAGCTGGCTCAACCACCAGTGTTGGAGAAGTAGGACTGGTAATCACCTTCAGCTCCGCACCTGGCAAGATAGGCGATACTGGCGAAACCAATAGCCTCCCGCTCATTGATATAACTGGAAGCGAGGTTGGTTCCATGACTACCATTCCCTCAATTTCATCTCCTCTGGCTGGTTCAGGCTGATAAGAGGGCAGGTCGTGATACAAAGCATCCAACTCAGCAGCATTCGCTGCGGTCGAAGCACTTACTTCACTCTTGGTTCCCCTAGGAAGACGGGTTGGCTCTCTTGAAGTCGATGCACCCAAAGGCGGAATACCTACAACAAGACTTTATTTGAGTAAGGAATAACAAATAACAGGAGTCAAAAGATCAAAACAGTACCAAAAGATAATGTCGCCTCAATCGTCTTGACAGCTGCATCAGTCCCTACAGGCTCCATTGGAAAATCTTTGGTGGAGTCAACACGAATGGCTGGCCCGCCCTCGCTTGCCGAACCCTCCGTGGTCCACCTAAAAGAGCTAGAAGCTACGGGACTTCCTTTTGAAGTCCCAACGCCCGAAGGACCTACATCAGCCGTGTCACCTCCAGACTCTTCTGAGACGGCGAAATAACCAGCTTCATCGCCTTCCCTATAAGTGAACAAGGGATCACAATGCTCCCTTTGTCCTCCGACAGCCTCAGCTCTCGGGCTTCTCACTGCCTCAGTTCCTAAAGCATAAAGTAAATAATGAGCTATCTGGAACACATAAGAAGTATATTACAAGAACATAGTTGATCTTACTATGGTCCGGAGCAGCTTCACCAGTAGTCGGCCTAGGTGCCGATAACTTAATGACTAATGGGGTAGGAGGAGGAGGCGCTGCAGATAATTCGCCCTCTGCAATAACCGTAGGAGCGTAGCGACGAAGCTTCTTCACTACCCTCTTTCTATGAGATCCACCTTCCCGCTTTCGCTTGAAGTGGACATCAGGATCTTCTTCCTCCACTTCTTCCACATCAACGTGTTCCACGTGGGCCGTGCCCACCCCACCAGAAGTAGCTGTTGGAGCCTCAGCACCCGTATCCGTTTCAAAATGAGGACTTCCTGCATCCGAGGCTTCGCTATCATCAACGGCGATGAATTCCCCGAGGCCTGGAACGCGGATCCTTTTACCCCCGCCCTTCTCAGTGACCTTCCGCTTCAGCCGCTGAGAGATTAACTTCACACCAGAGGAATTAATAGAAAATTCAGTGGGTGTGGTGTTCGAAGTTCTATACCACTGGCAGAATCCCAGGGTCGTCAGAAGGTTCGGAGTCCTTAGCGGCATACACAGTCGCGCCTCAGTACAGCCAGCAATAAAGAATCGCCAGGCACAAGCTCCATCGATGAGACTCCCTATGAAGGCCAGGCTGCTGTTCGAATTACCTACATACAGTTGGTTATACCCAAACTGACGGGCAAACCGACTCAGAACATAGGGCTCCAGGTAGCTGGTGTCCCCGCTTCTATACAACAAGTGTGATGGCCGGATGCTAACCAGCCATTCGAAGACTCCCCGACTCAATGACGTCTGCCCTTCTCCCACATCCTTGAACTCTTCACCATAGCCTGCATCACGAATGTAGGGGAAGCATCAGAAAAGGCTATAGACGTCATGACGGCACAGCAGCTTACGGACCGCAGCCACATAAGTCTTCGACCATGAACATCCATCGAATCGATGGAGAAGCGTCATTCGAACACCTTCTGGGGGCTCCTCTTCGGCTTGGATGATAAAAGGACAGTGGAGGGAGAACTATGCCATTAGATAAGTATATGGCAAACCTATTATAGGGTTTGGTCTGTCACAGGGCAAAATAGTCCCCTTTCCCCGCTTCGTCGTTGGTGGCATACAGAAAGCCTCCGTCAATGCGCGAAGGCCTCTCTGAATACATCACACCATGGCTGGAAGGAGTCCAAGAGAACGACCATGGACTAGACGAACAGCAGGCAACAAGACAGTCGGATGAATGACATCGCTAGATGAAGATGGCACCATGCATCTCTTCAACCAGACCGTCAAGAAACCAGCCAGAAGTGCCTTCCGGGACGTCGGCCGACGAGCCTGGCGGTGGAAACTCCGAAGAATATCGCCTTTCTTATAGGGGTCGTCATCTTCTTCCAGAATTAGATCCCCTTGAGAATGCTTTTGCATCCGGCGAAAGATGTCTTCATCAGCAACTCCACAATGAGCCGCTTCAGGAGTATTTTCCATGTCAGTGAACAAATAATTTCCCCAGCTTTTCAAACTGCATGAAGTTCCTTCGTGGCTCCCATACATACTGGAGCAAATGTAGAGGTGGCACATCAATTCCCGATAAGTCTCAAATAAGGCAGGCTCCTGCTTCTCCAGAAGTGCCAATTCTGCCTCGCACGAAAAATATTCTTCGTATGGGAGAGAGCCCAAAGGCAGAGCAGAGACTTCCCACATCTCGTGCAGAGCCATATCCAATTCGCCAAAAGGGGTGAAGAAGGTCTCTGTAGCCGGGCAGTATAACTCAAAGATGGCGTAAAAATTCGCTACGCTCATCTGAATATCATAACAAGTTGCCTTGACGGCCTCATAAAGTCCCAGCCTCTCCAGATCCTCCTCAAAATGAGCAAGGACATATAGGGTCAAGTCCCTCCACCATGCCTTGGGAGGGTGAATCCATCCTGGAGTCCTGAAATCAGTGGCTGGATAGTTTCCACGAACCTTAAAAAATTGATTCCCGAAGGTCTGCGCCACCGCAGGGTTTTCTCCCACTGGGATGTCTGGAAGTACGTTCCCAGGATGGAGACCCAATATGGAACGAGGACCCGTCCTTGTGTAACCAGGAGAGGGAATTATCAACTTTCCTACATGAACGGATTCAGTAGTCCGACTCACTTGCCACTGCATCTTCCAAGCCCTCATCACGCATTGAAAGAAGGACAAGTGAAAGTGTAACCCCTGCTCCCTGATGTACATATCACAGTATCTGTACGCGATACGACGTACAAAATTGATTTGACCTTTCGGGTAGTCCGATTGAGCTGATTTCAGTTTTAAAAATTATTTTCTAATATTTGAGATTTTTCAGGATTTTTTGGAATTTTTCTGGATTATTTTGAAAAATCTCCGTAGTCGGTGTCGACCGATACCGATTATCGGCTCTCTGATTTTTAATTCACAAACAGAGTTGTATTTTGAGAATCTACTTTCACCAGGTGTCTTAGAATCATATTAGCTACGTTAGGGTATTTTTGGGGATTTTTCTGAATTTATCGAAAATCGGGCCAATCTGGTATCGCCCGGTATCGGCGATACACTCCAGGATTTTTAATTTGCAAACCAGATTGACTTTCTTCAAACCGTTTTCATATTACGGCTTAGGATAATATTCCCTATTTTCTGTAATTTTTGGGCACTGTTCAGAGCTGGTCTAATATTGGGCCAATATTATAATGTTAAAATATTATTTTTAATCTTTTTCTTTTCTCTTCTTTTCCCTTCCTCTTCTTCCTTTCTCTGGAAGACTCCCCCACCGTCTCTCCACCGCCTTTGCCCCCTCTTTAAAAATCCTCTCTCTCTCCCCATAACTCCCTCTCTTTTCTCTCTCTCTTTCTCTCACTTTCTCTCTCTAATTAAGCCCCCAAATCAATTCTCTCCCTCTCTAAACTCTCTTCCCCTCTCCCTGTTTCACAGCCGGCGCCTCTCCTCCGGCCGCCGCGCCCCCAGCCCAGTGTGCGGCCGCCGCCGCCAGGCCGCGCCCCTGGCCGCCGCCGCCGCCGGCCGCGACCCCCAGGGCGCCACCCCCTCTTCTTCTTCCTTTCTTCTTCTTTCTCATTTTTCTTTCTTCTTTTCTTCTTCTACTGCATCTTCTTTTTCTCCCTCTTCTTTCCTTTTCTTTTCTTTTCTTCCCCTGTCAATCTTCTCCCTCTCTCTCACTCACCCTCTCTCCTTTACGGCGCCACCGCCGCCGCCGGCTGGGGCCGCCGGCGGCAGGCCACCAGCGCCGCCGGCCAGCTGGGCTGGCCGGCCAGCCGCGCAGGAGCAGCAGCAGCAAGCTGCTGCTGCTGTTCTTTTTCTTTCTTGGGTTTGGGTAAAACCCAAACCCCATACCCTATTGGGTTAACCCATTTAATCCAACCCGTTAACCTTTACCCAGTCATTTAAGGTATGGGTTCGGGTTATCGGATCCAAACCCGACCCGTTAAACCCGCATCCGAAACCCAATAAAGGTAATCTTGCAGAAAACCCCCTGCTTCTATTTATTAATTGCATTTAAATATTTTTATTACATATTTAACCCGATTTGTTCTGATTTAGTATTCGGGCGATATCGGGAGCATCCGGACTCCGATTTGGACGATTCTGGATCCGTTTTGATCATGGAAAAGAGAGCTACCTTCCCATGGCCAGTTTGTGAGTGTTTTCTTTTTCTAAATTATATTTATTTATTCATGTTTCATTTTCGTTCTGAAACCGTAATTATGGGTTAAGCACTAGCACTGGTAAATTAATAACTTAACTCGAGAAACATCATGTTTTGTAATAAGAAACTGTAAACAATGTGAGTAAACATAGACACTAAGCTAGATGATCAATGAAAGAATCACTAGACACTGTCACTACATGGATAACTATTATAGTTACACACTATTGCTACTTGGACACCAAGACACGTGTACTTCATCATACGGGATCTTGTCACTATTCCACTGTCACCCTTACCGACCCACTGGTACACTAAGCACCGTAGTGCATCTAGATATCGGTTACACTGGATATCGGTATTGCATGTAGCTTTCATGTAGTTTCATGGACACGTCTCACCATTACATATGTTTGTGACCTACTGATAGACGGGTACACAATACACTGAATACTATCATGATAGATTGATATCCTCGTTACATGGATGCACTGATCACTGTTATTACATGCACTATCATAGAGATATTACACGGATTGTTGCTACACATAGATGTTCCACTGGTACACGGAGAGACCAATGCACGGACTACCGCATTTCATATTATTGTTATCGTTATGTCATGTTTACATATCACTGTTACACATGCATGTCATGTTTCCATATCCCTGTTACACATGCATATATGGTTTCTCTATTCTTATCATATGGATCCCTGTTCCTATTACATGTATTATTGTTCTATGTTATTTTCGTATTCATGTTCTATGATTGATTCCCGTTACTGATATGGATATTCCCGTTACTGGACATGAGAGCTATTGATATGCTATATGTGGAATCCCACATCTATTGTTCCCGATTCCCGGTATATTGTTCCCGTTTCCTGTTATATTGTTCTATGCTATCAACAGAGCTCAGGTCCAGTTATCATGTTACCCGTATCATGTACTATATTTGTTCTTGTTACATTGTATACTTGACATATCAGATCATAAAGCTAACTTGGGTATGGGGGAGACGTAACGGTTGATTAGATCTTATCGGGTGATGTACTGGATCCATATTGTTAGTCCCACTGCAGGGGACGGTAATGCTACCTACCAATTGCTCCATGAGCTCCCGTTACTTGATTATTGTTCCCCTCTTAGCGGAGGGCCCTGGTCTCAGCAGCCAGGGGTTTGTTTAAGGCCGTGATCCCGGGTATGCACGGGATACATCTACCAGATAAGAACTCCTCGACCATGGGTTTCCAATTAACATAATAAAATAGTATACACAATAGTGACGTCGGGAACACTTGTTATTTGGTCATACTCTCGTTTGGATAATGGTACCCGTAGGCCATGTTCGGATGGGTTCGACTGGAGTGCGGGCTCCGGTATGAACTGCCAGTGGTATGGGAGACTGGAAGAGATTGATTAAAATACCAGGTAGTACTGATTGCTGCTATTGTATAACGAACATGACTTGCCTGATACATGTTTACTATTGTATAGTTGTACTTGTTATTGTTCCTACTCATTTATCCGCTATCATGTTACCTGTATGATCGTTACTTTACCTGGTACATGTTACGCTTTCTGTGGTGACATACTACTTATGCACATGTATACGATGCATTGCATATATTTTGTTTTGCATTGCCTATATGCTGCCTAGACACCACACCGTAGTATGGTTATATTGCATACTTCAGCTACACGTTTATGTCCATCACATCATCACTATACAACTGTAGTTATTATTATAGACATGACCCGATGATAACATGCTAGGTAGTGCTGGTATTAAAATATGACATGATTATATTTTCTACTGCTTCTTATATATTTATTATATGGTATCACTAGTACAACATCATGTATTATATATATATATGTATCGTGCTTGTATTACTATTGTATATATTACTACCTCCTCCTTCATTTTACCACTCACTAGGTCGCTTTCTGACGACCCTGGGTTTGCGTGCCCAGGTTGGAGATCCGAGTTATCGTTCAGACAGCTAGTTCATTGGATTCACATAGAAGACCTTACCATCGGGATTCCTTCATAGGTATCTATGTGCTTTGTTCCTGTTATCTCCTTTATTCCTGTATTTCTATCTGTTATGATCACTAACTCCTTTCTGCAGGTATTCTTGTACTTATTTCCTGCTAGAACTCTTGTGTGTATGGAGGCCCTGTCCTGTACTGAGGCTTAACGTACTCGTGAGTGTGTTTTCATCTCGCGTATGTACATCGCCATAACGTCCCCGTACCTGCGGGATCGGGGCATAACAGAAATTGCCGCTTGCTAGATGGGAGATAGAACTTCTCACCAT
Organism: Agave tequilana; assembly: GCA_038442645.1. Taxonomy (NCBI): domain Eukaryota; kingdom Viridiplantae; phylum Streptophyta; class Magnoliopsida; order Asparagales; family Asparagaceae; genus Agave; species Agave tequilana. The sequence continues at coordinate 176,473 of JAVJIF010005723.1, read as the reverse complement.
CCAATTTGAAAATCCACTGCCCCTCTCTGGCTAGCAGCTGGCGATCATTATCTGGCGCTGCATCTCCGAACATGAAGCCAGGCTTACGATAGATTCTTCGGTCAGAATCTTCAAGGGAAGCAGTAGTTAAAATGCTCCTCATGGTGCGCTGATCCCCAGCATGAAGGAGTGTATCCCGAGCAGGAGAGCTTCGCTCGCTGAATAGTGAAGCCTGCCCTTGAAACTGCAGGCTGACGTTGCCATCTAGCCCCCTGGCTGCGCCAAAGAGACTGTTCAGAGGACCAGTAGTATAGTGCACTGCAAGAACAAAGAGAAACTATGATTAGTTCATCAGCCAAACTAGGGCTGAAACAAGAATGCAATTTTCGCTAAGGCATAGCCTCGCTCTCCGAGCGAAGCTGGCCTAATGATAGCTTCGCCCCGAAGTTTAGCTTCGCAGCTGCAGCGAAACTCCGCGCTCCACACGAAGGCAGGAGGCAGGAAAATATCCAAGTATTAGCTTCGCTCTGGAAGCTTGACCTCGGACAACAGGACGCGACAAAGCCCCAGGGGCAAACTTCGTTAGAAGGGTATTGCTGCCAAAAAATTATCTTAAGGGCACTAAGGTCCTTTTCAGTTATACTCCAAAAGCTATCTTCGCACCCTGTCATTTAACAGGATGTGAACCGCCTAAGGGATAGCTTCGCTTGGAAGCTTGAAGAAGAGACCCTTCGGTTCTGAGATTCCCAATCAAGAAATTAAGGGAAATTCTGGGAATTGAACTCCCTAAGATCACCAAATCATAATTGATCGTTCTGGGTTCATCGAAAGATAGCCTAAAATGGGCTTTAAGAGAGAGATGAAAATCTCTGATCAAAAGGGAAAAATCCCTACCGGCAATCGGTCGTTCGATGATCGGAGGAGGAGAAGGACCCTCCGTCGTAGAGGCTGCGACCTCTTTTCCTACTGTCTCTTAGGAGCCATTGAAGAACTGAAGAAGTTCTTGGATTCTCAAACGAAGAAGAAAGGGCTTGCAGTGCTCTGAAAATCCAAAGAGAAGTGATGCCTTCTCTTTCAGCCCGATCAGGCTTTTATAGGCTGATGATTGCCTAAATGATGCCTCCTCGAAAGGAGCGCAGGTAGTCATTTCAAATTAATTTGAAATGGCGCCTAAGGCGCCTTCCCAAGAAGCACTGCTTCAGCCCCACTATGGGCTAACTCCGCCGTGAGTCCAGTGCTGACTTAGCACAGCGATTGCATAACTTCGCTGAAAAACGTGCCTTAGCTCCGCTAAAAGCACAGCTCTAGCTTCGCGGAAATTCCGTGCTAGCTTCGTCAGAACTGGCTCTTGACTTATTTGAGAATCGGTCTCCAACTTCGCCGAAAGTTTAGCTCCGCTGTGAGCTTCTAAATTCCTCCTAAGGAAAGGACTTACTAAAGCCAGTCCACTTCAGGTGTCCTTGAATCAAAAAGAAGGAGAAACAAAGCAGATAAGTAGAAAATAAACTTTTATTGATTCAAAAGAGAAGATACATTGATACTACTACATCAAGGTTATCTTTCGTACAACCGAGTCATTGCTCCAAAGGCATACAGTGGTCCTATCTACTTCCAAGCCAAACCAACTGGACACGAAAGGCCTTCCTCCTGCACAAGGCCGTAATCCTTCACATAATGGCAGATTTTGCCTCAAGAAGCTGGATCTTCTTTGATGAAAATTGGCAAAGGACCGGTTCCCACCAGAAGGCTGGATCTTCTTTGATTAAAATCGGCAAAGGAAGGATCCGAGACCTTACAGGTGGTGTCCGCTTTCCCGTAGTGGATCATCTCGGATAAGCGACTACCAGCCCGCCTCGAAGTGGATCATCTTGGATAAGCGACTGCCAACCTCCTCTGGGAACACACATTAGCTGCCCCAGTTGTTCCTCCTGCTTAGGATTTAAAGTTTCAATTGAAAAAGCAAGAGGCAACTTTCTGGTCTCTTTCATCAAGTCAAAAGACTGGCGAACATAGCTCACTATAATGCAAACTGAAATAAGTTAGCAGTAAGTCAAAGGAGAAGCTGCAAAAGTGAAATGCAAAGTCAAATTCTATGGGGCGAAGCAATTCATATCCGATTCAGTTGCAATTTAAGGATGGATTTCAATTAAACAGAAGATAGCCTCGCTTGCACAGTGATGATGGGTTAGCTCAGCAAAAGCCAAGTCCTAACCTCGCCTATACGGCTAAGCCAGACTGATCCAGAGGGACGCAGTCGTGACCCCACCTGTATGGCAAGACTGGCTCAACTTTAAAGAGGCTAAGTCTCAATTCTTGCCTAAGTGGCGAACTTAGCAGGCAAGCATGCAACGATCTTTCTTTGATCGAGCAAAAATGATAGCTTCACCGGGAAGCTGGGAAACAAAACTTAAGCCATTCTCTGCAGATCAGTCAGATACAAAATGAAGCACAAGGGAAATCAATCCCTGAGGCAGCTGTTAAAGCTAAATTAAGGGAGATGAACTCCCTAAAAGTTATCAGTTCATTGGTAAAGTTTCTGGATGACCGAGACTCACCAGTTCTTAGCCGGTTAATGACCAGAGTGGGCACCCCACTAGTTCAGAGATCTGAGTATCTCTCTCTAGATATAATCAAAAGAAGTTACGAACAGACCGCTTCTCTACAGAGGACCTCAAGTGTCCTATTTATAGGCCTCATGGCCTGAGCGCACCGCTGTTGCTTCAAGCATAGAAGCGCGAGCGAATTTAAGGCATTTACTGAGCCTCGAGAAAGGGAATAGTCTCCCTCGGAAATGCGCAAGGAAGGAATAATCTCCCTCGTTAATGAAAGAGAAGTTATTTCAACTTCGGGAAAGAAAATAATCCTTCTCGTAATTAGCCAAAAGGCTGTTGGCCTCGGGAACGGAACGGCGTTCCCAGACCGATTTGAAGCGAGTCTACTCCGGGAGGCTCAGACGCAGAGCCACCCAGACGCGAAGTTACCAGAGTCGCGAATCTACACAATTCTTCGGCGAATTTATCCCAAAGTAGGATTAAAAGCGAAGCTGAACTCAACCACCATGGCGACGTTCGTACTTCATATACCACCGATCAAAGCAATTCAAAGTATTTCGAAGTTTGAACCATTCCATTGCAGACTTTCGAAAACTTTAAAGGGGGTCTTGTTGACACTTTAAAAAAGACAAGATTCTTGACTGGCCTGAACAATGTCTAAACTTGTTGACATTTACAAAAGACAAGTGACAGACAAGCTGACGACCAGTTCTGTACCCATCTCCGAGGGACAAATTAGCAACTTGGACTCTACTGATCCAGTGAAGCAGACAGTGAGCCCAGATTGTCTTTGAACAGACCTCAGCAGGTCTAAGATGCTCGGTTAGCTCAACACTTAGCATCACATGAGCCCAAAGGGATAGCCTCGCCTGAGAGGCTAAGATCGCCCAACTTCGCCTTGGAGCCGTTCAAAGCTCCATCAGGAAGCTAACTTATAGCTTCGCCTGAAGTACTCAGTTAACTCCGCAGAGAGTTAGTTTCGCTCGAAGTCATACGCAACCGCGCAAAAGGATGTTCGGTAGCTTCACCACAGATCTTATCTAGCTTCGCTGAAGAGCTTTCTTCTGACTTCGCCAGATGCTTCTTCCAGCTCCGCTATGAGCTCGACTCGACAGCTCCGCTGCGGGTCTGTTATGGTCAACCTTTGACCAATTAAATCTCCTGGTGAGATCAAATCTATTCAGGATCAAGATCAAATCTAATCAAGATCAAATCTGAGATCAAATTTGATAGTTGTTTGTTATAATCTCTTGACTCTCCTAAAACGAGTAAGAGGATCAGGGGAGATCTTCCAATTATATGGAAAGAATCAAAACAGATCAGGAGACCGACCAACCTGCTATTCCTAGCTTCGCAGAAGCTGATTCTAGCCTCGCAGCAAGGCTACTTTCCAAATTTGCTCAATCTGTTTTCAGATTTTCAGGGGACAATTATACCCCTACTCTCCTTATAAATAGCCCACCAAGGGTACAAGGAGAAAACATATGCGCACAGGGAGAGGACACGCGCACAGGTAAAGGGACGCACAGAGAGACGGCTATACAGAGATCTAGCTTCCAAGAATTCAGAGAATTGCTTCTCTAATCAGGGTGCTGATACCCTAATACCTTCCTTCCTCTCAAGGAATTTGCAGAACCAGGCGAGAAGGAATTCCCAAGTGAAGGCAGTTTGAGAAGTAATAAGAGAGTTCTACCAACCTTCTATTCTTCGATTCCCCGAACCAGGCGAGAAGGGAATCCCATCGATCGCATCGTCAAAGGGACAAAGTGGTCGCGCGCTGACCAAACTCCTATCGGCACACTTCTCCAGAATCTCAGAGGAGATCTACTTTTAATCTTTTTAGAATACTTGTAATTTAGCTCCTCGACCCTTTTTGTAATTTTTCCCTTTGCAAAATCAATGAAAAACAGTGGGTCAATCACACAACATCCAATGTGAGCTATAAGAGACATTAGTATGAAATTAAATAAAAATAACAATTAAATTTTATCATAAAACTCGAGTACTTATCCTATATTAAATGGTGCAAAATAATCCAACTGCGTTGACATTCTTGCATTGTGTTCACGATAAATAAAGTTTTTTCTATTTCAGCATCAGCCAGAGCATCACGAACACATGTGATACTGTATGAACAAATAAAATCATACATATTACTAATACCCATACGATGATATATCCGATATAAAACCTAAAAAAATTAAAATAACAACTAAAAACCTAAATTTTTTTAATTTATATAAATTAATAAACATTAATTTTACTTACTTAATAAAAACAGTGGTGCATGTTGTGCTTATCTCCTTCTTACCTTCGAACTGTAAAATATCATTACGTTCAAGGTTTAGGGGAGGATTGTATCCAAGGATAACAGGAGGTATTCCTATTTCAATAATGTCATTTGTTCTCATCCTCCTCCCTAATATACCCACTGTCCTTAATTACTTGCGGATACTTTCGTTTTCTGCTCTTTGAAATGGCTGGTTGACCAACTGTTTTGTGGGTTGGCTCCCTCCTAGAGAACGTTCCACACCCTTCTCTTTAGCCATTTTCTATCACGATACCATTATCATTAGTCACTTGTACATGTTTATTTGAAAATATAAGAATTTGTACTTTAATTTTGATACCTGGGTATGCAAAGAAACAAGTCCTATCTGCCATGCAATAAAAAAACCAATAGCATCACCAACGGCAATCACCTCATCGATTGGATATAATAAACATGCATTAATATCCAGCAGATCTATAATGCACACTTTAAAATTATCAAATTCAAGTCGCTGATGAAGTACTTGATCATCACAATTGGTGTTGTACGTTGTCCCACGAGCCACAGCAATTGTCATCCCTTGAATTTGAATGGCCAAATTACAAAGAAGAAGTTTATTATTTGACATAAATAATAGTAAGCATGAGATTAACAAAACGGATTTATAACAAAATAAATTACAAAGTAAGATTACCTTTGAAATTTAGAATAAATGTATTGACATCGAGAAAGATCATGTCCTCTATACGATAGAGGACAAGGGTGCTCATAATATGGTGGAGGATAAGGCTGCTCATAATAGGGCAAAAGTATAGACTGAGGTAACTTTTGGAGCTATTGCCGCACTATTTCTGTTAGCTCTGGAATCATTTTCTTCCCGAGCATCCACCAACCTTTTTAACTCCTCACTTTATGCAGAGGAACGACGTCCACGAGGTTGATGGAAGTAGCTGATAATAGTAACCTCATATCTGGCATCTCAAACATGACCGGGGTACTCGGGATCCAACGATATGTGTAATATGTCATTCATCCATTTTGGATGAATTTTCTCTGTGACGCCAACTCAGTAAGGGAATCGTAAGAAAACAATGTTATAATGTTAACACTTAGAAAAGTGATAAAATAAAAAAATTATGATAATTTATTTTAATCAAAGCACTTATAATTTTATTTGTAATTCTTGTGGGCCTGCATTGATGTATTCACAATCTTTTTAAGCCTAGCAGTTTTTCACAATTCATGCCAAAAAATTATGGAGATTGGTGAACCATCTTCTGATGATTTTTTAATAATTGTTGCACAAAAAATATACAAGATATCAATAATAATTTATAAAATAATTTGTAAATATTAAAATTTAACAAATAAAATATATACTTACCAGATCTTGTTCTAAACGCCATATCCTTTGCGACATCAAATGCTTGTATTTAAATTCCTTTTGAAGTTTCCTTTTTTTGGACTTTTAGCCTATTAAAAATTATTTAATAAGTTATTCCAAACATAAAATAAAATAAAATAATTTAACTACATAATAATTTAAAATTATTTTGTGTTAACCTTGAACTTTGGAGTTATAATTGATGCTATAAATTTGTCCCAAACTTCTTACTCAATGAAATCATATGTTCCTAGTGGACTCTTAGTTAAATCTTTGTTAATGTAACATCTTGTCAAAAATTTTTTGGAATCTCTCTATTTTTTGCCGATGTCTTTCAATATGTTTTTCTTCTGCTCTTCTACTTTAAATAGAGTCTGCAATAAGTAATAAAAATATTTTAAAAAATTTTATAAAATAATAAATATGCAGATAATTGCATTTATAAATTTTTTTACCAAAAATCACTTCAAAACTTATTCTTCAACTCTTTGAAAACCGAACGCCAATCAGGAGAATGTCAATAAGGATTTTCTCATGAGCAATCCATCCAATTTAGTTTTTTAATTTCTTCCCATTCTTACCAAGAAGAATATTTGTATGGTTGAATTTCACAGCAAATTGTATGCATTGACTTCTCCCTAAGAGCAGGTCTATCATGCGAGTGGTGCATCATGTCATCTTTGGATATTTTTTACAACTCGACCCTGATGAATCCATATGCCTGTTAAAGAACATAAATAAAAAATTAGCAACATTAAAAATTAAATAAGTATTCAAAAATACAAGTTACTAAAGAAAAAATAACATCAATAAACAACTAATGAACATAAAAATTAAAACAAAATATGCAAGATATTTAAACAATTTGAGTTTAAATTGATCTACCTTTATACTTTCTTTCTTTTTTTTAACTAGCTTTCTCAATCAAATTCCTTCAAAATGATTATCTTGCATGTAGATATTTTTCTCGACATCATCACCCTCAGTAATATCAATATTATTCTCTTTTATTAATCTAATAAAACAAGATGGAACCTCATCAATATTATCTCGAGTATTGCTCTCATCATCACTATAATTAGTATTTTTTAGCTTTGTCAAGAGAACAATAACCATTTTTTATCGGCATGATCTGTAATATAAAATACTTACTTTTCTTGTGATGTCAATTTGAAGTTCTTAATGATCACTTTGTTAAGATCAACTAGAATGAATCCCACTCATCGAATTTAGTACCATGATTATTCTCCACCAACTTATATCAGAATGCAGGAACACGAAATATTGTGTAATCTAGCTTCCATATGTCCTAAATCATCCTTTATTATGACAACTGGTAAATACTGAATTTTTGTCTTTGGTACTAGAAATATGCATTGATTGAGCCACTAAAATCACCCCACTATTTTGTACAGTACACTAATCATCGTGTGCTATAATACCCACGATAAGATGACACAATCGTGTGAGACCTATGCTCTACCATCTCAAAGTATTAGAAACAGAATTCGGTGAAATTGTTAATTGAATATCAATTCGATTTCTTGACAATTAATAAATGATTTATTGTGTTCATCTGTTATCTACTTCTCTCTCCTTGATCTAACTGGATTGATGCGCCTTATATAGTCCATATGCTCATTTATATAAAGTTGTACTTCATTACTATTATTCAAGACATATTTATGTTCTTGACACAATAAGTTTTTACTGATAGTAACCATTGATTGCCCACTTTTATTATTATCATCTTTTCTCTTAGTAAAATGACTTAGGACGTCTTATGACTTCAAAATTGGTTAAGTATTCACTGCAAAATTCAACCACCTTTTCACATATGTAACACAATGCTTCCTTCAGGTCGATTACCATTCTTCACATACTCTTTTAATATTTTATATATCGCTCAAATGGATATATACATCTTAAGAAGATCGGACCATATAGTTTAATCTTTTTAATCAAGAGAACAGTTAGATGCACCATGATATCAAAAAAAATGGTAAAAAATACATCTCAAACTGACACAACTTAGCCACAATATTCTTCTACAACTCATTTAGTTTTTCAGGGTCAATTATCCTGCTACATACTGCATTGAATAAAAAGGAAAGCTGAGTAATAGCATGACAAACATTTTTGAAAGTATACAACGTATAACTATCGGTAGCAAATGTTGCATCAATGCATGACAATCATAAGATTTCAAGCCAACAAGCTTTAGATTTTTTAGTGACACGACCGCTTGGGACCTTAGTCCTAGCAAGACACTGACATAATTCTATCTTCTTCTTTTAGACTAAGTATAACATGCTATGTTTGTAGTAAATACGTATTTTGTCCTTTCTGCTTTGGTGCTTACTGCTCACGTATACCCATTTTAACCAATTCCAATCTACTTTTGACTCTATCCTTGTCTTACCGGGTATATTGAGTAATGTGTTAATAATACTATCACATACATTTTTCTCAATATGCATGACATTAAGGTAGTGTCTCACAAACAAATACTTCTAATATGGGAGGTCTAAAAATATTGATCGCTTCTTTCAACATTCTTTTTAATTATATATTGCTTCACTTTTCCATAAATTGGCATGAGATATTTATCTGTTCATATACTTGTTCACTGTTCAATATTTTTAGAGTTTTTTCTTTTTCTGTAGATCCATTAAACGCTTTTTGTAGCCCCCGATAACGGTGTAACTGGGCAAGAATCTCTGGGCACCAAGTTATACTGTTTTTCTCCCATGCTTTAGTTGAACAAAAAATGTGTCTTCTTCATATATAGAACATGTTTTATGTCCTTTCACACTGTACCCTAACAAGTTACCTTATGTTGAAAAATCATTAATTGTTTAAACTAATATAGCTCGAAGTGTGAAAAAATCTTGACGATATGCATCAAAAACTTCTACCCCTTCTTCTCGCATTATCTTTAGGTCCTCAATAAGATGTGCCAAATAAACATCTACATCATTTCTCAGCTGTCTGGGGCCTGATATCAGTAATGATATCATAAGAAACTTGTGCTTCATGTACAATCATGGAGGAAGATTATAAATATTCAACACAACTGATCATGTACTATGTGTGTTACTTATATTACTGTGTGAATTTATTCCATAGTCGAAAAACCTACCCGGAGATTCCTTGCATCATGTCCAAATCAGAAAAACTTTAACTTAATCATATTCTATTGTGGAGAGTCGCCGAATGCCACAACAAACTATCAATATTCCGCCGAATGCCACAACATACTATCAATAATCCTCTTATTCGAATGCCATGTCAAGTTCTTCGCATGTTCTGCATTCTAAAATAAGCATTTAAATCTAGATATTACCGTAAAATACTATAATATCTTAGCCAGAGATTTGTCATTTATTTTATACCGTGACCTTTCACACATCGGATATTTCTCTAAATGTTCATATTTCTTTCAGTACAAAATACTATCATTAGGGCAAGAATGTATCTTTTCTAATCCATACTCATAAAGCGCATAATTTTATGGGCCTCGTACATACGATCCAAAAATTCATTGTTATCAGAAAGTATATCTTTCAAGAGTTTGAGTATGGCCGTAAAACTCATATCGCTCCACTCATTTTCTACTTTCAAATTGTATAATCTCAAGACTGCAGACAATCTAGTGAATTTAGAACAACCAACATATAAAAGTTTTATGTATCATTCTTCAAGTTCTCGAATAATTGTGGATGACCCACAAATTATTCATCTACATCATTCATCTTGTCTTCAAATTTATCACCCTCATCAAGATTGACTTTTTCACTTTCATCACATCTTCTAATACTTGAATTAATAGGTTTATTTTTTCTTGCATTATCGCATACCATATCCATCTTATATAACTTGTATCAAATTTATTAATGAATAAATGATCTCTTAATATTTTAGTTGTAATATTAAGACAACCATGTTGTTAGTATTTGGAGTGCATCATATTGATTGGAGAAGAATTCAAGTTTTTTGGAAGTTTTCTAATACGGATATGTCTCCTATTTTGGTTTGGATAGGGGTTTCTTATTTCTCTAAGAAAGTGCTGATTTGAGTTCGTGTTGGATTAGGATCATCCCAGGTACCTATATAAACCCCCAGGGGTCGCCTTTTGAAGATGTATCAAGAATTCAAGAGAAATTTTAGAATTTCACCATTGAGAATTGTGAGAGAGTTCTCATTGTAACTCTTATATTTTCTTTAATAAATATTTTTCCCCTCCTCCCCCTGGACGTAGGTACGTTACTGAACCACATTAAATCTTGTGTCTTTGGTTGTGTCGTGATTGCTTGCTAGTGGTGGTAGATCTGCTACGCTCCCGCTTCCGCTACCGAGTCTTCGAATTGGTGTTCCTCTATTGTTTAATCAGTGATAGATCATCAACAATTGGTATTGGAGTGACGGCTAACAAGATGACCATGACAACCAAGTTTGAAATAGAGAAATTCGATGGGAAGTCCAATTTTCAATTATGAAAGATGCGAGTAACATCGTTGCTCGTGAAAGAGGGCACACACAAGATCCTGCTTGGTGTTGAGAAGAAGCCATCAAGGATGAAGAATGATGAGTGAAACGACACCTACTTCCGTGCAAAGGCGATGATCATACTATGCCTATCAGATGAAGTCCTCTATAATGTGATCAATGAGCAGACAACTGCTGGTCTTTGGTGTAGGCTGGAGAGCCCATACATGACGAAAAGTTTATCGAACAAGATCTTAATGAAGAAGCAGTTATACAATATTTGGATGAAGGAAGGTGTGCTTATTCTACAATATTACAATGCTTTTAATAGGATTTTAAGTGACTTGTTAGCTCTAGAGGTTAAGTTAGAAGAAGAATACAAAGCTCCTCTGTTACTATCTTCTTTTCCATCAAGTTATGACCACTTGGCGACCACCATCATGTATGATAAGCAAACCTTAGAGTTAGAAGATGACAGGTAGATACTCCAGAACAATGAGCTGATGAAGAAGACAAATTCTACGGAGGAGATCACAGGATTATTTGTCAAGGGCCAGAGGGGAAGATCAAAGAGTAAGGGACCCACCGAAAAGGGATTCAGAGGTTTCTAACAGTTTCTCTTTCTACTTTTATAAGAAATTAGGGCACATCAAAAAAAATTATATGAAATACGATCAGATGTTGAAGAGGAAAGGCAGCAAAGATTCTTATGAAGTTAGTACCAGTGAAAAGTCAGATCAAACTGGGGTTGTCGAAGAAGCAGATGAGGATTCATGTGATGTCTTGACAGCTAAGTCAAGAAAAGGTAAATACTCAGATGCTTGGTTACTTGACTCGGAGTGCATATATCACATGTGCCTAAAAAAAGAGTAGTTCAGTACTTACAAGCCTTATGATAGAGGCTCTGTCCTGATGGAAAATGGTCGTGTGTGAGACTGTTGGCATTGGCAACATCTGTATAAGGATGTTTAATGGACAGGTTCGAACCCTCACGAACGTTCGACACGTTCCAGATTTAAAGAAGAATCTTCTCTCGTTGGGAGCTTTTGAAGTTTGTAGGTACAAGTTTTATGGTGCAGATGGTACAATCAAAGTTAGTAAAGGATCGATGACGATTCTCAAAGGAAAACGAATAACAAACTTGTATAAGTTGACAGGAAGCATTATTATTAGTGATACTTCAGCAGCAATAGAGAAGGAGGATACTACAAGACTTTGCACATGCGTCTTGGACACATGAGCGAATGAGATCTTCAAGTCCTACATAAAAAGAGTGCTCTATCAGGTATCAAATATTGCAAACTTGATCTTTATAAATTTTGCATTATGGGTAGGCAAAGTAGAGTAGCTTTCTCTGCATCTCAGTATAAGACAAAGGGCTCGCTAGATCTCATACACACCGATGTGTTGGGGCCTTCGCCAATAGCATCCATTGAAGGTGCTAGGGACTATGTTAATTTTATAGATGATTTTTCAGAAAAAGTTTGGGTATGCTTCTTGAAGCAGAAATCGAAAGTATTTAAGAAGTTCAAGGAGTGAAAAACTTTGGTGAAAAATCAGACGGGGCGGAAAGTGAAAATCTTGAGGTCCGATAATGGAGGCGAGTACACCTCCGAAGAATTCATAGGCTACTTACCAAGTAAGGGCATCAAACACCAGCTAAGTATTCCAGGGCAACTAGAACAAAATAGAATAGCACAGCACATGAATCAGACACTTATAGAGCGTGCCCGCAGTATCAGATTACAGGCTAATATGTCAGAAGGATTTTGGGCAGAGGCAGTGAATCATGCGAGTTATTGGGTAAACATGTCACCATCAACAGCTATTGATTTTCAGATCCCAGAGGAGATATGGCGAGGAGTATCTGTGACTATTCGACCTTACAGATTTTCGGTTGCCCGGCATATAGTTTGGTTGATAGTCAGAAAAGGAACAAACTGGAGTTCAAGTTTAAAAAGTATATCTTCATCGGGTTCACCAAAGGAGTCAAGGGTTTCAAACTTTGGGATCCTGAGAAAAAGAGCACCTTTACCGGCAGAGATGTGGTATTTGACGAAGATTCAATGTTGCGAGAAAAATCAGAGACGGAGGATAAAGCGTAAGGTGGAGCTTCAGACAATTCGACAGTAGACACTCAGAAAAAGGGAGTTGAGTTCTCAGAGAGCCCTAAAAGGCCTGAAGGCTCAGAAGAAGACTCCTCAGATTCAGATAGAGACAAACAGGAGGCTACTCAAGAGCAACCTAAACCGTTGAGGCTGTCAGTCAAAGTTACGGTGTCACTAATAAGGTATGGCTGGGATGAAAATCATGTCTCTTTCACATCAGTAATAGAAATAGGAGAAGCTGACAGTTACATAAAAGCGATCATGGCAGATGACCACGGCAAGTGGATTACAGCCATGGAGCAAGAGATAGAGTTTTGTGGATAGAAACCAAACATGGACGTTAGTCCATCTTCCAAAGGACTCCAAGGCAATAGGTTGCAGATGGGTCTTTCGCAAGAAGGACAATGAGCAGTATAAGGTAAGGTTAATTGCCAAAGGATATGCTCAAAAGAAGGGTATTGTCAGGCAATGTTAGTTACCAAAGGATATACTCAAAAGAAGGGTATTGACTACAATGAGATTTTTTCTCCTATAGGCAAGCATACATCTATTTGGATGTTATTGGCGATAGTTGTTCAGTTGATCTAGAGTTGGAGCAAATGGACATCAAAATAATGTTTCTGCACGGTAAGCTTGAGGAGAAGATATACATGAAAAAACCTAAAGGTTACACTTAGGAAGGTAAAGAAAACAAGGTGTATCTTATAAAGAAGTCACTCTATAGACTTAAGCAGTCTCCTAGGCAGTGGTACAAATGGTGCGACTCTTTTATGACCAAGATCAAATACAATCAATGTGAGTATGATATTTTTGTCTATTTCAAATAGAGTAATGATCTGACATATTTGTTGTTATATGTAGATGATATGTTGATTGCTGCAAGAAATAAGACACATGTTTAGAAGCTTAAAGCTCGCTCAAAAAGGAATTTGACATGAAGGGTTTGGGAGAAGCCAAAAAGATTTTAGGTATGGAGATTACTCGAGACAGAAGTACATGCAGACTTTGGCTATCCTAGGAGAATTATGTTCTCAAAGTGTTAGAGAGATTCAATATGGCAGAAGTAAGATCAGTCATCACTCCTTCGGCGGGTCACTCTAAATTATCCTCCAAGCAGTGTCCACAATCACCGAAAGAGGAGGAAGAGATATCTCGAGTATCATATGCTAGTGTGGTGGGGTCACTCATGCATGCTATCTTCTGCACTAGGCGTGACTTAGCCTATGCAGTTAGTACAGTAAATCAGTTCATGTCAAATTCAGAAAAACAATATTAGGAAGCAGTGAAGTGGGTGCTACGATATTTGCAAGGGACTGAGAGAATAGACTTGGTGTTTCAGAGATTGAAAATGGGAAAACCTAGGTTAGTACAAGGCTATGTTGATTAAGGTTATGTAGGAGATCTTGATCAGCAAAGATCTACGATGGGCTATGTGTTCACAGTAGCTGAGTGTGTCATTAGTTGAAAGACAGAGTTGTAAGATAAAATTGCTCTTTCAACAATAGAAGCAGAGTACATGGCTGCAGTTGAGGCATCAAAGGAAGTTTTGTGGTTAAAAGGATTGGTTGAGACATTTAGTATCATACAGGATTCAGTTCGGGTTCATTGCGACAGCCAGAGTGCTATTCATCTCGCTAAAGATCGCAGGTATCACAAGCAAACAAAGCACATTGATGTGAGATTTCACAAGATATGTTAGTGGGTCGTGGATGATTAGGTGATCAATTTGGTAAAGATCAGCACAAAGAAAAACCTAGCGGATATGATGACGAAGACCATCTCAGTGAAGAAGTTCAGAACATCTCTAAACTTTATCAAGGTTCACCAAAGGTAAAGTGGTGAACGGGTTCTTAGGAGGTAGCCATGTAAAGTCATAAAAGAAGAGGAGAAAAGAAGGCGAATGAAGCGGAGGCCAATTTCTATAGAGGAACTCAATAAACACAAGTCGAGGTGGAGATTGTTAGTATTTAGAGTACCTCATATTCATTGGAGAAGAATTCAAGTTTTTTGACAGTTTCCTAATACAAATCTGTCTCCTATTTTGATTTGAATATGGGTTTTCTATTTCTCTAAGGAGATACTGATTTAAGTTCGAGTTGGATTAGGATCATCTCATGTGCCTATATAAACCCCTCAGGGGTGGTCTTTTTTGAAGGTGTGTCAAGAATTTAAGAAAAATTCTAGAATTCCACCATTGAGAGTTGTGAGAGAGATCTCATTGTAACTCTTATATTTTCTTCAATAATTATTTCTCCCCTCCTCTCCGTGGACGTAGGCACATTACCAAACCACGTTAAATCTTGTGTTCCTTGGTTGTGTAATGATTGCTTGCTAGTGGTAGATTTTCTATGCTTTCACTTTCATTGCTGAGTCTTCTATTTGGTGTTCCTCTGTTATTTGATCGGTGATAGATCATCAACACATATTTTATGCACAGACAACTAATACGGTTAGGATTGTCAGTATGCTTAACAACAAATTTAATAAACTCCTTTACACTTTTCTCATATTCAATACTTAAATGATCAGTACGAATCTATTTTCGATTCATCTTTACTATGTCTAGATATAAAAAAAAAATATAAATTTTCGATACACATGACACAAACAATCCAAATAAAATATTAATTTCTGATCCACAAGGCATACACATACAAAACATCACACATCATACACACATACGAACATACACACACACATCGCACACAACACACACAAACATTGCACACATCACATATCACACACATGCCCCACACACACATCGCACACATCACACACACATGAACAAGCAAACATACATATATGCACACACATCGCACATCACACGTTAGACACGCATACAAACACACACAACACACATATGAATGGACACACATATCACACACACACATACACATTCATCATTAATATCGGTTCTATAAAGAACCGTCATTAAAAATTAAACTTTTCTAAGCAAAATTTCACTAATTTCACCAATTTAGCACCAAAGCAATTTCACAAATATTTCTAAACTAACTTTTTTCTCTAAGTATATGAGAATATAGAGAAGAGTGATATCTCGAATGCTTTGGTGGCAAGTCGGAGTTCATCGGGGTTCGTGGTTCGATAGAGCTTGCGGTTCGTTGGGTCGCAATGGAGAAATCGTCAGGGGGTGGAGAGAATGAGATATGCGACATGAGGCTTGTGTTTAGGAGGGAGAGAGGGCAGCTACAGGAGGGGAGGGCTCGCTGGAGGGGGAGGGAGGGGCGGCGGGAGACCCCTGGGGGGGAGAGCTCGCGTGTGGGTGGTGGAGATAGAGCTCACGGTGTGAGGGGTCACAATGGAGAAATTTTCGGGGTGGAGAGAGGGGGGCGGCAGAGGCTCGGGTTTGGGGGGAGAGAAGGGGGCAGGAGTGGAGGGTTCGCCGGAGGGGGGAGAGGGGCGGCGGGAGGCCCTTGGGGGAGAGAGGGACGGCGGGAGGCCCTTGGGGAGGGAGAAGGGGTGGCAGCAGGCGAGGGTTCACCGAAGGGGCAGAGAGAGGGGCGGCAGGAGGTGGTGGCTTGTGTTGTGTATGAGAGAGAGAGAAGCGGAGATAGGGCTCGAGTTGGAGTCTGAGAGAGAGAGAGAGAGTAATATTGGGCGGGTTTTTTTTTGGCGGGGGGCGGGGGGGGGATTTAGCGTTGATTCTCTAGAACTGGCGTTACATCCTTGAATTTAACGTCGATGTGAAATCCAAGGATGTAATGTTGGTTCTAGAGAATCGACATTAAATCCTTATTATTTAACATCGGTTCGAACTGACATTAAAGGTTATAATTAATCGATTTTGAAAATTGATGTTAAATATTCTTTTCTACGTAGGTTTTTTAAAAAATCGACATGTTAAGGTTTTAACTTAATTACACAATTGTCACCGAGCTTTTTCACGTCATTTCATAATAAAAAACGATGCAAAACAGACTGATTTTTAATCAATATATTGTAGTAGTGAGAGAAGAGATAATAGCTTGATAAGGGGGGGAATACAACATAAGCTACAACACTCAAGATAAAAACTCTATAAATGTGAATGGGCCCTCCTCCAAAGGGTGGAGATGATGTAATGTATTGAAACGTGAAGTCAGAAACAAAGCCTGCAGTTACGCAAGTTGAGTTATCTTCCTGTTTATGTTTGCTTTTTCCAAAATCCACTTGTTCTTGGTTCTTCTTTTTTTTCTTTTCTTGTTTTAGGCAATGAATTGGACTACAATTAGGTCAATTCGGACCCATATCCATATAAATACGGTTTCATATCCAAATCTCTAATGTATTAACGCGAGAGCTAAGAATAAAGATTAGCTTCGTGTGAGCTAAGGTAATAAGTCATGAAATGACCAAATATCCTCAATATTTAGTAGGTAGCATCGGAATTGAAGAAAAAACTAGCAAAGTAAAGTATTTTATGTGCGTCTTTGTTGTGGTCAGAATCTGAGCACTCTCCAAGATCACGACATGTATCTCACCGCACTGTTGGGAATCCCAAGCAACAGAGAAGATGGCACACCAGAAAACAGTCACCAATGACACGAACAATTTAAACAAAAAAAGAAAGAGAGAACACAAAAGCTAACGAGGTTCGGCAATTTGCCTGTGTCCTTGGAGCAAGAGGAGAGATTTCTTATTGAATCAATCAATTATAGGTTATAGTTTCGGGATACAAATAATGGGGACATTATCCCTCCTTATATAGCCAAAGCAACTATGAAAAAAAAACCAGATTTGAAAATAGGCCGCGCAGTAGTATTAGTCGATTATAAGTCGACTAATAACTTCTATTAGTCGATTAATAGATGTATTAGTCGACTAGTCAGTTTTGAAACAGATTTGTCAACTCTATGTATTCAATCATTAGTCGACTAGGTCATGCCCTAGTCGACTAGCCTTGGTTCCTCCTGTGCAATCCAACTTCGATACGACTGACACACTCTCATATTCGGCACCATTAATTGTATTGATCTTTGACTAACCTCCAACAGAGTTTTAAAAACTCTTTCAACAAGATTTTACCTTCTCTCCCCATAATTCTCCACCTCGGTGAAGATTTCTCAAATCTGAGCTGAACAAAACATAGCACTATGTCGACTCCAATTGGCTGCACCATTATGGTTGCCTACGTACCTATGCCCAACGGGATCAAGCCACATGTAGTTCATCCAAACAAGCTCAATCGAGCTCAAGCAATTGTGACTAAATCTTCAGCAGAAAACTGAACTGGCTGAGTCATAATGAACCTCCTTACCAATACCGTCATAGAAAACAACGACCTTCAATTTGAGCATGTCATGCTCACCAACTTGAGATTTATGCTTCTTCACCCACTATTGAGCATTTATCTTAGTTCCAATAGCTATAAATAATTCGACATTCTCATCAATGTCTTCAACCTGTTCAGCATCAAAACTGGCTATATGATCTCCACTTGGTGTTACATCCGGTGAAGTCCTTACTGATACCGAACCAACTGGAGATGGTGGAGTAGCATCAACCTTCACCCGCTGTGATACATCCTTGATCATCGTCCTCTCCACCTGCTGAGAGATAGGAGACTTCAACAATGAAGTCTCATCAAACGTGATATGCTTACTCAACACAATCTTCTTATTTTCGGGATCTCATAGCTTGTAGCATTTCAAATTCTTCTTGAGACTTAAAAATACAATCTTTTTGCTCGCGAATTTACCTTATCATCTTTGGCACTAAAATAGGCCGGACTTTCAAATACCCACAACAAATCATAATTCTGAGTAGCTCCATCTAACCAAATATTCAATGAAGTTTTGCCTCCTATCGCAGTCGATGATAGTCCATTTATGAGATGGCTAGCATATACAATCACCTCAGCCCAAAATAATTTGTCTAATTGTGCATTAGACAATAAACACCAAACCTTCTCTAGCAAGAAGCAGTTGATTTCCTTAACAAATTCATTATTTCATTTGTGAAGTGAGTACCAATATCAGTATTCTGGCCAAATTGTAGGAATTGATTCTTTTTAACATTACCAATTTGGTGCTTCTTAATTTTCCTACCAGTCGTTTCTCCATCATACCTTCCACTTCACCAACATATGTAGGGCTTCAAATCTTTGTATCATGAAATATATACAATAATTCCTAGATAAATTATCAATAAAAGAGACAAAGAACCGATGATCTCCAAGGATGCAGTCTTAGCAGGTCTCCAAATACTAACGTGAATACAATCAAGAAGACCTTCCGAGTGGTGAGTAGAGGTGCCGAATTTCACCTTCGTCTTCTTGTCCAGAACGTCATGTCCACCCAATTTCATGTTGCAGGTAGATGCACATTTCAATGATCCCTTCTTTTGCTAGAGCTTGCAAAGACTTTTCTCCTGCATATCTAGGGCTCATATGCCAAACCTGTGTACAAGCATCACCTGAAGAAATAGAAGTCGTCACTTATCCTGTAACCGTACTACCATCAAGTAGTATAGGTTATTACGTCGGATGTCCTTCAACACCACCATCGAGCCTCTAGTCATCTTGAGAACACCATCTCTAACAGATACTCCATGACCCAATGTTTTTAAGGCACCAACCGAGATAAGATTCCTTTTCAATTGAGGTACGTACCTCACTTCCTTTATTTCCCATACCATCTCATCAAACATATTTACAAAGATTATACCCTATCCCTTCCATTTTACACGAATGATCATCACTCGTGATAGTGAAACATCCATCTAGCTTCTCAAAGCTGGAAAATCAAACCCTGTTCGGGCATACATGATAGGTAGCTCCTGTATCTAATGCCCACTCAGAATCACCTAAGTACCAACAGTAGGAGTAGTAACAGAGAACAAGAATACTGATGAGTTTGAGTCCGATCCACCTACCTGTGAAGTACCAGCTTGTGTACTGATTACTTGTGCGAGTTTGCCTCGGTCTTCGACTCCTTATCCTTATTCTTATCCTTGATCCTTGGACAATCAACCATTCAGTGCCCTATCTCTTTGCAGAAGGCACACAAATTTTTTTCAGATCTCTAAAACCTAGTCTGGACTTGGATCCCTCATGCTCGCCTTTGCCCTTCCGATTGGAATCTCTACCTCTTACCATCACGCCTCTGCTAATGTACCATTGGAAGAAGACTGCTTGTCGTTCCTCCTCACTTCATAATTTACAAAAGCAGCTGACACATCATTATACTTAAGTGATTGTCTACCATTAATCAAGGTGAGGATTAAGGTCACATACTCTTCATCAGAAAGAGAATTCAAAAGAATTATCGCCTTATCTTCTTCTTTGATATCCATATCCACATTAACCAAATATGTAAGAAACTTTGTATAGTCATTCATGTGCACAGCAATAGATAGTCCCTTCTTCAACTGAAAGTGATAAAGCCTCCTCTTTAGAAGTAGTCGGGACCCGATACTCTTTGTCAGATATTTCTTCTCAAGAATGTCTCACATCTTCATTTCATAAGTCTCATATAACACATGATACTTGATGTCTTGTGTCAAACAAGACCACACGCCGTCTTATTCATCTTGTCCCAATCCTTTTCAGAAGTCTCCTTTAGCTTTTCTTTCAATCGTAGAGTGTCTTCAAGGTTTGATGCCGTCAATACATCCATCACCTCACACCTCCACGTCCCAAAATTGTTCGTGCCATCAAACTTTACCACATCGAACTTTATCGGATGTGTGTTCACGGATTTCACCATGGATTGACTTTCACCAGCCATCTTCTTAATAGATTCCTTAACACAATGCGAAAAACAGTTGGTGAAAACAAATCCAAGTAGAAAAGATTAGATCTTTACCTCCGAACGAAACTGTAGACAGTCTTCAAATTGATTTGCTCCACCTGAACAAAAAATTTCCCGTCAAACCCGGAAAGCTCTGATACCACTTGTTGAGAATCTCAAGCAACAAAGAAGACGGCACATTAGAGAACAGTCACCAATGGCACGAACAATTTATACAAAGAAAAGAAAGAGAGAACACAAAATTTAACGAGGTTCGGCAATTTGCTTACGTCCTCGAGGCAAGGGAGAGAGTTCTTATTGAGCCAATCAATTATAGGTCACAGTTTTAGGATACAAATATTGAGCACACTACCCCTCCTTATAAAGCCAAAGAAACCACGAAGAAAAGTAAACCAAAACACCTAATTTGGATTAGAAACGAATTCAGAATCAAATTTGAAAATAGACCGCGCAGCAGTATTAGTCGACTAATAACTTTTACTAGTCGACTAGTCTGTAGTGAAACAGATTTGCCAACTCTCTGTATTCAATCATTAGTCAACTAGGCTATGCCTAGTCGACTAGCCTTGGTTCCTCCTGTGCAATCCAACTTCGATACGACCAACACGCTCTCGTATTCGATACCATTGATTGCATCAATTTTAGCTAACCTCCAACAGAGTTTAAAATAACCCTTTCCATAAGATTTTACCCTTTCTCCCCACAGCACCAGGAGTGTAAAGTGGACAACGAACTCGATATACCAATTGGCTTACATTCAACCCCGAGGAGAGAGCCTCTGACCTTGCCCCAAGCTCACATTCAACCCCGATGAGAGAACCTCGAGCCCTTGTCCCGAGCTCACATTTGACCCGAGGAGAGAGCCTTGAGCCTTGTCCCGAGCTCACATTCGACCCGAGGAGAGAACATCGAGCTGATGAGAGGATCTCAGACTCTTTCTTTCCCCGACATCCGCAACTATTAAATCTCCCCCCGACATCCACACCATAAGCTCTCCGCGAAGATTCCCGCTTTCACTAGACACAGCTCAGCGGCAGGGTTTCCTGGATCATGAAGACAGTTATGCTATCACGATAACCCCACATTCTAAATACCCTTCTATTTCAGTGGGGGCAGTTATGGGTAGTGGCGAATATATCGGCATGCCAATTCCAACAATAAAACATAGCAATCTGCGCAGTTACAAAAAGATCCCAATGTACAAATCGTGCAGTTGTGGAGGTCCAAAAAATCTGCACTATCAGTTACAACGCTACTGAGTACTTATTGTTAGAATTTTTTTCTTGTTTTCAAGAAGAGATAACCAAGAAAATCCATTTGAGTTGGTAAAGACGATGGCTTGAAGCAAAAAAAGCAAATCAAGCTAGAGCATTTCCCTTTTCAGGTGCTTACGAATTTTCTTTTTTGAAGGAGTACGAATAAAATTCAGATTCTATTCAGTGAATGTTTGTTTCTAAAGATTGAAGGATTAAGAATTCTTCTAAATCAAGGAGATCAACTCCAAATAGGATTGATCAAGATTCTTCAAACATCCAATGGTCAAGATCATCTAATAGTCTAAATATGAGTTGTATTGTAAAATTCTATAAATAAAAGTTGTAATCCAGCATTGTATTAAGTGGAGAAAAAGGTGAAAACACCAAGGAAGTCATGAAAGAGAGGAGCAAGGTGCCGGTGCATAGAGAGAAGGTATACTCTTATAATCTAGGTGCAGATTCAAGGGAAAGGTAAACATTCTTGTGGGTTCAAGAGGAAAAATAGATTTTTTTTTTTTTTTGGATCAAGTTTCTTAATAAATCTCTCTCAAGTTCTTTCTCTGTGGACATAGGCCATGTTAGGCCGAATCACATTAAATCCTCGTGTTATTCTTATTACTCTTTTGTCTAGGTATTACTAGTTTATTTTACAAAAGTTTTTCTTTTGCAAGTATTCTCATATTGTCAAGTTCCACAAGCGTCGATTCTAAGAGTAACAATCGGTACTAGAGCGCTGATTGTTTCAACAATTGGTATAAAAGCGTCAATTTGTTACAACAATAGATATCAGAGCCAAAAATTGACGAAGGGTGGTATGTCGAAGATATAAAGTTCTACGATAAAGTTGAGGTCGAGAAGTTCAATGGGTCAGGAAACTTCAGTTTATGCAAAATAGGGTGAAGGCGTTACTGGTGCAATAGGGTCTTCATAAAATCTTGCAGGAAAATCAAGAAAACTTGCAGGTATGTTAAACGAGGATTGAGAGAAGATGGATCTAAAAGTGGCAAGAATGAACCAACTATGTCTCGCAGATAAGGTTATGTACAACATGATGGATGAAGAAATGGCTTCGAGATTGTGGTCAAGATTAGAGACGTTGTATATGATGAAAAGCCTTTCCAACAAGCTGTATCTCAAGAAACAAGTATATGAGCTATATATGAAGAAAGAGACAACGGTGTTGGAATATCAACTTCTTTAACAAGGTCATCAACGGGCTTCTAGCTGTTGATGTCAAGATCGACGAGAAGGACAAGGCATTAATACTTCTCAGTTCGCTTCCACAATCATATGATCATATCATCACCATCATACTTTATAGTAAGAAAACTCTCATATTGAAAGAAGTCGCGTCAATCTCTTATCTAATGAGATCAAGAAAAGGTCAAATCAAGAGGAGCAGGAAAGATCAGGTTTGATGATCACGGGAAGGAAAGAAAGCAGAGAAGGAAGAAAAAGTCCAGGCTCGTCAAAGGCATGTGTTACAGGGAAGGTCATTGAAAGAATTACTGGAAGCATCGACAATAGTAATTGAAAGAGAAAGGGCAAGCTGCGGAGGCAGAAGTAGCAGACGGTGTTATGTTGAAGATAACACTTCTCAAGATAAAGGCGGGGTATTTAATTCAGCTAGTACAGTTCGTATATGTTCCCAGAAGGAGCTACTCAATAACTTCTTAGTTGCAAAGAAGGAAGGGATTGTCAAGATGTGGATGGTTCGGCTTGCAAAGTTATTGGCACTGGGACAATCAAGGTTACAGAAAGAGGTGGGACGGTACGTGCTCTTGAGACGATCTGGTATGTACAGAGGCACGGTACCATCCAATATCCAGAAGGTGCTCGACAAAGAAGGATGTTGAATTCAAGTACAATAAGGCATCATCATAGTTAGCCAAGGTGAAAGGATAATCCTGGAAGAATAGAAATGTGGAGAGTTATACAAGCTGGAGGAAGGAACTCAGTTTGAAGTGGAGTTTCACGGATAAGCTTGGAAGGGAGCTCATAGCGAGGTGAAGCTTCAAAGAAGACTACAACAGAACGTGAACCAGATCAAAATGTTGTGAGAAGCAGAAATAATGCTTTCAGGCGAAGCCCAGGATTGCCCAAACCATGGCGTAAATCAGCTAAAGGCCTCGGGGAGAGGGGGCAAGAGTCAAAGGCTTTACGGTACGGTTACAACCAAGAAAAGAATCAAGATAGTAATTCAATATCTCAAGGTGTTTTACTGAAGGCTTGAAAAGCAAGTCAAGGTGGAGATTGTTAGAACTTTGTCTTGTTTTCAAGGGGAGATGATGGTC
The DNA here is from genome assembly GCA_038442645.1 of Agave tequilana. Classification (NCBI taxonomy): domain Eukaryota; kingdom Viridiplantae; phylum Streptophyta; class Magnoliopsida; order Asparagales; family Asparagaceae; genus Agave; species Agave tequilana. The sequence continues at coordinate 152,389 of JAVJIF010005723.1, read as the reverse complement.
CAAAAAATTCACTTAAGTTGGAGAAGACGATGGCTTGAAGTAGAAAAAGCAAAAAAAAGTGAAGCAGTTTCTTTTTCACGAGTTTTCTTTTCTAAAAGAGTACGAATAGGATTCAGATTTTATTCGATGAAGGTTTGTTTCTAAAAATTGAAGGATTTAGAATTCTTCTAGATCAAGGAGATCAACTTCAAATAGAATTGATCAAGATTCTTCAAGCATCCAATGACCAAGATCATCTCATAGTCTAAATAAGAGTTGTATTATAAAATCTTATAAATAAAAGTTGTAGCCAGCATTGTTAAGTAGAGAAAAAAGTGAAAAACACCATTAAAGCCAAGAAAGAGAGGAGCAAGGTGTCCATGCATAGAGAGAGTGTATATTTTATAATATAGGCGTAGATTCAAGGGGAAGATAAATACTCTTATGAGTTTAAAAGAAATGTTAGATCTCTTTGTATCAAGTTTACTAATAAACCTCTCTAAGTTCTCTCCCAGTGGACGTAGGCGAAATTTGGATCGAACCACATTAAATTCTCGTGTCATTTCTTATTATTCTTTTGTCTCGGTATTGCTAGTTTGCTTTACAACCGTTTTTCTTTTTACAAGTATTCTTATGTTGTCAAGTTTCGCAAATATCGATCCTGAGAGTAACAATCGGTATTAGAATGCCATTGTTTAATAATTGGTATCAAAACGCCGATTGTTACAACACTTATACACCTAGAGATTCATGGAGGAGGGGGTTCGGCCGGGATCGAAGAACTTGTAAACACAGGAATACTCTAAAGTTTACTGTAATTTCCAGAAAATATAGTGAATTATCTCCCTCATCTCCATGGTTTTTCCCACTTTGAGTTTTCACATAAAATTTTTTTGTCTCCGCTTGTTTACCATGTTGAAACTTAAAGTTTCACCCCCTATTTAAATAGATCTCCTTATTATGGTGCGAGATTAACTGTTCGATTAATTGCATTGGAAAATCTCCAGCGCGGTGTTATTGGTCGTTCTTATTGTAATTCTCTATAGAAGTATGTCCCACATATAAATCGTAAGTTTCAAAAGTATTTACAGTACGTTTCAATGGCACGTGCCCAAAAATTCCTAATACTCCATTTAGGTCTAATAGAACAACTAAACGAGTATATCTACTAAACCACGTACATCGGATCGCAGTGGATTTCAAATCAAAACACGGATTTTACGCGTGTTTTAACTATCTCTTGACCAAGTATTTCTATATTTCTCATTGAAAAGAGGGGTTCAGCCACCGCTCGCTTAAAGTGGCCGGAATATTTGTACGAGTATCACCTTTGACAGTACCTTTTTTACAAAATAATAGAATGATTATAATTTTCCTTTGAAAGACCATAAAACTTAAAAAGCTTTCTTAGAAAGAAATTTATATCAAGATATAAACATAATAGGAGCTGGGCTACTTTCGAAAGTATCAAGAATGTCGATACTCTCATTTTGATTGGTTGATACACCATCCATATATAAGAGCTAAACCGTTGGATGTGATCTACTACCTATAAAATAGTTAAGAATAAAATTTCACAGATTTTCGTTATCATTTAAAAGTGGTCTCAAAGTTAAGCAGTAATTTTATAGAATAAATATAAAAATATTAGTATAATTAGTAAAAATATTAATAAAAGGATACCTAAATAAAATAAATATAAAATTTTAAGAAAAATTAAAGAAACCTAATAAAATTTTTAGAATACTAATAAAATATAAATATTAATAAAGCCTTAAGAAAATTAATAAAATATTATTATATTATTATCATATTATATAATATTATAAAGTATTATTATAAAATTATAAAATTTTATTATAATATTTGTGTAATATTATAATATTGCAATTGTAATATAATAAAATATTAATATAGAAAAATATTACTATAATATTAGTATAATAAAATATTAATATAATAATAAAGTATACTATAATATTAATAAAGTAATTATTTATATTAAAAATTAATAAAATTAAAATATAGGAATTTTGTGCTTTATAGCAATTTTATATTAAAACATAGTATTCTTCTATTATTAAAATAATAAAATATTTACAAATTTGGTATAAAATATTTATAGTACTAATACTAATATAATAAATAAATAATAATAAAATATCTAAAATACTAATAAAAATTTGAATAAAATTAATAAACGTTAAAAATAATAAAATATTAATAATCTAATTAAATTAATTAAATCTTACTAAAAATACTAAGGGCGTGTTTGGTAGGTTGCAAAATGTTTGCAAAATGCAAAACATTTTGCAACTTTACCATTTACACTTGTTTGGCTTAGTTTGCAAAATGTAAAATGCAAAAACTTTTACAACTCTTCTTTTCCTACTTGCAGTTGCTACAGTTAAATTTGTGGTCATGTAAATCTCACTTTTACACTAATATTTTCCCACTTGCAGTTGCTACAGTTAATTTTGTGGTCATGTAACTCTGACTTGTAGTACACTTACAGTTCAAAACGGTTACTTGATAATCAATATATAATTAAATATTATTAATTATTTAATATTTTAATAGTGTTCAATTTCTTATTTAATTATTTAATTATTTTATATTTTTAATCTTTAACTTTTTTATTGTTTTAATATTTAATATTTTACTATTTTAATTTAATATTTTAATTTAATATTTTAATTTAATATTTTATTATTTTATTAGTACTTATTCCATTTTTTATTATTTTATTTAGAGTTAATATTTTATTAATATAACAGTATTATACTTTAATATAAAATTACTATATATTTAATTCTTTATTTTTTAATATAAAAAATTACTTTATTAATATCATAATATATTTTATTATTATATTAATATTTTATTATGCTAATATTGTAATAATAATTCAGTATAATAATACTATAATGATAATTTATTATTAAATTATAATTATATTTTACTTTATTATTTTATATTTCTATAATATTAAAATTATATTATAATAAAATTTATATTATAATAATTTTCAAGTATTTTTAATATTATAATATTATAACTATATTTTATTATTGTTGTAACATTTTTTAATATTTATATTTTATTAGTATTCTTAAAATTTTATTAATGTTCTTTAGATTTTCTTAAAATTTTATATTATTTATTTAGTTAATATTTTAGTAACATTTTACTATTTATACTAATATTTTATTAATATTATTGTTATAAATAAAATATTAAGATTATTAATTTTTTATCTCAAATTTATTAATACAATTTAATTTGCAATAGTAGATTTAATTTAATAGTATTTATAATATTTAAATCACTGTTACAGTTAGTTTTGTGGTCAACTTTCCACTTACACTTTTATATTACCAACCAAACACCGTAAAACACAATTACTTTACCATTTACCCTTTCACTTTATCAACCAAACACTGTAAAACACAATATACTTTTCCATTTACACTTCACTTTATCAACCAAACACCGTAAAACACAATATATTTTCTCTGCTACAGTTCACTTTTTCCATTCTCATTTTACGACTTACCACTTGCGACGTTTTGCAACGAAACAAACAGGCCCTAAAATATTACTGTAATTAATAAAATATTAACAATACTAATACAATATTAATATAACATTACAGTAATATTAATAAATTATTAATAAAATTATTAAACTAATTTTAAATATATTTTGCAAATATAAGTGGGTTTTGCAGCCCACTTCCAAGTGCGACGTGAGGCCAACATGATTTTTCTTTGTCTTTGCAATTTGCAAGCTTGGCCAAACAAGAGAAACTGACAAAGTTTTTGCAAAAATTTTTACCACTTGCAATTTTACAAGTGAAAACAAACGGTCGATTTATACCTAGGTCTATTATGTCATCAAATCGGACCAAGGATTAAAGTTGAGTAAAAATTTACCCAAGAGTTTTGATTAATCAAGATCCTATCCACTCTAGTCTTAGATCAGAATTAAATATGCGGGTCTAGTGTCAAAATGTGACAATCTCATCTCTCTCACAGTTCACGTGTTCCTCAATGCCCTTAATAAATCATTATGCTCTCTCGCTCTATCACCAAATAGCTACAAAACTGAAAGAAAACCGCTGCTAAGGCCGGTCCCCATTTGAGAATTGTGAGCCAATGGCGTTTTTGGTCGTTAGAGAAAAAGTTCACAAAGAGACAAGCAAACCCAAAAACATTTTCAAGTTGAAGCGGTGAAGGTTTAAGCTCTCTGCCTTCTACGCATCAGGAAAAACACCTGCCCCCATTCTCGACATTCATTTCATTTATTTATAGGACACGTCTCTCCCCCCTCCCTCACCCCTTCACTGTACTCTAAATACAATCTTAAAGAGAGATAATTAAACTTAGAGAGAGAGAGAGAGAGAGAGAGAGAGAGAGAGAGGGAGAGCATGGTGAGTTCACGTGGGAGCGGGAAGGGGGAGGGCATGGCAGTTGGGAGTTGCTAGCTAGCTAGCTGCTGCTGCTAAAAGAGGGAAGAGATAGAGAAGAGAGAGGGGAGAAGAGATTGAGATTGGGTCGGGTTTTTCTATCGCTTGCTTGCTTCACGCAAGCGCCTAGGGGTTGTGCTTGTACATGTAGAGAGAGAAAGCTAGAGCGAGAAAGAGACTCTAGGGGAGGAGAGGGAGGCATGCTTGGGTGACTGCCGTGGCTTTAAAGGCTCATCAATATGAAAGAACCAAAAAAAAAAGAAAAAAAATACCCAAACAGTGACCCCCACACGACCCACTACCAATAGGAACAACCAAAAAAAAAAAATGGAGGACAATTAGCCTCTCCCTTCCCCTCTTCTATGATTCTATCCCTTCATTTTCTTTTCACTTCCCCGTCTCAATCTCTTCCTCTTTCCTTTCTCCACCAACACCAAGCACAAAATACTGAAAAATACAAGTATAAATCAATAGTAGCCAGCACGAAGAGATCATCGAAGCGGCAGAAGGCAGATGAGTACTGCGAGCAGCAGCGGCGTCGGAGGCGGATTAAGCGGGAGCGGCGGCGGGAGCGGCGGCGGCGGCGGCGGCGGGGGCCCTGCGGGGCGTGTAAGTTCTTGAGGAGGAAGTGCGTGAGCGGGTGCATATTCGCGCCCTACTTCGACTCCGAGCAGGGGACCACGCACTTCGCGGCCGTGCACAAGGTCTTCGGGGCCAGCAACGTGTCCAAGCTGCTTCTACACATCCCGGCCCACAAGCGCCTCGACGCCGTCATCACCATCTGCTACGAGGCCCAGGCCCGCCTCCGCGACCCCGTCTACGGCTGCGTGGCCCACATCTTCACCCTCCAGCAACAGGTACTACTATGCTAAGCTAGGGTTTATTGGTATTAGTATTCATTATTAGATTTGATCTCCATGATGAACAATATGGTTGTTGGCCGATTTCCTCGAGTTAGGTTTGGAACGGTTGCTTTCCAACAAGAAGAAGATACTCACAAGGAAAAGCAAACCAATCTCCATGAAAATTACAGCGAAGAGTACAAGGACCACCACCAGCACTAGGGCACACGTTACCAATAGCCTAATTAAGCTTTCAGATTGTCATTTTCAGTCTATTTAATGGGGGACAACACCAATCCTAATTCCGTCACAATTTTTTTTTTTTTTTTTTTTCCCAATTGCAGGTGGTGAATCTGCAGGCCGAGCTCTCCTACCTCCAAGCCCACCTCGCAACGCTCGAGCTTCCGTCGCCTCCGCCACCGCCACCGCCTGTCCCAACCCTGGCCCCGTTCTCGATTGCCGACCTTCCGTCGGCCTCCAATTTGCCGTCGACCCTCGACCTCTCCGCATTATTCGACCCAATGGCGCAACCCTCGTGGGGCCTTCAGCAGCAGCCGCAACTGAGACAGATCGAGCTCCGACATCAGATTGCTCACGGTGGCGGTGGCAGAGGTCTCGGCGAGAGCTCGAGTGGCGGCGGCGGCGGAGACCTACAAGCGCTTGCGAGGGAGCTGCTAGACCGGCATCGGACTGTGCTGGGCACTGATTCTCCTCCGGTCTCCAAATAATTTAATCAAGAAATGGAAGGTGAATGTTAATTTGTAGGTTGGTTTTTAGAGAAATGATTAAGTTCTTGTTAATCAACAAAAAGAATTCAATGAATAATGAATCCTGTTGCTTATATATTTTGTGTTATTATTAAAGCATTTAGGGATGACGTAGTAGTTGCTTAATGATCAATTGCTGCTACTGTTTCATTGCTTGTCCTGATCATATTAATGAATCTATGGAGCAAGTGTAGCATTAATAGCTTTTTTTGTTGTTCTTTAATTTTCCTTTTTATTATTTTTTCCTCCCTTTTCTCTGTGACTTGTCTGCAGAAGGAATGGAAGTCTTTGACATGATCTTGATGTGGAAGGTGTGGTCAGTTTCTTTTTACTGCGAGGACACATCTCTTTCACATTAGATTGACAAAATGATGGGGGGTGAATGTGAACTACAATCATTGAGAATTAAAAGAAAATATTTACCTCACATTGTTGACGCTGCTTTGCTGTATATACTTGGGTTGCCATAAAGTATTGATCTCAGAGATTTATTATCATCTATATTTTTATTAATGCTGGAGAGTAATAGATTCTATTTATATTACTAGGGAAACTTTGAGAAATATCTTACATAACAAGTTTTGATAGTTCATTAAGATGATGTTATAGAATAATATTAATTATATACTGTTATTTTTTTAAGTTCTTTTTTTTTTTTTAATGAGTGATTTTAATGTACGTAGTTCTTAAAATGTGCCCTTTAGAATTTTACTGTTCCACTTCCAGAGGAATAATTTGCCATTCAATGGTTTATGTGTACAGTTTTCTGCTTCTTGGAGAAAACCAACGTATAGCCTTCATTTTAACAGTTAGAATAGATGTTCTGCCCAGGTCACAACAATTACGTTAGATGTCTACATGTCACATTTATTTCAGAATAAAGTTTTATTCTTATTATTTAGTGCAAGTATACAATTTTTCTTTTTGGGAAAATTACCTCACTAAAATGAATAATGTAGAAGAAATAATTCTCTCTTCTTTTCTATGCTCTTGCTAACATTTCGGAAAGAAGTGGGGTTGTGATGTTTTATAAATATCGATAACCAAAGATGAAAAAAAATTCTCAAAAAAAAAAAAAAACAAACAAACAAACAAACAAACAAAATAGAAAAGAAAAGAAAAAGAAAAAAAATTGAGTAGTCCCATACTTTGGGAGAAAATAAAATGCTTGGTGCTTCACCATCAACAGTTAGATTACATGTACGCATTTAGCACTGTGTGGTCATTAAGCCCATTGCAAACCGTTGATATATTTCTAGCCAAACAAGATCTTGGAATAAGGGTTAACCATACGTAAACACCATAAAATAACAACTACTTTACGAATAAATATCTGATATAGAATCTATTTTATAGATAAATATACCCGACATTTTGCACTCCAATTAATAGCCAACACCTTGTTATCTTCTTCTCCCTCCAAATTAGTCTCTTTTTTGCTAAACCTTAATTTAAATAAAACTAAATCCATCTCCTCTTAATTATCATATACTAATTCCTGTTTTTCCGTTTATTAGCCTGAAAGCCCTCGTTCGTTGGGCATTGGGTTTGGTCTTTCGACCCTATGACGTATTTAATTTATATATCTTCACAAGAAGATCAGATAAATTTTGGCATGTTGTGTGTTGAAAAGGCTTAACATAGCCAAAGATATTTGTCTTATTAGCCCATTAAGGAAGCTAAAAGAAGCAAAAGAGACCTGTATAAATTAATATGAAGTTTGTTGAAATATGTGTTTACGTCTAGCAGAGCGGTCTAATCTGGTTAGGATGAATAAAATGGGCCTAGTGGTCAAAAATTCACCCCGGCAGGATGCCGACACGTGTCCTAACAACCGAGATTTCTTTTAGTAGTTTCTGTAAGCGATTGATTGCCTCCGCCGCAACGAACATTCCCGAGAGCATCTACATTTTCCCATAATCTCATCAACCCAAATATCCGTATATACCAACATTCTCCTGTTAATTATTTAAGTGACCCCACAAACTTGAGTTTAATCAAAATTCTCTTTAAAGAAAGAGAATTAACAAATTTCCGGTATAATTTATAATGAATAATTCCGGAATAATTTTTTAGCAATATGAAGATTACCGATCCTCCTCATCGGTATTGCACGAAAATTTAGAACTCAAAATTTTAATCAAGGTTTAACTACTTCGAATGTTACTCATATAAGTGTTCAATAATACGTAGATATCAATATTTTAAAATTTCTCTAACTAGTTGATCCGGTATATTTTATAAAAATTAAATTTCACTCTGAATTTCTCCATGACTTACCAAAATTCATTTCACACCAAAACAATCAATTTAATAAGTATAAGAATTTTTGAAAAATCTCATTAACCCAATATTAATATACTAATCCAAAGTTTAGTACCCAATGTGTTACAAAATGTCTCCAAGTTAGGTGCATACACTTGATAGAACTATAGATGCCACAAACAATTAATCAATCCATGATTCTGAAAATAATCCATGTGACTCTCTACTCTCTAGTTGAATACCATAATATTGCTCAAATCAGTCCCAACTACGATGTTCCACTAGTGATACACATCCTCTTATACATTTAAAAGATTACTATTGCAGTGCCCTCTAATCACCTACTTCGTGGTCAGGTTTGAAATGTACAAGTTATTAAAAATCCTCTCTTGTTATATTTCATACGGAAATTTTCTCTCTCATTGCATTTTTCTTACATCAATTTCTTCTCATTTGGAACTTACATAATTTACCTTGGATGTTAAAGATCCAAACTAGAAAAATGCAATGGCAGATGAAGTTTAGGCGCTTGAGAAATAATGTATAGGCCCTTACCTCTCTACCTCATGGAAGAAACCCGTCGGCTGCAAATGAGTTTAGAAAATCAAATACAGGTCTGGTGGTACCATTTGAGTATTACAAAGCAAGACTTATAGTAAAATATTTTACCCAAATTGAAGGACTGTCTTGAAATTTTTGCTTTGATGATCAAACTTGTCACAATTTGTTGCCTTTTTTACTTTTACTGCAATTAGCAATTTGCCCTCAACCACTTGGACGTGAACAATAACTTCCTCTATGGTGATTTTGATGAGGAAATTTACATGAATATTCCACTTGAATTTTCCAACTAGGGGAGCATCGTGTATGTCATCTCAACAAATCACTCTATGATCTCAAGTAAGCGTCGCACAATTGGTCTGTTAGACTCTCTTCAGCCCTTGTTGATGCTGATTTCTCAAGATTCAAAGTTGATAAAAAAATTTCACATCTAACAAAAGATCCTTTTTATCTGTAGTGTTGGCTTATATGGACGACATCATCACAACTGGTAATAATGTTATTTTGATTAGCAAATTTCAAGAAAATTTTCCATTCTCTCTTTCATATAAAGGATTTGAGCACCGTGAAATATTTTCTATATTGTTTGAATATAGCTACCTCAATGTGTAAATTTTTTTAATCATTGAATATTTTGCATGATACAACAAATCTTTGTGGTCGACCTTGTCATTTTCTGATGAAGCAAAATCTGAAAATCAAGGCTGATGTTAAACCACTTTGACTAGATCCATCATGGCACCGTTGACTTGTTGGTTGCCTTCTCTTCCTCCCAATTACACAATTAGACAACGTCTTACAATTAGACATCGTCTACTCTGTTAATATCCTTGGCCAAATCATGAGCCAACCCCGAGGTTCCCATTGCAAGTTATTTTTTGTGTTGTTTGTTGCGTCAATTTGTCTATGGGCACTAAATTTTACTCTCTTAAGTTATTCCTTTCAAATTACATGTATATTGTGATTCCAATTGGACCAATCGTCCAATGACTCGATGATCAATCACAGGCTATTGCATCTTATTTGGCAACAATCCTATCTCTTGAAAGTCAAAGAAGCAAGAGATTATCTCATGGTCATTTGCTAAATAAATCTAAGTATCGATCCATGACTTCTATAGGCTAAGAAATCATATGGTCGAGTTATCTACTTGTTGATCTATGTGTTTCGTTTTGCACTGCCACTTTATATTGTGATAATAAGGTAATCATTCACATTGTTCCAAACCCTGTATTCCATGACCAAACCAACACATTGACTCGGTTGTTACCGAATTCATGAGAAGATTCAGGCTAGTTTAAACAGGATTGCTTACATTCCTAGAAAAGTTCAAATTGCAGGTAATTTTACCAAACCATTGGTTTCTATTCTATTTCATGATTTTATCCTTAAGCTGATTTGTTCTCTTCACTCTCCACCTTGCGAGAGTCTTAGCAATAACCTAATAATGAAGATTTCATTTCGTCGAGATTGTTGTAAATTTAATGTAAGTTACTGAATCTTAACTTCTTGTGGTTACAACCATAACTTCTTGTGGTTACAATTGATTAATATTAACCATTGGATTCGATTAGAAGAAACAACTATAAATGTACATAGTTGAAGCTAATGAAAATCTTTTATGAGGGGATGAAGCTAATGGAACTACATTACAATTTAAAATTCTTTACATTCCCTTTTTTGCATTAAAGTCTTTGTATGTAGTTTAATTTTCTATGTTGCTTCCTCTTATGTAGTTTATAGATTTGGGATCACTAACCATTTAATACAAGAACAAAGGAAACTTATGGAGCCCTATCGCATTCTAATAAGAAACAAGCCGCTGTATACGGGGTAACATAGATTTTAAGTTTTCAAAAATAGCTCTCGTAAGCTAAGCTAGTCATGTGCGCACATTTAGCTTATCCATATTGTACTATATGTGAAAATTGTTGTATTGCCCCATGACCAATCACTGGGGCGGCGCAGCGGAAGTAACACATGATCGATGAGCAACGAGAAGGAAGAAGATATTTCGAAGTATAGAAAGGCAACACACAATTTAACATAATTCCACCGATCAAACATATCGTGTGTACGTCCAAGGGAGAAGAAGGAGAAACTTTATTAAACTTTGGGGGAGTACAATAAAAAATACTTACACCTCTCGCTAAGAAGATTACAAGCTCTTTGATGGCCAACCAGAACAGCGAACCCTTGTGGCTAAAACTTCTCACACGAATCTTTCACTTTCTTAATGAACTACACTTTTTAGGAATTACAAATTCTTGGATTACATTGAAGGCCAACCCCAAGGGTTTATTTATAGGTCATAGGACTCTTCTAGATCTAAACAAACTTTATCAATACGAGCAATCACCGCTTCAGAAGAAAGAAAACTCGAATTCAACTCAAAACTAGAAACAGATCCAGAAAAAAACAGTCAGACCCAACACTAGTCGACTAGGCTCTAGTATAAGCCGACTAATAAAATATATTAGTTAACCATACCCAATTATTAGTTTACTACTCTGACAAAATCTAAGAACTCAACTCTCTATTTGGCTACCACAAGTCGACTATACTAATGTATAAATCGACTAATTCTTATCAGTAATCGATTATACCAAGTCGATCAATATGTGCACAACTCCTTGTGCACATCCGTTTTTTGATCTTCGAAGTTTCGTTTACCTTCATGATGTATTTCAGTCATAATCCTAACAATCTCCCCTTGACTTGAATACATCCAAATTCGAGAATAGCCACCAGGCTCCATGTGCTCACATCAATGCACAATTGAACAACTTTTCACTTCATCTCCATCTCACTCTCTCTTTTTCATAACCTCCTCATGGGGTTCACAACTTGATTAGATCGAATAAGTTCAAACCCGACTTGAACTTGATTACCCAATAATCTCCTTGATCCACGCAGGATTTATGAGAATTTGCTTTACCATAGGAGTAACGAACTGGACTATCTTGTTGCGCGCCTAGTTTCAATCTCTCTTCAGGGTAAAACTGATCATCCGAGCTTGAAACCATCATAGTCTCTGGTTGTTCCATAACCTCCGATCTTGAAGTCGAAGATAACTGCAATCCACCAATTGTAACCTCTGAAGTTCACAACATGTAAAAATTGCTGACACGTTCGGACTGAAACTTCACATAGGATTCTTTGAAAATTTCTAAAGATAACCTTCAGAACTGAAATTGAACCCTTCTTCATGTAAGTTCTAAGAGAGATGAGATTGTATCTTGATTCGGGAAAATGAAGAATGTCTTGAAGAGTAGTGATGCATCCATCATCAGAATAAAACTGAATTGTTCCTTTACAAATCACCTTGCTCATAGCAGAATTTCCCATGAATACCTCTCCCTCTTAAACCAAAGTGTATGAGGAGAACATCTTCCTATTGAAACTGATAAGTTTGAACATCTAGAGTCAATAATCCATCTATCTTTGTTATCGACCGGTCTGTCTGTAACAAATAGAACGTCACACTTATCTTTATCCCCTTCAGCCAGTTCAGCGACATTAGCATCTTGTTGTTTCTTCTTTCGAGTCCAACAATCAGCTCTAATGCGTCCCTTCTTGTGACACTAGTTGCACACCAAATTCTTGTGTTTTGCATTACCCATGGAACTTCCATTATTACTCTTCTCTTTTGAAAAGTGAACTTACCCAGAATCATCACGATAAGACTTACCCATCAACTGGTTATCAATTTTGTCCTTATTGAGCAGATGCTCCTTGACCTCATTGACTTTGATAGTTAATTTGCCTTCATAGATGATAGCTGCCCTAAGGCTCTTATATGAAGAAGAAAAAAAACACAGTAATAGAAGTGCTTTATTCTTATCTTCTATCTTAACCTCAATCTTATCTAAATCATTGATAGTAGAGAAAAATTCTACAATGTGAGACTTGATAGGCGTACTTTCATGCATGCGGAGAAGGAGACGTTGCTTCAGAATCAGCCGATTCGCCAATGACTTCTTCAGATAGTGGTCCTGAAGTCGCTCCCACAATGACGATGTTGTTTTCTCCGTAGAAAATTCATCCAACACTTCGTCAGCTAAGTAAAACTGAATAGTTGTCAAGGCTCTCTCATCCAACTCCTACCAAGTTTATTCCTTCATGGCTTGAGGCTTTTCTCCCCCCGAGTAGTGTTTTCTTTAACCGCTCTGGTTCAAGATGGCCTTCATTCTAATCTACCACCTGCTGAAATTGATGACATCATCAAACTTCTGAATATCGAACTTGATCGCAGATATCTTTACGTTGACCTTGCTCTGATACCAATTATTGTGAATTGCCCCTGATCAACCGCTAGGAAGTAATAAATGATCGATGAGCAATGAGAAGAAAAAGAGAAAGAAGAAGATATTCTGAAGTATAGAAAGCCAACGCACAATTTAACGCAGTTCCACTGATCAAAGAAATCGTGTATACGTCCGCGAGAGAAGAAAAGAAATTTTATTAAATTTTGAGAGAGTACAATAAGAAACACTTACACCTTTCGCTAAGAAATTACTAGCCCTTTTATGGCCGCCCAGAACAGTGAACCCTTGTGGCTAAAGCTTATCACACGAATCTCTCACTTTCTTGATGAATTACACCTTTTAGAAATTACAAATCCTTGGATTATATTGAAGGCCAACCCTAAGGGTTTATTTATAGACCACAGGACTATCCTAGTCCTAAACAAACTCCAACAAAACGAACAATCACCGCTTTAAAAGAAAGAAAACTCGAATCTAACTCAAAATTAGAAACAGGTTTAGAAAAAAAAAAACAGTCAGACCCGCTACTAGTAAACTAGGTCCTAGTATAAGACAACTAATAACATGTATTAGTCATCTATACCCAATTATTAGTCGACTTCTCTGATAAATCTAAAAATCCAACTCTTCGTTGGCTATCACTAGTGGACTATACCAATGTATAAGTCGACTAATTCTTATCATTAGTCGACTATACCAAGTATAAGTCGACTAATTCTTATCATTAGTCAACTATACCAAGTATAAGTCAACTAATACTGCTAAGCTCCTTGTGCACATCCGTTTTTTGATCTTTAAAATTCCGTCTACCTTCATGATGTATTCTAGTCACAATCCTAACAAAAACAATGATGACAAAGAACTAAATACATCAATTATTTTCACTTCTTCACTGAATTGTATAATAAAAATTTGTTAGTAGCTGAAATTAGTGGGCTGAGCTCTAATTTATGTTCCATAAAGGCAAAAAAAATATAAATCAAGAAACTCTTATCCTTGGCCTTTTCAGTCAAGCAAAAACACAAAACATAAATTTCTGAGAGGAATTACAAAAAGTTTCTTATCAAACAATTATGTCTCACTCCAATTATATAAAACAAACAACCATTTACATGTCATTTATGAATGTTTTAAATGACTCACCACAATCTCCATCCTCTAAATATAATAATAAAAAATGTCTTTTCATTTGAAAATCTTATCTTGTTTGTTTAAAGAGTGAATGCAATTCGTTTTATTGTTGAAAATTCCTGTGTTTATTTTATTTTGTAGATATAAAAACTATTGAATAAAAAAGAATCATTGAATAGAAAAGAATAGATTTGATCCGAATTTAACCCGAATTCATTTATTATTATTATTATGGGTTATTCTTTATACCCCCCCCCCCCCCCACAAAAAAAAAATAAAATAAATCTTTTGTATTTCTGAAATTAACCCCCAAATCTTCATATTTTTAAAATTACCCCCCTAATTTTTTAAATTGATCTAAATTTTCCCCGCCGCCAGTTAAGAAGCATCAAAAAGTAACATTCTGTTAAATTTTTGCGATATTCTTTTAATACTACACATTAAGTTAATATCATTCTAATTAAATCCAAATTAATTTTAATTAAACTTAAATTTAATCTAATTGATCAAATTAATCGACTGCTCGGGTAAATGGGGAGAGAAGAATCAGGAGGGGTCATCCCGAATCTCCACTCATACTCATTAGCTCTTTTCCTTTCCCTCAGAAATTCCCTTCCGGGTCATCACTAAAGCTCAATTTCCTCACTTAGCAACATACTCAGTTGATGTTCTAGCTTCAAAATCCAATTCTGATGAACAAATCATTAAATTGCTACAAAAAGAAGAGCGCTCATGGGAATCGTACAACGATTTAATCCAAACCCATTGCAAGAATAACCATGCTGTCAAGTCCCTGGCACTGCTGTGCTAAATGGAATTCATTGGGCATGCATCCGAACAAGACATCCTATGCTTGCTTAATTTGTGCCCTTGGGAGCCTGAGGAGGACCCTTGAGGCCGATGCCGTGTTCTGAGAGATGAAGTGGTTGGGCCTTCGGCCAAGCTTGAGGGGGATACTCTTTGCGCCGCATAAGAGGATCCTCTTCACTAGCCCAGGGTCACTGCCATCACGCCAAGTGATGCTCACTCTTCTTGCTATTTCTCTAAATCAGTTCTTATTGTTCTCAGTTTGGATGCTCAATTTGTTTTGTGACATGAATGTGATTAGAATGATGATGAGGGTGAGAAGGAGGAGAGGAGTCATTGGCGGCGGGTGGGGGGTGGGTGAGCGAGCGGGTGAGTTTGGGTGAATCTGTGAGGAAGAAGAAGAGAAATAGAGAGATTTGATCTGTTAGAAAGTGACTCCTAATCTTCTTTCTATAATCAAGATCGGATTCTTGAAATTGAAATGAAATTGATGACTGAATTGGTTGCATTTAAGGGTAAATTTGATAAAACTTGAGGGTAAAAGGTGTAACGCCCCACCTTGCCAGGTACGAAGGTATATACATAGAGTACCATACCCGTACGCATACACACTGAGCATCAACAATACAAGAGTCAGAGTATGAAAGCATGTGGTAATATACATTCCAACTTTACAATACAAATACAAAGTTTATTATACAGGGCATTACAATATAGTGCAAGAGTTTTTACATGATTTTGATGGTACAAAATATGAATTTACAAGTTGAGCAACAAGAGCTGGAATGATGCTCACAAGATGCAACAGGGAATTCTCGAAAGCTGATAGGGATCTGTACTAAATATATTATATGTGAATGTAGGCAAAACCAATTATATAAATTGAATTGCCGGATCTATGAGATTAGTACATCAGAGGATAATCCAAACAAGAATATACCATATACCCCATTTCACCATTAACTGAGCGTATACAACCCAAATTGCTTAGGAACAAGTATATCAGTGGTGTCGTCATGTTGCAGTATGGAGTCAGTAGGATCAGTATTATAGTCATGTCAGTAGTATTATTGTTATTATTATTATTTTAAGACTTGCATGACCCATATGTTTAGATATGTGTCCCAGTATCCCAGCACATGTACATCAACATATGAGAGATGATGTTGGTTATTGAAAACTGATGGGATCAATGAACCATGTTTATAGTGGGTCTCGTGCATACCCAAGACAACGATCTCAGGAGCATCCGGTACTGGAGTGTGGAACCAGCCGCTAGGCTGTAAGGGTCCTAGCCCTAGAACAGCAATGGAATTAGTACGGGGTGCCAGTATACCCCACCAGAACACCTGGAGCCCTCATGTCGTTCTGAAGTTGTAGTTGCGCAACATGGAGCCATTATAAACACGTACACATATGGATTCCATCAGTTTCTCTCGCCCCATGTAAGTAGTCCATTTATTATAGATTTTCCAGATTATTTCCAATTCGTTTTCATGATAATTGTTTTACGGGGAATAGCAAGATTATATCAAGAGTGTATATCCTTGTTCAGGATTCAGGAGTACATGAATACAATAATCAGGAGCACAGTAAGTCAGTGGTACCAGATTTCTGGTAATATTATATTAATCGAGTCAAGTCCTTGTAAAAACAGTATTCGTGAATTCTGTAATTTAATTTGTCAGAAGTCACGATGCCGAGTTAAGTATCAGTGTATCTGTACTGAGTCCGGTATTTTGGTATAAAGTCAAATGTCAGAGTATCGAGTAAACAGTGTATCAGTAATCAGTCCAGTCAGATAAGCAGTGTAACAATATCAAGTATCAGATATCAGATACCATGCAAATCATGTAACTGATTTCAGGAATAAATCATATTAAATATTTCAAGCTCTTCACAACCATTAAAATATAAAAGCAGTATTACAGCTATGGACACAAACAAACGGAGCAACGCTATGTTGGAGCAAGATCAGCGAACAGTGTTTAATCGCCAAAGCGCACAACGAGGATATACACGTGTACTGAGCGTGTAAAACACTATCTGTTCGTACACAGTAAACCAGGCTTCCGATGAAGCTATACACGTGTGCTGGCTCGAGCGCTGGAGATGCTTTTCTGTTCACATATGGCAGAGCTTTCGCTCGGGCGAGTCTAGCGATAAAGCGCTTGGCACTAAGTCTTGCTTACCAGGTAGAGCGTATAACACGATAGAGCCGTTAAGCTCAACCCTGCAGCGACCAGAGACAGCTCGGGGATTAGGCTGTTAGGGTATATAACGTTGGGGTGCCCGAAGGCTGAATAGGAGCCCGAAGGCTAAGCTAGTACCGGTAAAAAGTGTTAGTACCCAATAAACACATATAATAATAATAACACAATCCTCCTGAACTGGCAATCACCCCGCCAAGCTACCACGAACTCCATAAAGAGACAACGCCAGTGCTTATTGGATAGCGTGCAGAGTGGTATCTCGGCCAGCCAATTCCCGAAGGAATAGTTCGTCTGAGGGCTTTAGCTAGAGCATTTGCAACCTGTACCACTGTTAGTTCCAAAAATATACAAAAATACAGATAAATCATAACAATTACAACTGACATCCAGAGACACAAATACCATTCTAGAAACATCAAATGATACATGCAACACCCAGAACGCTGATACAAGTATTTATACAGTTATTTTTCCACAAAAATACTAAAACTAAATAACGGTACCCATACATTGGAACGTGTAAGCATGCCCATGGAAGAGTACTCAGCTAATCTCTAAAATTCACCCGACACCATATGCATGGGCGTGGTAGAGAGAGATATGTGGAGGAGTGAGAAAGTAAGGTTTGCAGTGAGAGATGAGAGAGAGTGGCTGTGAGGGGAGGGGGTATGGTCGTGGCTTTTAGAGAGAGAGGAGAGAGTTAGAGAGAGTAGTGAGAGAAAGTGAGGGGGAGTAGGTATCTAGAGAGAAGATTGAGAATGGGTCATGGTGCATGAGCTATAGGAGAGTAGAGGTTGAGTTGGGAGGGGGAGAAAGGGAGGAAATGGAGAGGAAGCGGGAGAAAGTAGAGAGAGAGGAGAGAGTGTGGTAGGGAGGAGAGAGTAGAGAGAAAATTAGAGACATGAAGTTTGGGGTGGTGATGGTGGTGGCCAGGGAAAGAGAGGGTGGTGCTCTTGGTGGTGGAGGTGATGAAAATGTTGTTTATGTTAGAGAGAGTGCAGGGTTAGAGAGAAAGCGATAGTAAATGGTGATTTGTTAGAGAGAGGTGGAGAGAGAGTGGTGATGTGGAGAAGGTGCGGTGATGGGGAGCGAGGAGAGGGTGGTGGTGGTGGTAGCGTGGTTGTAGAGAGAGTTTTAGGGAGAGAGAAGAGAGAGAAAGGCTATAGAGAGAAGAGGGTCGGTTTTGGGGTCAAAGAGAGAGAGGATATAGAGGAGAAGGAGATGGCTTCTAGGGAAAGCCATTGAGTTGCTTATGAAATGTAGCACCCCGTTCCCGGGATACGTACCCAGATGCGTATCCCAAAAATTTTTCGATCATGTTGTTCAATTTTCTTCCAGTATGTGTTTTTGAGTTGTGATTGCTTATATTATTGAGTATCGGATCTGGATTCTCAGATTTAGAGCAAGCCCTGACCCGGACCGGGAACCCGATACCTGCCAGTAGCCCGATTTGACTTTCTGGTAGTCTGATTTGACCGATTTTAGTTTCATACACTGTTTTATAATATTTTAGATTTTTCATGATTTTCTAGAATTTTTTAGAATTTTTCTGCAAAATCTCCAAAACCGGTATTGGTCGGCATCGCTGACTAATTCCCGAATTTTTAGTTTTCAAATGGGATTGAATATTCAAAAATGATTTTCACGTTACTTCTTAGAATTTCATTTTCTATCTAAAAATATTTTTTTAGAATTTTTCTAAATTTATCAAAATTTGACCGATTCTGGTGTCGGCCGGTATCGCCAGAAGATTTCAGGATTTTTAATTTTAAAAACTATATTGAATTTCTTGAATCCGATTTCACCAAGCATTTTAGAATAATATTTTCTATTTTTGAGAATTTTTCGGATCGTTTCTAAAACAGTCAAATTTTCGCCTTATTAAAATAATAATATTTATTACTGGTCTTATCTTTTCATACTTTTTCCTTCCCTACTCCTCTACTCTGTACTTCCAAAAATTATAATAAATAAGTTATTTAATAATAAAATTTTTTCTACTATTTTATTTTCTTTTTCCCTATTTTTTTCCTTTTTCTCTAATTTCTTTCTTTTTCTTTAATTTCCTTCTTTTTCTCCCCTTTCTTTCTCCCCCATTGACTTTCTCCCACCCTGCAGCCGCCGCCTGCTCCCGCCCCCTGCCACACCCGCCGCCTGCAGCTCCTGGTGGGCTGCAACAGCAGCCCACCCCCTATCCCTACTAATTTTCCCCCTTTTTTCCCCTATAAATTCATTTTCTCTTCTCCCTTCTCATTTCCCATCTTCACCATTTTCATCAACCCATCTTCTCTAACATCTACTGCCGCATCCACCATCACCACCACCACCTCCGGCTGCCCTAGGCCGGCCACCCACTCCCTCACCTCCCCACTTCCTCTTCCACTTCCATCAACCCCAAAAAACTCCTCCTCCTCCTCCTCCAATTTCAACAAAAACCCATCACTCTTCTTCCTTCTCTCCAAAATTTAACATCATCTCCACCAAATTCTCCACTTCTACCACCCCATCATCATCTCCTCCTCCTCCTCTAATCCCCCAACACCACCAATCATCACCACCACCACCACAACCACCACAACCACCATCTACCACCATCGCCAAACAACCCAACAACAACCCAAACAACAAACTCCAACCACCTCCCTCTCCCCCCCAGTCGCGCACGCCGCCCCCACCACCTCCGGCGGCGCGCCGACGCCCCAGGGCCGCCGGCCACCCCTCCCCTCCTTCTTCTTTTTCCTTTCTTCCTTTCTTTCTACTTTTCTTTCTTTCTTTCTTTCTTTTCATTTCTTTTCTCTTTCTTTTCCTAAATAAAACTAACAATTCCTACATTCCCTAAATACCCCCCACCTCATTCCCAATTTACTTTCCTATATTTACATCAATACCCCTCTCCTTTTTATTCCAAATTTATTTCTAAAAACACCACATTTTCTCTCTCTTTCTCTCTCTTCTTCCTACAACTTTCTCTATCCTCTCTCTTCTCTCTCATTCCCTCTCTAATATTTATATAAATATTTATAAATATATATTTAATATACAACTATAGGCTAGTGGATTTCTCGTACGGTTCGCTAATTTCCCGAATTTTTAACCGGTATTTCATCCCGGTTTCAGGCGAGTGCTTCTTAATACACTTAAAAATAAACGCCCTTGTATTTATAACATGGAATTGATATGTGGATAATTTTAGCATGCCTAGCACTTGTTATCGTAGTTTTAATACAAGATATCATACTATGCGAGTCAATATATGATGTTGCACTCGATATTTACCCGACCCTGGACATGTTATACTTGACATGTGACATCTGACACCGACCCTAGACATGTTATGCTTGATATACGATTTATGACACCAGCGCACGGTTGTACGCGCCGGAAAAAAGAGAAAGAAGTCTTTACTGTAAAATTTCCTTGAATCAGATGAAAGAATTACAACAAAACTGTTTTTTCCTTCCAGTTACAAGGGAGGGAGGATGTTGAGTCTTGAATCCTCCATTTGTTTAAGGCTGGGTTCTTCGTGTGGCGGTGGAGAGTGAATCTTGTTCTCCGTTGACCGGATGACCGTCGGGATCGTCAGGGAATCTTCTCTTTGGCTGGTAGAGGGAGTAGCACAGCTCTGTCTACCAAAACTCTCAAAGAGAAGGTAGGCAAAGAGCAGCTTGTACGCAGCAAGCTTGACGAAGAGTTGAGCTCTCTCCTGTCTCGGTCTGTCTCTCTCTGTGATCTTCTGATCCTCTTGATGCCAGATGCCTTTCTGATCGCCCTTGTGTCTATCCCCCCTGCCTTCTGATTGCCTCGACCTCATAGCAAACGAGGCTATTTATAGAGGTCCTAGGGGGTGAACGTGCCCCCTAAAAACGCTCCATAATGAGGGGGTAACTTCCCCGCTACATGGGCGGCGACTGGCCCTATAACCAGGGCGGTTATAACCGAGGCGCTGGTTTCAACCCACGCGCCTTGATACTGAGACGCGGGTGTCGAGCCCACGCGCCTTGATGTTGAGACGCGGGTGTCGAGCCCACGCGCCTTGATGTTGAGACGCGGGTGTCGAGCCCACGCGCCTTGATGCTGAGACGCGGGTGTCGAGCCCACGCGCCTTGATGTTGAGACGCGGGTGTCGAGCCTACGCGCCTTGATGCTGAGACGCGGGTGTTGGACCCTCGCGCCTTGGTGCTGAGCCTTCGCGTCTAGAACTTGAAACTCTGCTTTTTAATGGCTTGTCTTTTAGTGATTTTTAGACAGCCTACAGAACCCCCTCCAAAGTTTTCGATATTCCGCAGTTAAATGGGACGGATTTCGAAATACTTTGGATTTTAGCCGCATTCGCCTTTATGACTGGACTGTTAATGCTCCGGGATTGATCTCATCTGGAGCTGGCCTTTGTGAGTGTACTGTTGAACTCTTTGAAGCCATCAGAGTTGATCGTGTCGAGTGTCTAGATACACAGTCTAAACCTCCCCGATTGCTTTTAGTCTGTCATGGGTGCGCTTTAAGCCAGGAGTGGTCGGTCGTCTGCTTGTGTCAGTGTACTGTTGAACTGATTTACAGAAGCAGGAGGCCGAACGCTGGTTCTTTTTGAAAAGCAGAGATGGTACTGCTTTAAAGACGCGACTTTCATGGGGTGCGTCTTTTGGCAAATGAAAAACGCGACTGATCTTCCATAAAGCAGACGCGATGTTCAGCCGGGCTGGAAAGACGCGAACTTCTTAGAGAGACGCGACTTTTTGAATGCATTTATGGCGGTGATGACGGGGCATGTCCATCGAAGAGGCGCGGCCGTCGGGTGCGAATCTGTGCCATGTCATGATTGCACTGCCAGTTGGCCTGGGGATTTGATGGAAACACTGTTGATGGTGTAGTATTAACCTAACAATGCTTTTAGGTAGACTTGTTATTCTGTTGAAGAGAATAACAAGTGAGACTAGACTCGTGGGGAATCTAGGAAAGTTTGTTACCGTTAGAGGTGTGATATTAACTTAACGGGTTGAAAGTGGTCTTGTCAGAAGTGTAATGTTAACTTGACAAGGATGTGAGTCAGAGGTGTGATATTAACCTAACTCAGAAGTGTCACTGTCATAAGTGTAATGTTTAACTTGACAGTGAGGGTAATGCTAGAGGTGTAATGTTGAACTTGGCATTGGTCATCTCGGCTTGTATAAGGAAGTCCGAGGGAAAGTCATGGCCATAGGTGTATTGTTTAACTTAGCAATGACTTGATGCTAGAGGTGTAATGTTAACTTAGCATCATCCATTTCAGCTTCGATATGGAAGTCTGAAGAAAAGTGACTGTCAGAGGTGTAATATTAAACCTGACAGAAACCTGATTACTGTTTAGAGGTGTGGTGTTAAACTTTAACAGTAATTTGTCAGAGGTGTAGTATTAACTTGACCAAGATTGACTTATGATAAGAGCAATTTGAGGACCTGTCATTCTATTGGTGAGAATTGACAAGTGAAAATTTGAAGTGCCAGAGGTATAGTGTTAACTTGGCAAATTTGAAAGTTTGATACTCCGTGTAGAGTTGACAAGCAAAATTTGTACTCGACAAGGAATATTGAAAAGTTTCCATTACCAGAGGTATAGTGTTAACTTAGTAATGGTTGTATTTTGTAGACCTATCATTCTGTATATGAGAATTGGTAAGGGATTTTGGAGGAAAGAGTGGAGCCAAGTCCACTTAGGATTTTTAGCAAACCCTCAGCTATCAACGGATTTGAGGTGCCTTTACCAACTACCGTTTGAGTTGGGCTAGCCATGCTATTCCCCTCAGCATGATGAGTTGTCGAAGACTTACGTTGGGCTTAAAGGCCAACATTTTCCTCTATCCTTAGCCGTCGGGGGCGTCGGATGTTATAATGAAGAAATTCTTCTTACTTTGATCAGAGGTGTACTTTTAACTTGATCAGCGGAAGAATACCATCTAAGGATAGTATTTCTTCAGGAACCTGCCATTGATCGGCATCATGAGTGTATCGCCATTTGAGGTTATGAGGCGATATGACCCATTCGAGTAGACTGACTCTACTACAAATGGTCATTCCCATTTGGGTTGGAATTTTCCTTTTGTCTTGTGCGTCATTACCATGGGTCTTCTGACGGCTAAGACAAGATCGCCTTTCTTGAAAGTTCGCATTTTAACTTTCTTGTTGAAGGCTCTGGTAATACGAGCTTGGTAGAGCTCGATTTGTTGTTGGGCATGCAGACGTTTATCATCTAAGGCCTCCAGTTCCTAGAGTCGCTGTCGATGCTTCTCCTCTGTTGTCATCTCCGCTGTCAAGGCGACGCGTAGAGATGGAATTTGGATTTCCAGTGGGAGCACGGCTTCACATCCGTATACCAAAGAAAATGGCGTGGCTTTAGTTGGGGTTCGCACAGTTGTGCGATAGGCCCATAAGCATTCACCTAGTTTGTCGTCCCAGTCCCGTTGACTTTTCGAGACGAACTTTTTGAGAAGCTTACCAATGGTCTTGTTGAAAGCTTCTGCGAGGCCGTTAGCGGCAGGATAGTATGCCGTTGAGGACACACTCTGGATTCTGAACTTAGCGTAGAATCTCTGGAAAGCCTGACTGATGAACTGAGGTCCATTGTCATGGACAATTCGCCGAGGTACACCAAAACGATAAATAACGTGATGTTTCACGAACTTGATCACGTTCGACGATTTGACCTCCTTCAAAGGAATGGCCTCAGCCCACTTAGAGAAATAATCGGTTATTGTCAAAATGAACCGATGTCCTTTTGATGATGGTGGGCTGATAGGGCCAACCACATCCATCCCCCACATTTCAAATGGCCAGGTAGAGGTTGTAGAGTGGAGGTAGCCTGGTGCTTGATGGATGAAATCGCCATGCACTTGGCAAGCGTGACATCTTTTAGCATAAGTGACGGCATCGGCAATCATCTTGGGCCAGTAGTAACCCAATCTTTGGAGTCGATGTGCCAGTTTTGGGCCAGGTTAATGGGCTCCACACATACCGTCGTGGGCTTCTCTCAATACCTCTTGGGCTTCTTTTGGTGAGAGGCACCGGAGCAAGATCCCGTCATGCGATCGACGATACAATATTCACGTAATCGCATTATAATAGAATTTGGGGCTTTCTTTCAAATGGCAGCCGCCTCTTTGGTGTCTTCAGGCAGAATGTCGTATAAGACGAAATCAATGTAGGAGAATCGCCAGTCTTTAAGCTCTGGACCGGTTGACAATTCCAGTGCTTCTTTGCCTTGACAATCTCCCTTTGACTCCTGATAGCCCTCGAGAGCATTTCTCGGGCAATACAGGTCGTGGCTGTAGACGAATATCTTCTCCATTCTCCAACTAGAAGAGCTAAGGAGGCCGCGAGGGATGCGAGTGCATCCGCGTGCGCATTTTGCCTGCGCGGTACATGGTCGATGTAGAAGCTTGTAAACCCCTCGGCCATGCGGATAGTTACGTTGTGGTAGGGTACTAGGTCCTCATGTCTGACTTCGTACTCCCCGCGAACTTGGCTGACGATGAGTTTAGAGTCGCCGTATGCCTCGAGATTTTTAACGCCAATCTCATCGGCGAATTGCATCCCAATCAAAAGAGCGTTGTACTCCGCCACATTGTTGGAACAAGGCTCAGTTAATGAGACAGCTCGGGGAATCACATAATTTTGTGGGGATACGAGTACTACTCCTACCCCCGCTACTACGTGTCCCTTTGGGCTTGTTCTTGATGCACCGTCGAAGAAAAGTTGCTATACTTGACTTTCGAACGATGTCTGAGTCAGGCAGACTTCAGCAACTTCATCTGGGAGATCCTCGTAGACTTTGGCTGCCCTCGGATCTGGGTGCTCAGCTAGGAAATCTGCCACTGCTTGTCCCTTAATGGCCTTTTGTGGTAAAAAGTGCATCTCATATTGGGAGAGCAATATGGCCCATTTTGCCAGCCGGCCGTTTAATGATGAAGGCTTAGTCATAAGTAACCTCAGGGGGTTGACTTTTGATATGACGTTTATAATTTGGCCTACCAGATAGTGCCGCATTTTCTGAATAGCGAACACTAATGCCAAACATTCCTTCTCGATCGGGTTATACCGATGTTCGGCTCCGATCATTGTTCTACTTAGAAGTAGATTGCTTGCTCACGTCCGTGATCATCATTCTGAGCTAATAGAGCTCCCAAAGAATGATCCATTGCCCGGACGTACACCAGGAAAGGCTTTCCGGATACCGGAGCTGCAAGGACTGGTGGTTGGGTGAGGTATTGCTTGATTTCCTCGAACGCTTGTTGGCAAGCGTCTTCCCAAATGAATGAGACACCCTTCTTCATTAACTTAGCGAAGGGTTGGCATCTTTCGGAGAGGTTTGAGATAAACTTACGGATGTACGCCAATCGTCCCTGCAATCCCCTGAGTTCTTTGAGATTTCTCGGGGGTTGCATCTCCTGGATAGCGCGAACCTTTTCCGGGTCCAAGTGAATTCCGGTGGATGTTACAACAAATCCTAAGAATTTGCCACTGGCCACCCCCAGGAAGGACTTTGTGGGATTCATCTTCAATTGATGAGTCCGCATGATGTCGAAGACCACCTTCAGGTCCGCTATGTGATCACCTTTAGTGCGGCTTTTTACCGCGATGTCATCAACATAACATTCCACCGTTTTGCGTATTTGCTGATGGAAAATGGCGTTCATGGCCCTTTGGTATGTTGCCCCTGCATTTTTCAGTCCGAAGGGCATGACGGTGTAGCAATATACCCCTAGAGGTGTCCTGAAGGAGGTATGCTTTTCGTCATCAGGATACATTTTGATTTGATTGTATCCTGAGAATCCGTCCATGAAGGACATTCGTTCGAATCCGCAAGTATTGTCAATCATGACATCTGTGATTGGCAATGGGAATTCATCCTTGGGGCAGGCCTCGTTTAGATCGCGGAAGTCGATGCAGATCCGGATCTTCCCGTTCTTCTTGGCGACGGGGACGATGTTGGCTACCCAGTCGGGATGTTGTTCTTCCCTGATGAAGCCAGAATCAATAAGTTTTCTGACTTCTGATTGAATTGCCTCCATTATTTCTGGACGAAACCATCGCTGCTGTTGTTTGACAGGCTTTACGTCCGGATTGATGTTGAGGCGGTGCATAGCCACCTGAGGATCGAGTCCTGGCATGTCCTCATAATTCCAGGCGAAGACATCTATACACTCTTGTACAAAAGATATTAGATCCTTTTTCTCCGAAGGTGATAGGCCGTCACTTATGAAGATGGGCTTAGGGTTAGCCTCATCTCCTAGGTTGATCTGAACAACCTTGTCTTCTGTGGGTGGCTCGCGCTGTTCAAAGCGAGTGTCCCAAAGAGCATTTAAATATTTGATCCAAGGATCTGTATCAGATTGGATCATTTCTTCATTTCCATCTTCCAGGTGGCTTGTCAAAACCATGTTCACTGAAAGTTCCTTGAAGATGTTGCCGACACTGACATCTGACTCCCTAGATGATGTGTCTGAAGAGTAATCGTTGCTCGACGATTCTTGAGAATCGGAGGCTGATGGGACCGGAGTTGATAAATAGCCCAACCCCCGGCGCGTCCGATGATAATAATCGGGGGCCTTCCCTTTCGGCACAAAGGATCGAAGCAGCGTCCTCCTTCCTTTGCCGAAGTTCAACCCGGGTCTGTTGGTCAGGTCGTACCCCATGCATCTCAT
The DNA here is from genome assembly GCA_038442645.1 of Agave tequilana. NCBI lineage: Eukaryota > Viridiplantae > Streptophyta > Magnoliopsida > Asparagales > Asparagaceae > Agave > Agave tequilana. The sequence continues at coordinate 125,417 of JAVJIF010005723.1, read as the reverse complement.
CATTTTGAGTGCTTTTGGTTCATAATGACCGAACTGAGGGGATTCCTCCTCGCCTTCCGATTCTTCGCGGGGCGTTGGTTCAGACGAGATTCGCCCAAAAAGAATTGGTTTTTGGCCTTTCCGTCTTGCAGGAACCATAAATATAGATTCTTGCGCATTATCATTATCTTGGTATGTCTCGAAGGACGACTTCACTGGTACATGCAACGATGTCAAAGCATCTATTGCCGACCAGGGGTCATCGTCTACTTCGGTGCTAGTGTCTGATGGTACTGAATCAGAAGCAAACGCAGAAAAATACGCAAAATCTAAATCTTCATTAATATACCAACCGCCTACATCGTCGGTGGTATTATCAACATCGAGCTTATTAGTGCTCTTTACAAGTGGTTCTAACTCCCACAGGCACTCTTCTTTCTCGGGCTCGGTGTCAGCTTCGTTACCAGAGTCTGGCTCCTCCGGTCGCGGGACTTCATCCGCCTCCACCGGATCTTGGTACAGCAAAGAGTCGGTGAAATAATTCTCGACCCCTTTGAACGGATACCTTTCGGCGATCAACGTCTGCACCTTTCCACTCCCGTCAATGTATTTCATGACTTGGTGGAGAGTGGAGGGAACGATGGAGTTGCGGTGAATCCACGGTCGTCCCAGCAATAGATTGTAGGAAGTGTCGGCGTCGATGACGTAGCATGTCACTTCCGACTTGAGGCTTCCAATCTGGCATTTGAGCTTGATTTTCCCCATCGGACGGGTCTGGTTGGCATTGAGCCCATAGATAGTTGTCTGAGTAGGGCTCAAACGATGAGTAGGAATGCCCAGATGTTGCATGACCCGGCGAGGCATGATGCTCAACGCGGACCCTGGATCTACCTTAATGCGGTTCACCTCAGATGATCCAATATACCCTGTGAAATACAGGGGTCGATCATGCTTCCCTTTAACCTGCATATCATTTGCTGTGAAGGTAATGCAGGGAGCATTTGGGGAGGTGTGGAGGCAATCCTCTACATCTTCCTCCTTCGGCACCTGGGTCATGAAGACCTCGGCATTTGCCAGAGCTTCTTGTAGAACTTCTCTGGTCGACTTTGATAGTCTAAGAAGTTCATACAAGGTAATGCGTGCCGGGATGTTGGCTAGTTGAGCCAGGACATCAAAGCGGTAAGGTGTCGTGGATCCTTCCGCCATACCTTTCGAAAGAACTCGAGAAAACCGAGTTTCTTTCTGTTTCTCCACAGGTTGTCTTGTGGAGGGCTTGGTTAGTTCTGCAGCTGGTTGTGGAGGGACTACCGCCATCTCGCCATACTGCTTCAAGTACGGCTCTCCCGAACGGGTTCCCGCCATCGGTTGGTTGGGCTCTGCGGCCAAGACTATTGTTTCCTCCTTTGAGTCGGTTAACGAGGGAACATCAGTCTCGGCTTCTCGAGAGGAGGCACCCACCACATTGCAGGATGAGGCCTTTGCCTTGCCTTTGGATTTCCTGTTGGTCACAGTAGTCAATTGTTGTTCATTGACAAGGTCAGGGTGGACCCACACGATTTCCCCTTGAGGTGTAGGAACGGGTACCAAGCCTTTCGCTTGCTGCTGGTGAGGGTCTGTGTTGACCACTCTCAGCTCTCCTCTTGGGATAGGGACTACTCCAGAGAGTGTCGGGGGTTGTCTTTCGAACTGGAGAACTGACGTCACATTAGCCGTCACCTTCTTCTGCTCTGGTCGGAGTTTCAACACTTCCGCGTCAATCAGAGCTTGAAGGATGTCCTTGAAGACATAGCAGCTTTTGGTAGGGTGCCCCAGCATCCTGTGGTATAAGCAATAGGTGGGATTGTCGGTCTTGCCGACTTCCTCGGGGTGCCGAGCTTCAGGGAGCTTCAGTCGGTTGCTCTTGTTGAGTAGTTTAAAGAGCGAATCGACATGTTCCTCCTTGAAGGAATATTGCTTGTTGGCGCGTGGCTGGCTTAAAGAGCCACTCGCCTTGCCTGATTGAGGTTTGGCGGGAGATTTGGTCTCCGTTGCCAAATTATCCTTCCGCTTTGTTTGGAGGGATGTGTCTGGCGCACGCCTTGTCGACCTTTCCGGCCTAGGCTTACCTTCCTCCGCTCTGACGCGGGCGACAATCTCCTCAGCCTGTTCACCTTGTTGGACTAATTGCTTCCAGGTGCGGCTTTCAGCAACTCCTATTTGAGTAAGGAGTGAGGTTTGGAGATTATGGCGGCATGTTTCCACCAGGGTGGCCTGGGTCATACCGCTTGGACACCGGAGTGCCACGTTCCGAAACCTTTCCACGAAAGACTTAACGGACTCTCCCTTTCGCTGTTTAGTAGCCAAAAGGGTGGGCATCGTGACTTCCGAGTCATCTTCGAAGAAGCGTGTTAAGAACAGCTTCTCCAAATCGCCCCAGTTCTTGATAGAACCTTCTGGGAGCTTCATGAACCATTCAAAGGCCAACCCTTTCAGGGTGCCGATGAACAGGCGCGCCAGGATGGCATCATTATCTACTACATTCCCAGTTTGAGATTTAAAGTAGTAGATATGCTGATTGGGTGACCCCTTCCCATCAAAGGCTTGGAGAGTTGGAGCTTTGAACTTGGGCGGGTACGGAACCAAGTCCCATTCAGCCGGGTAGGGCCGAACCACTCCTACTTCTTGAAGGTCTTTGCGATTGGCAAGGGCCTCGAGGCGTCGCTCTAGTTGACTCATTCTTTTAGCATGAGCCTCCCCGGGTCTTGGTCGCCCTTTACTTGCGACGAGGACTTGGACGAGCCGGAAGTAGATCGCCGCGTCTCCTCAGAAGGTTCGGAAGATGAACTTTCTCCCTTTCTCCCTTTGCCCTTTGACTTTTTAGGAGGAGACCTCCTCCTGTCTTCGAGCAGCTGTGCAATCGCCTGCTTGAGGGAGTTGATAGATTCCTGCTGAGAAAGAATCATATCCATTTGTGCCTTCTGGATCTGTTCTAAACGTTTAGCCGTCTCCTCAGGAGTGCCTGTCATGTAGGCGGAGGTCTCCTTCTCGACGGAAGAGTTCGAAGCCCTCGATTCCGCTACGGCGGAGTGAGAATCATTCACTTTAATGCCATGGGCTAAGGCATTATAGTCAATTGGGGGAATGGCCCCAGTCCGGGTGCGAGTGTGTTGATACACCCCTTCCAGTTCAGAGTCAGACTCATCTGAGCTGACTGCAGGTTGTTTTCCCTTACTCCTGCTTGTCATATTCGCAGTGAGCTCCGGGTACTCAACGTCAGAGAAGGTTCTCCTTCTGTGGGAGCGTCTTCTTTTAGCTGACGGGGGAATCAGGGTCAGCTGTCTGACTAAAGACTGCTGATGTACGCCTGATCCGCAACGGCACTCAGAGAGCATATGGATGAGCCGTTGGCAGCAACACGACGAAGTGGCCTGATTTGCACTTCTTTTCTTCGTCAAATAATCCCTCAAATCCATGGGAGGGGGATTGAAAAGATTAGCCTCGCAACGTCGAAGATGGGAGGCATCCATGTGCCGTACAGCCTGGACGCAGGCTTCAGGGACGCGGTTCTCGCGCCGCAGCTGTTCAGCGCGCGTCTGGCGTCTCTGTTGAGACAAGACGCGCCTGTCGCGTTGCTGCTTGGTGTGTCGGGGCAGAGACACTTGAGAGAGAGTGGGCTGCTGGGCCCCACGTCTATAGGCGCGTGCCTCTTGTGCTTGATAAGGCGCAGAGGCTTCACCTTGGCGTTTGGTGAGTTGGTCCTCAGAGGACCTAACTGAAGGAATCTCGCGTTTGGGCCGCCAAACGCGGACTTCGCGGGGCGCGAGCAAGGCGCCAGTTTGTATGCTGCGTCCAGCCTCAGTCAGACAACCAGAGGTTCCAACTTGCAGCTGACGCGCACGTCTCCTCTGTCGACGCTCAGCGTTCCGGCTGCGTCGCGGAGGTGGAGAGAGACCAACAACATCCTGATGCTGAACATCAGAGATTTTAACCACGCGGGTCTCCTGAGAGACGCTGACGCGGGTGTTCTGTGCGACGCGGTTGGTCGCAAAGGCAGTTGTACCTGGGACCACGCGGGCCTTCTGAGAGGCGTTGGCGCGTGTACCTTGCTTGGCACAGTTGGCAGCAGCAGCGCCCGAGAGAGCCACAGATCGGGCCTCGGGGCCATTCCCCGTCGAGACCCGGCGGCAGACGCGGGTCTTTGGGCTCTTGGAGCCGGAAGAGAGAAACTCTTCGTACTTCGCCTGGTCGAACTCGACAATGAGCGATTCGACCATCTTCCCCTTACGGAGGACGTCATCTTGCGCCACGATTTGCTCATCAGTGACAAATGTAGTCTCCAGCGGAGTCGCCATCTCTTGTACGCGCCGGAAAAAAGAGAAAGAAGTCTTTACTGTAAAATTTTCCTTGAATCAGATGAAAGAATTACAACAAAACTGTTTTTTCCTTCCAGTTACAAGGGAGGGAGGATGTTGAGTCTTGAATCCTCCATTTATTTAAGGCTGGGTTCTTCGTGTAGCGGTGGAGAGTGAATCTTGTTCTCCGTTGACCGGATGACCGTCGGGATCGTCAGGGAATCTTCTCTTTGGCTGGTAGAGGGAGTAGCACAGTTCTGTCTACCAAAACTCTCAAAGAGAAGGTAGGCAAAGAGCAGCTTGTACGCAGCAAGCTTGACGAAGAGTTGAGCTCTCTCCTGTCTCAGTCTGTCTCTCTCTGTGATCTTCTGATCCTCTTGATGCCAGATGCCTTTCTGATCGCCCTTATGTCTATCCCCCTGCCTTCTGATTGCCTCGACCTCATAGCAAACGAGGCTATTTATAGAGGTCCTAGGGGTGAACGTGCCCCCTAAAAATGCTCCATAATGAGGGGGTAACTTCCCCGCTACATGGGCGGCGACTGGCCCCATAACCAGGGCGGTTATAACCGAGGCGCGGGTTTCAACCCACGCGCCTTGATACTGAGACGCGGGTGTCGAGCCTACGCGCCTTGATGTTGAGACGCGTGTGTCGAGCCCACGCGCCTTGATGCTGAGACGCGGGTGTCGAGCCTACGCGCCTTGATGCTGAGACGCGGGTGTCGAGCCTACGCGCCTTGATGTTGAGACGCGGGTGTTGGACCCTCGCGCCTTGGTGCTGAGCCTTCGCGTCTAGAACTTGAAACTCTGCTTTTTAATGGCTTGTCTTTTAGTGATTTTTAGACAGCCTACAATGGTATTTACACCGGCACTTGGCAAGTTACACTTGATATGTGATTTATGACACCGGCATTTGGTATTTACACCGGCACACGGTATTTGACGCCGATATTTGTCATGCTATATTTGACGCCGATATTTGCCATGCTATATTTGACACCGATATTTGCCATGCTATATTTGACACCGATATTTGCCATGCTATATTTGACATTGATACTCGCCATGCTATATGTGACATATGATACCCGACCCCAGTACTTGCCATGCTATATTTGACATATGATACCCGACACTGGTACTTGTCATGCTACACTTGTCATTTGATATTATACACCGATACTTGATATGTCATACTTGACACCTGCTCCTGACACCCGGTATATGATATGCTTTCATGTGATACAAATACTTGGACCTGACATCGTGACTCTTGACCGGACACTATCACCCAGATACCTGTGTATTATATGACATATTCATGACTATCACTGTTACGGGGAGTTGGCATGACTATTATATTATTACCAGATACTTGGTACTCCTGAACTCCTGTACTCCTGAACTCATGTATTCCTGAAACCCTGAAATAGGGAGGCTCCTGATGTTATACTCCTGATATTATACTCCAGTTAATTACTGTAGTTAGATAATCATGGTTATACTGTATACACTTGTGGACATTATCTTTAGGCAATATATACATATATAATAAAAATACTCAACTTACACTGGGGTGGGGGAAACTGATGGAAACCAGTATGATGTCATATTTATAATGGTGATATATCTGAAGTGTCGTATGGGGCGTGTAATGATAAGTCCCCGGAAGCAGTAGCCTGAATCTGAAGTGTCGTGTTGGGCGCGTCATGATAAGTCCCCGGAAGCAGTAGCCTGTACTCCTAGCTAGTCCCGGGCAGAGACGGGACCCACTATAAATATGAGCCATCAGATTTATCAGTTTCCAAATAATAACTCGTCTTATTCATAAGTGGATGTATGTGTGCCGGTAGCACATACAAAACCATATGAATCGGATGAATAACATAAAACAACCAAACAGTAGTAATGTTAGGAACGTGTGATATTTGGTCTCTCCTTTGTTCGGGTCCTGGTACTCACATATCAGATCCGGGTAAGTTCTACAGAGTGCGAACTCTAGTATGGACTATCGGTGATGTGAGGCTCTGGTAAGGAGGCGATTGAAATATCAAACGGTACTGACTATTATTATTGGATTAATTAAAATGCAACACCTTTATATTCTCCATTTACAGTATTATGCTCTGAATTGACACCTTGTTTTATAACACATGACCTCTGTGATACCATGATAACTCCAGACACACTCTAGTTCTGTTACCCTAAGGGCAACTCAAGTTGTATGAACTCAGATGATGGTGACATCGGATATGTGATATATAGATGAGGGTTTCCTTATTTGGATTATCCCCTCGACGTATCAAATCCATGAATCTATAATCTGAGCTTATACAACTAGTTTTATCCATACTTATATTTATCGAGTGTTTAGTGCATTTACCACATGTTACCATATTTGTCGCATGTTTATGTGTACCTATGCTCTCTATACCGTTTTTCATGCATGTTTTCTGATTCAGACTTACCGATATACATGTATTTACTTGATCTCAGATTTACTGTCATTTTCCTTATATCACTTGTCATTTTCCTGTACCTGCATGCCTGGACCACGTCACTTGATCATGTACACGTGTGCCTGTTATGCACGCCATCTGGCTTTATAATATGTACTCGCTGGGGTTGCTAACAACCCTAGATTCTCATATCCAGATTATGGAGTCTAGACCCTGGTGATCTTGCTGTAGCTGATTAGAGTGCGCAGCGGGTCCTCCCGTGGTGATCAGAGTGCAGCAGAAGCTCGGACATCGCCGTAGTTCTTCCACCTAGCTTATCTCCTGTTTGGCTCTCGAGGTCCCTATTGTTGTATCGTGAGCATCTCTTAGTTTTTATTATGTATATCCGTTCATGTATTGTACTCTTGTATTTACTAGTGATGTAATATTTCTATAATATTGTATCGCTTTCTGTGATAACCATGTACTTGTTAAAAATTAACCTAGAGGGGGGTGAATAGGTGATGGCTAATCTAATGGTCACTTAATGCGGAATTAAAAACTTATTGAACTAAACACCAAGTTTAACACAAGAGTGTAGCCGAATTCCCCGTGAAGGGCTCTGGACTAACTCCTCAAGATTCCTCTAAATAAGAGTTGAGGTTCGCGTTGGCTCTCTTGGTTGAAAACTAGTGTTAGCAAACAATCCCCAAGCATATAACAATAAGAGCATACAAGTATATCAAGCATATAAAGATAAGCACAATAAGAGCATGCAAGATATAAACAAGTAAGAGACAAAAAGAGAGAGCAATCGCAAACACGGGAGATTTGTTTCGAGGTTCGAGCACACTTGCTCTACATCCCCGCCTTCAACACCTTGAAGGATTTCCACTATAATCGATCCCACCGGATCACTCGGTGCCGCAACACCTACAAGGCGAGTTCACACTTGAACTCCTTGGACTCTCTAGTCCCGTACACACCGCAAGCCCACTAGCTCGCCGAGGCCGCACCTCAAACACCAAGTTCGCACTCGAACTCGAAACACCGCGAACACAACCGTCCGCCTTCTCAAAGAACAAAGTAGAACTTTGGTGATCACAACACTTTGATCACCTAAAAACAATCTCACAATAACACTCCTATAGGATGAATATGTCAATGGGTTGCTCAAGTGTTTGTGAGAAAAACAAGGATGGAAGTGGTGGAGGAAAACTCAAGAAAATCTCTTTTAAAAACACTCTTGATAAACTCCCCTTTTGATTGGAAATATTTGGCTCTAAAACTTGTGGATATAACCACTGAAATGAATGAGAAAAACTAGCCCAAAACTCTTCTTGAAATCTTATCTAAAACAGCCCCCAAATGGCCCAATTTATAGGGCTCCAAAAACTAGCCGTTATGGACCAGACAGAGCTGTCGGTCGACCGCCCGGTCGACCGCCAACGGTCGGAAATCCGACCGTTGGGGCTGCGGCCGACCGGCCGGTCGACCGAGCCTCTGGAACAGATAGCAGACTCTCTGCCGGTCGACCGGCCCGGTCGACCGGGGCATTTCCAGAGAGCAAAGCTCTCTGGACGGTCGACCGGGTCGGTCGACCGGCCCTCCAGCCAGATACTGGCGTGCACGCTGTGCACGTCGGTCGACCGCCCGGTCGACCGACTTCGGTCGACCGGTCGACCGACGAAGCCAGAAAACAGAAATCAGGGACTTAAAAGTTGGTCGTTTTGGCTAAAATAAAATCCCATAAAATCATGAAAAATCTACAAAAATAGTTTTACCAATATACTTTGATAAACAAACATACTTGAACAAAATCAAGGCATGTTACAAATAATTTGGACTATTTTTGTAACTTAAAAAATTTAGCTCAAACCAAAAACTGTATTTTCCAAAACTTGATATTTCCAAAACTTGTTTTCCAAATCTCTTCAAAATACAAAAATAAGATATTCTAAACTCATTTGAAGCATAGAGTGTATGGATATGATCCACTACACAAACATGATGAAATATCTATGTTTTTGACATTAAACTCTAAATACGGTTTTGGTTAAAAATGTAAACTGGAATACCAAAAACCAAATTGGTAATTTCTAAAGGGAAAACTCTTTTCTAAAATGAAATCTCTTTTATGAAAACAGATATAATCAAGAGAGTGTGTGTGTATAGTATACTTGAGCAATCCACCAACTATTCTATCCTTTACATTTTAACTAAAACAAAATCTTATAAAAACAAACCTAGACACAAGTCTTCATGAAGTCTTCACTTGAAGTCTTCTCATCGTCTTGACTTGGTCCAAACACGATCCAACGAGCTAGACTCCTCTTGAGTACTTGATATGGTCTTGATGCATAGGCTCGTGAATCAAACCGTGCTAGCTCCAAAACTTGGCTTTAAATCCTTTGTTGAAGCTACACACCTACTAAGATCTTGATCATGAATCTGTCACTAATTAAACACAAGATCATTAGTACTATAACTACATGAGTTGATCATCATCAAAACTAGAGTGATGGGTCTTTGGGCCAACAATCTCCCCTTTTTGATGATGACAAAACTCATGAAGTTATATATGCATGGATTAAAGTAAAGTTTCAAAGAAGCTCCCCCTTAACTCATGCATCTCAATAAACAAATAAATATGGCAATGAAGCACATAAACTACCTAAATATGTATGCAAATATACGGAGATAAAACATGCATAAACAAGCATTAAACACATTAAATTCTTTTTCTCCTATTTGCAATACAAAACATATATGCATAAACATAAATCCTTCTCCCCCTTTATGAATAAAGCAAGGAAAACATGCATATATATACGAAATACTTCTCCCCCTTTTTGTCAATCATCAACAAAGGGGTTAAAGTATTACAAAATCATCAAAATTTTCTCCCCCTTTTGTCCGAAATATAGAATCAATAAAGGGGTGACATAAAAAAAAAATGTTATATGCGATATACATTCATGAAGAGGAAGACGCTAAGTTAGCTTCCCTACATATATGCATTACATGAAGAAGGGATGATAAGCCCTAATTCACATAACACATAATCTGTAATGCATAAGAGGAGATGTGAAGCTCCCTCTACACACGTGTATCACATAAAGAAGAGTTGTCAAGCTCCTCAATACAAGATACACTCAACATGAATCTATATGTAGAAGAGATGTTAAGCTCCCCTTGCATATAAGCAATACACATCAAAACATTTTTAATTTTTTTCAATAAAACAAATTTTGAGATATCTTAGTAAATCAAATTTTAAGATACCAACTGTAAGTAATCATTACAAATTTTGAATTTTTCAAATAGGTAAAACATATTGATACCAATTGTAAATTTATAACAAATTCGAAATTGAAGCATATTGATATCAATTGAAAAACAATGCATAAGCTTATTAAAATGACAATTGAGATACCAATTGAAAATAAAGTTTTAAATTAAGCTTAGTATAAACTTTGTGCTTTAAATATGTAAACCAATTGTAAAGCAAGCACACGAAAATCATATATATGTATGAAAAATAGAATACCAATAGAAATTGATATTATGGAAATTATGAAGCATACATATATAGGAAACAAAATATGAGTATATACAAAATGAATATCAATTGAGATACCAATTAAAAATAACAATGTAAATCATGTATATAACTCATAACCTACCACCCTTTATATGCTCAAGATAAAAGATTTTCAATAAGGTTCGCATGGCATACACGCCCATCCATCCGCCCATAAAGGGGTAGGGTTTTCAAAAATAGATTTGAAAATATTTTAGCATTGAAAATCACTACTAAATGAAGAACAATAACTAGTTAAAATAATTTTTGAAAAACTAGTTAAAGATCCTTCAAAACATGAAATCAAAACATATGTTTTTCATGAGTTATACCAAATACACAAGAGATGACACTCAAAGACTATAAAGCTCAAAAATATGTTCATGAACCAAGGTCATGACAAAACAAATAAAGTGTGAGTGTTCAAGAATCATATAATTAGCATTTTCATGAAATTAATCAATGAAGCTCAAAATGATCATAAGTCTTATTTTATCAAACAAAACATGAAAATTCATTTTTCATTAAACAATAAACTTCATGGTATATGTATGATTTATCCAATCCTAACAATATGCATACATATCCCAATATAAAAAGAGTCCATTAAACGTGTTTGCATGAAGGCAAGAGACTCACGAGTATACATGTATATTTATTAGATTTGAATAAAAATTGCATATACATGAAGTAAAAACATGAAAATAGACAAAACAAGTGTAAATGAGGATATCATCAAAACTAGCCTATTCATGTGCATATAGTGAGTACAAATGAACAATGAAGTGCAAACATATATGAATCAATTTGTTGCTCACTACTTGTACATGTATAAATACAAGTTTTGATAAAAGCTACATTTAAACTAGTATTTACCACATGAAGCATAAAAACAATTAAAACATGAACATGTTAAAGATATCATATATGAATAAATAAACTAGGAGTTTAGAGATAGTTACCAAACCAAAAAACTATACTCTAATTTTCCAAAACATGGTGGTTGTCCCACCAAACCTCCTTGATAGCGGTGCATCAATTATGTATCCATCAAGTCCATGTGCAACCACCATCAAGGCACCAAATCTCTCACGTCTTGTGAGAGCCCTCAACTACATCAAATACACAAGGTGGGGACTTTGATACCCATTTTCTTTTGGGTCCTTGAGGGTTAGTCTTGTAAGGAACCCAAACTTTCTTGTTAGCAAAATTTAAAGAATTTATCTTATCATAACAAAATTTTGCTAAATGGCCTTTGCGGCCACAATGTGTACATTTGTACACCTTAGAATGCATATGTGTATGTGTATGATCGTGGTGTGCAAAATGAGCATATGCATGATGATGTGCATGAGTATGTGGAGTTTGTTTCTTTGAAAATAAGGACTCCAATCTAGAGTGGTTAAATGCACATGTGCTCAAAGTAGAGCTTAAACAATTTATTTTATTTTTCAAAACATTAATCTCATTAGTGGTGGCATGTAAAGCATGATGAGATATAAAACTATTTTTCTTATTCTTTTTAGAAACATTTTCTTTTTCCTTTTCTTTTTCAACCATTTTTCTTTTTAAAGAAGTGTTTTCATTAAAAGCAACTTCCTTGTTTTTCCACCAAAATAATTTTGTTTTTCAAACTAGTGTTTCTTCTACATAAATCATTCAATTTAGACATTAAGGAAACATTTTCATTTTTCAAATTTTCATTTTCTTTTTCAATGCATGCAACTTTATTTTTAAAAGAATCATTTTCTTTTAACATGCAATCAAAATTCTTTTTCATTTTCTTATTATCTTTTCTAAGCATGTCATACTTTTCAAGTAATTGTTGACAAAAAGATGTAAGCTCATCATATGATATGTCATTATCTTCATCTACCTCGGATTCGGTAGTTACCTCAAGGGGGTTATCCCCTTAGACCATGTAGCACACGTTGGAAGCGTCACTTCCAACATCCGAGTTGCTCCCCGCATAATATTGTTCCTTTTCGCCGAGGGAGAGAATGGTGTTCCAAACTACAAAAGCCGAATCAATGTTAGAATCCCTAGATAAATATTCATCATTTAGGGTACTTTTCAAAGCATGAATGACCTTTGAGTTAGCCTCAATATATTGCTATCATTAACATATGAATCTTTAATTGTAGCAAGATAAACATGAATGCCTAGGGCCTTGAGGAATAAAGACATCTTAACCTTCCAAGTTTGGATGTTAAGAATGTCAAAAGTGGGAGGTGTCATGAAGTCCATGGTGTGTGTACAAATTTTGTGATTAGCCCAAAAAGGAGGATCTTTAACTCTAGGTTGTAAGACCCAAATCAAGAGCACTTGGCTCTGATACCAATTGAAAATTCACCTAGAGGGGGGGGGTGAATAGGTGATGGCTAATCTAATGGTCACTTAATGCGGAATTAAAAACTTATTGAACTAAACACCAAGTTTAACACAAGAGTGTAACCGAATTCCCCGTGAATGGCTCTGGACTAACTCCTCAAGATTCCTCTAAATAAGAGTTGAGGTGCCGCGTTGGCTCTCTTGGTTGAAAACTAGTGTTAGCAAACAATCTCCAAGCATATAACAATAAGAGCACACAAGTATATCAAGCATATAAAGATAAGCACAATAAGAGCATGCAAGATATAAACAAGTAAGAGACAAAAAGAGAGAGCAATCGCAAACACGGGAGATTTGTTTCGAGGTTCGAGCACACTTGCTCTACATCCCCGCCTTCAACACCTTGAAGGATTTCCACTATAATCGATCCCACCGGATCACTCGGTGCCGCAACACCTACAAGGCGAGTTCACACTTGAACTCCTTGGACTCTCTAGTCCGTACACACCGCAAGCCCACTAGCTCGCCAAGGCCGCACCTCAAACACCAAGTTCGCACTCGAACTCGAAACATCGCGAACACAACCGTCCGCCTCCTCAAAGAACAAAGTAGAACTTTGGTGATCACAACACTTTGATCACCTAAAAACAATCTCACAATAACACTCCTATAGGATGAATATGTCAATGGGTTGCTCAAGTGTTTGCGAGAAAAACAAGGATGGAAGTGGTGGAGGAAAACTCAAGAAAATCTCTTTTAAAAACACTCTTGATAAACTCCCCTTTTGATTGAAAACATTTGGCTCTAAAACTTGTGGATATAACCACTGAAATGAATGAGAAAAACTAGCCCAAAACTCTTCTTGAAATCTTATCTAAAACAGCCCCCAAATGGCCCAATTTATAGGGCTCCAAAAACTAGCCGTTATGGGCCAGACAGAGCTGTCGGTCGACCGCCCGGTCGACCGCCAACGGTCGGAAATCCGACCGTTGGGGCTGCGGTCGACCGAGCCTCTGGAACAGAGAGCAGACTCTCTGTCGGTCGACCGGGGCATTTCCAGAGAGCAAAGCTCTCTGGACGGTCGACCGGGTCTCCAGCCAGATACTGGCGTGCACGCTGTGCACGTCGGTCGACCGCCCGGTCGACCGACTTCAGACTTCGGTCGACCGGTCGGTCGACGGCTGAAGCCAGAAATAGAAATCAGGGACTTAAAAGTTGGTCGTTTTGGCTAAAATAAAATCCCATAAAATCATGAAAAATCTACAAAAATAGTTTTACCAATATATTTTGATAAACAAACATGCTTGCACAAAATCAAGGCATGTTACAAATAATTTGGACTATTTTTGTAACTTAGAAAATTTGGCTCAAACCAAAAACTGTATTTTTCAAAACTTGATATTTTCAAAACTTGTTTTCCAAATCTCTTCAAAATACAAAAACAAGATATTCTAAACTCATTTGAAGCATAGAGTGTATGGATATGATCCACTACACAAACATGGTGAAATATCTATGTTTTTGACATTAAGCTCTAAATACGGTTTTGGTTAAAACATGTAAACTGGAATACCAAAAACCAAACCGGTAATTTCTAAAGGGAAAACTCTTTTCTAAAATGAAATCTCTTTTATGAAAACACATATAATCAAGAGTGTGTGTGTATAGTATACTTGAGCAATCCACCAACTATTCTATCCTTTACATTTTAAGTAAAACAAAATCTTATAAAAACAAACCTACACACAAGTCTTCATGAAGTCTTCACTTGAAGTCTTCTCATCTTCTTGACTTGGTCCAAACACGATCCAACGAGCTAGACTCCTCTTGAGTACTTGATATGGTCTTGATGCATAGGCTCGTGAATTAAATCGTGCTAACTCTAAAACTTGGCTTTAAATCCTTTGTTGAAGCTACACACCTACTAAGATCTTGATCATGAATCTGTCACTAATTAAACATAAGATCATTAGTACTATAACTACATGAGTTGATCATCATCAAAACTAGAGTGATGGGCCTTTGGGCCAACACTTGTACTATTCTGTTAGGATGTATATTATCACTGTGCTTCTGCCTCTGATCCTTACCTGTACTGAAGCTTAGCGTGTATACGTGAAGGTATTTCCGACCTGCGTATATACGTCACAGTGGCATCCCCGTACCTGCCGGATCGGGGCGTCACATGAAAGAAGCTAAGTATTAGCTTAGAGAAGAAGAAAGAAAAGTGTAGAAGTTTAGAGACAAATGGAGGAAAAAGAGAAAAGAAAGGAAAAGAAAAAATGTTAGGGGCTAAGTGCAAAATCCAGCCTATAAAAGAATAAAAAAGATAAAAAGGAAAAGGAAAAAAAGGAAAAAGAAAGAAAAAAGAAAGAAAAGAAAAGAAAAGGCAAAGAGAAGGAAAATGAAAAGGAAAAAAAATAAGGAAAAAGAAAAAGAACAAGTTTTGAAAAAATATCAGGCAAAGTTTAGACCTAAAGCTGGGCCGGGCATTAAAATTTCAGGTCAAATGAAAGTTAAAAAGTATATAAAATAACGCGAATACGATCGAAAAAACAGAAACTGTAACATGGTACGTATTCTAAAATCGGAGTATCACAAAACGTAATTGTTTTCTAAAACTGTTAAAAAGATAACACGGGGATAAATTTGATCAAATAAAGAACTAGAGAGGGTAATTTTAGAAATATGAAGATTTGGGGATAATTTCAGAAATATAGAAGATTTGGGGTATATATAAGAATAACCCTATTATTATTTTTATTTTAAGCGTAGATCGTCACTGAGAGCTGAACCTAAACGTGTGTGTTTATTTTACCGTAAAAGACTGTAAGTCTCAAGTGCCACTTGCGACTTACGACTTACGGCGTTTGTTTGGACTGTAAGTCGTAAAATGCACTTGCATCCCAATTACGATCCACTTGCAATACAAACAGTTAATTTTGTGGACATGTAAATCCTACTTATAACTCATTTGCAGCACAAACAGTTAATTTTATAGTCATGCAATTGCTTAAGTGTAATTAGATTAATATTTTATTACTAGATTAAGGTTTTATATTTTGATAAATTCTTTTTTAATCATTAAATTGCATATAATAATTAGAATAAAGTTTTTATTAATAATTCAATAATTTTTAATATAAGAATCTTTTTTATTATTAGATTAATTTTTATTACTAAATTAATACAATGTACTCCACTTAATTTTAATTTTTACTTTATTTATATATTAGTAAATTTTAACATAAATTTAATAAGTTCTAATTATTAGATAATTTTTTAATTTTTTTATTTAATATATTTATTTTTTAATATTTTTAATATTTTCTGATTTTTAACTTTTCAGTTTTTATTATTTAATATATTGTATTTAAAAATTCATTTTTTATTTTCAATTATTTAATTATTTATTTTTTATAATTATTTAATAACTTTAATAAATTAATTTTTATTTATATAATATTTAATATTAATTTTAATATTTAATTTAAATTTGGATTAATAGTTAATATTTTTAATTATATTATTATTCTTATTTTTTTTTTATTATTAATTTTTTAATTATTTAATTTTTTAAACCACCAAACAGATAGTTTTGTGGTGAACTGTACACTCACGGCTCACACATTGTCACAGTTAAACACCGTAAAATATAAAATACTTTTTTACTTATAATTTTATATTATCAATTAAATAAATTTTAATTGTATGTAATTATAAAAGTTTGTAACTTACCACCTGCGACTCGTGACAACCAAAGAGACCCGCAGCTAATTCTCATTTCTCTGCTGATTTGTTAGACCACGCTGCCTTCCAAATCCATTATTGTCACCGGGTTGATCCGAGTAACACAGATGCGGCTGCCCCAACCCCGTCCATTTACCGCTCTAATTTTATTTTCCTCATACATTATACACTAAAAATAAAACCCTCCGGTATATTCATCCCTTTGTGTCCTAAGCCTAAACCCTCTTCCCGGCGGCTTAAGCCCTTCTTTTTCCTCTCTATTATCGCTACTAAAAATCCCTAGGAGCGATCGGAACCCTAGAAATCGAAACCCTAGCCACCACCCAAAATGAGCTACGCAGCCTTCAAGATGTTGCACTGGCCGACGGGGATCGAGAACTGCGCCTCGGGCTTCATCACCCACGCCCCCGCCGATGCCATCGCCTCATCGGTCCCAGCGATCCAGCCCGACGATATCGACTCAGAGTTCGCCCCCAAGCGGCGGATCGGCCCCATCCCCAACCTCGTCGTTACCGCTGGCAATGTGCTCGAGGTGTATGTCGTTCGGGTTCAAGAAGACGACGCCAGGGCCTCTCAGGCTTCCGGCGAGCCACGCGGCGGCGGTGGAGGGGGTGGCGTTGTCGATGGGCTCTGCGGGGCCCGCCTCGAACTCGTCTGCCATTACAGGTTGGCTGAATGATTTCACCCCTTTCGGTTTCTCTTATAATGAAATCTTGATTTAAGGAAAAATTGTAATTTATAGTGATGTATATCTATGTAGAGCTTTTCCTATTTTGGTGAATTTATACTTCACGTTTGTTTGAGTTGATGCTCAGACTGAAATGTTTTCCTTTATCTCCGAAGTCTAACTATGGCTTCTATAATTAGCATACCGCTGTTGCGGTGGGAAACCGAGTGGCGGCGGTGAGAGAGATAACGATTGCGGCAACAGAGGAAGAGGAGGAGGCAAGTGGAGGGAGACTGGCGGCTGGAGGAAGAGAGGAGGAGGAGGGAGAGGAGGCTGGGGGAAAGAAGAAGGAGGCTGTAGGGGAGAGAGAGGAGGAGAATGGGAAGAAGACGGAGGGTTGCGCTCTCTGAATGAAGACGGACCAGCGGACGGACGTATAATTTTTGTGAAGGAGTCACGAGAGAAAATCTTGCCTCGCTCGGTTTTAATTAATACCCAACACATTATTGAGTAACCCACACCTTTACAAAATTACACGATGGCCACTTGTTTAGAGTATAAAGAATTTGGGTTGGGGCCTCTGCCCCCAAATCCCCACCTTGGAACAACTTTTCTCAAAACCAGACAACTCCAGTGAATGAGACATGATCTTAGGAATGGTCTTGTTACTTGCATTATTAAAGTAGTTAATGTTAGTTATACAAATGTACAAAAAAACAATTAGTAAACCTTACTATCTTTTCCCTGTAACAACCATACCATCTTTTCCATCTTCTAGTCTCGTTCTTTGTCTAGAAGATTTTTTTGAGGGTTGCTACTTGCACACGTTGAAATTATGCAACCAACTGCCCTTCAAGGATTTATTGCAAGGCCCTCCACCTACCTGGAGGGTCAAGGTCAAACTTAGGTTGATAGTCCGACTAGAATTTTGTTTAATCTTTTGTTCAGCCTTCTGCTTTGTAGCTTACCATTTGCTAATAGAAAAAAAAATAGAAGATTACGACAACTAATACCTAGTAACTGACTCCTAATGTTCTCAACTTCTTATTTTCTTAGCGGTGACCAGTGTTCTAAAAATCGGTTTCATTATTTGTGCGGTCCAACATTGAATAATGATTAATCGAATTAATCAGAGATTAATCGGGGATTAATTGTTTTTGAAAATTTTAGTATATTTAATTATATTTATACACAACTACATATGAATATATACAGTTAATTATTGAAAATACCTAAATATTATACAAGACAATATCTAGATGTGAAGTTATAAACCATGATATGATGAACAAGACAATATGAATAAATAGTAAAAAAAAGAAAGAAGTAAAAGAACTTATCGCTTCACATTAGTAATCCAAGATTTCAAATTTTGCAACATAAATATAAATCAAATAACTTACTTGCAAAATAAGATAAATAAAAAAAATTAGTCAATTTATGAATCAAAATAATGAGCTTTAAAAAATGATGGAGAAAGATTGCTAAATAAGTTAATTTAAAAAATAATCAAAAATAATAAAACATAAGTATCTCTTTATGCAAAATATACAATAATAAAATATCATAATTCATCTACTATTTAATAAATAACAGTTCATCTATCATTTAATAAGAGATCATTATCAAATCATCAACATCACAACATCAAGTACTTAGCGATCCAACACGCATAAAGTGATAAGTTTTTTAAATAAAAAACATATGAAATACCTAAATGATTAACGGGGATTAATCGTTTTGGACCCGATTAATCGCTCGAGCGCATAATTAGAGCGATTAATGTAATATTAAGCGGGCTGCCACTGAATAGGATTAATCGGTCGATTAATCCAATTTTTAGAACAATGGCGGTGACAATATTCTTCTTATTTATACTTTTCATTTTTGAGTAGTAGGATTACACTCTCAATTATAATTCACGTTTGTCCAAAAATTTCTAGTTTTCCTCTTGTCATTTTCGTGAAGAGGTTGTATATGCCTAATATTGATTGAATTGACGTGGTGTATGCACTGATAGTGTGTCATAGCATTGTGTTCACTTGCCAGCTTATGGAGTTTGAGTTAATTCATACAGAATTCATGTACCGGTAAAAAGTAAGTACCAAGTGTCTTCTGAAAAGTAGGAGAATGTGTTTGTTTAGGTGCAATTGTAAATTCATGTAGCATTCTTATTGTAATGGATTTGGTTGGATGCATTTCTTCTACTCCATATATTTAAGCAAGAAGGATCATTCGGTACCTGTAATGTTTTTAATGATGGGAAAAGATCTTATGCTTTGGACTCACCATTTAGATTGAAGAATCCTTCTCTACTGCAAGGATTTCTCTTCTTCAGTCCATGTTACCCAATCTTTCGACTTTTATGCAAATCAGTTTAACCTTCCAGCTGTGACAACTAACCAAATCGTCTAAAATACTCCTGTTACCAATGTTTGAAAATTTGCTTTAGCTTACTTTGAAGCATAGTTGGCTTCCCGTGTGGTGAAACATGGAAATCTGAAAGGCATGTATTCCATTTAGTCACATATTGTAGAAATTCGAGTTCTCTATGGATTTGAGTTTTGCACCAACAATTTAGAGTGTTTGTAGGATCTTAAGATTCTTCAGGTTTGCTGTGAAATTGGTGATGCAACTATTAGCACTCAGAAAATGTTGAAAGTATTCACTAATTTCTCTCATATAGTGCTTACTTCGTTTTGTGGTTTAGGCTACAACTGTCAATTTAGTATGATGATTGTTTTATTAGCAACAGATCAGTTCTATATAAGCTTACTGTGTGACTGCCTAGGCGCCTCTATAATTTTTGGAGCGGTCAAAACTATAGGAGTAATGTCCTGTTAGATATGAAAGTCAGCATCTAATATTGTCGCTTATAAATCAAAGATAGCAAAAGAGCCATGAAAGCCCTAGTGCAGTGGGAAAGGGGTCAGATTGGGTATGGGACATCCCATGTCAAGACCGAGCAACATTTGTGAATAAAGAAAGAAGAAAAAGAGAAAGACACCAAGAATAAAAATGGCTCAAGGAAACACGAGTAACTTGAGTCCGTTAAAAAAGAAAACAAAATATAAATAAAATGAAACAGAAACATAGAATCAATAAGTGCAGGAAATGAAAAAAATAAAAAAGGGAAGGAGATTGATGATATGATGATGGGAGAAGAGAAAGGAGATGAAGTACTGTTAGTTTTCTTGCAGTGGTATCTTAGTGAACCCAAGAGTAATTGGAGATGGGAGAGGGAAACAGGGCCTTGTTGTGGGGTTATTTGGGAGTGAATTATGATATGTAATTTCAAGTTACTCCTCATAACATGTATTTTGCATAACTTAAGTTCAGTAGTAACTGAATCATATATCAAAACCATAAGGGTTTTAAACAGTTTGCTGCTTTATTGAAAAACCAAAGAGGCTTACTTGGCCTAGGGGCTGAGCTTACCAGGAGAATCCCTAGGTGGCATCTCAGAACTCTGAAAATGATTCTTGGTGAGGATTGTTATTAACAATACTACATTAAATGTTATGGAAAAGTCTAGAGGGAGAGGGTTGACAGATTGCATGCAAATGTCAACACACTTGGTTAAATCCATGTTCTCTCTCGCCAAGCACCTCAATATGGTGTCCAATTTTTTTCAATCACTTGAGTGGCCGCAACTCAAAAGTCTTAAGGATTGAGAGACCCTTGGAAACTGCGTGCTAAGTGACTACAAATTCCATTCAAAATTTTATAAAAATACTTTTGTCTGGTGCAATACTACCAGGTGTTTCATGTACATATATAACATTATTTAGGTAACTGATTGTAAGATCCATGCTAATGTCTTCACATGGCCTTTTGACACTAATTTAGGTAAATGAGTCGTGAGATCCATGCTGATGACCTCACTCAGACCTTTGAAACCATCTTTTGGTGTATGTGAACATGTATTTTGCTTTTTTGACTTCTATTCAGCTAATAATCATTCAGTATGTAACCGGCCCACATGTCAGGGGCAACTACTGTCTGTCTTTATGAGGGCAATGATTTTATTTTTCTGGTGACTTCATTAAGACTTGTCACATTTAATTCCTGATGAACATCATCTTTAAAGTATAAAAGTTTTAGGCTTACAACAGTTGAATCGCTGATGGAAAGCATTACTTAACTGGGGCAGATATTTATAATTTTAGAGCTAGCAATTATTCTTGTAAAAGCGTTGGCTTTCTCTAATTTTTGCAGTGACATCAAAATCAATAGCTTAATTTCTATACGAACTCCATTGTACTTTTAAGTTTATTTTATAAGCTGAGCATGCTAGTCATAGCACATTTATGTACATTGCTCATGCTTTCATCCAAAAAATTCTATTCCTTTCATTTAGTTCCCATACTTTCTTGTTTTACTCTTTGTAGCATAAGTTATTGTCATTAGGTGATATTGATTGAGTTGTTGAAGAGTTTTGAGTCACAACTGACGGCTCATCAGTCTGCAATAAATTTCCAAAAGATATTTATGCAGTACAGTGTTCATACCATTAATATCACCTTGCAAATAATGTGGCCTTGCTTTGTTCATTATCTTACTGTAGGTCCCATCCCGGGTAAATTAGGAGGTTGTGTTAAGCAGTGGACAACCAACATAGACACTTTGTGGGATGTCTTGGAAGTGAAATTGAAAAGATTGTTAATGGAGTTATAGGAGGATGTTTGAAATAATGTAGTGATTCCTGAGTACTATGTTACTATAGTATACCATTAACATTGAAGTGAAAATTTCATGAAATGGCTATCAGACCACCCATGCTGTATGAGCCATAATATTGTGCAATGAAGAAACATGTTCACAAAATGATTTAGCTGAAATTAGAATGTTGAGATGGATGAGTAACAACATCCTCTGAGATAGTAGGATATGTAAGGATTGTCCATAAAAAGTGAGAGGGAATTACATTCATGAGTGAAAGGGTAGAGAATAACTTGTGAGATGTTTTAGACACGTGCAATGGAAACTGTGGACCACTTATGCACAGGTTGGCAGGAGTGAAACAGTAATTGCTGAACTACTTGCTAGGGTTACGAGTACACCAAAGTGAAGCTGGAATCATAATTGAACTGTTTGCTGGCCCCCAAAATTTGAGATAAAGGCGTTGCTGCTAATGCTGCTACTGTTATTCTCATTTTTTTTCCTGCTGGATCATATTATTGCTCCCCCTATTAATAATTTATTTGTTATTGCTATGTTTTTATAGTTTGGAGTACCTCAAAGTGACTTTACAATTTCAATGTAAAAGCTCAAAATGTACAAACAACATTAAGACATTGCATGGCTTGACTAGTCTGAAATTTGGATATCTTGGAGAGGTTAAAAATGTTAATTCTGGTGAGCAAATTGGGAAATCTTAATAAGTTTGCCTATCTGACAAGTATGATATCATAACATATTTGGAGGCTAAGGCATATCTTTTACTTACAAAGTTTCTTGTTTAACAATAACAGTTGTTGTACATTATCTCCATAGTCCATAGTTGTGTCACTAAGCTGTGTTGCATAGGTTTCATGATGTCATGGTAGAAAGCAGGAAATTACGGCTTTGTGAGATGCTGGAAATAGCCGTAACATGTGTAGCATGCTATTGCTTTTTACAAGTATTAGGGTTAATTATGTAATGTCAGTAAAATTAGAATCATTCTGTTAATTTGCTGTTTCCTATCCTATCATGACATGTATTATTTTTATGCTATATAATAAGGGCATCACCCCATGTCAGGGTTGTAGTGTCTTTTCTCTATCGCAACAAGCATGTGACAAAATGAAACGGGAAGTTGCAAAAAAAAAAAAAAAAAAAAAAAAAAAACAGTTCCATTGCTTAAGGGGAGGTGATTGGGAGAAACACAATCTATGTCAATAATTTAAACCTACAGAAAAGATCCCGGCTATATGTTCGGAATCTAGGGAAAAAACAGTGAATGAAAGTTGAAACACAAAAGGATAGGGATTCATTCAACAAGGACTTTCATTGAGTTTGTGATGTAATACGGGAAGCTCGCAATCACCTTCAAATCAAAGAAATAGGAAACTAGGGTATTGACAAGAAAATAAATAAGAGAAATTAGGGTTAAAGCAATAGAGATAAGAACCAGATAGTTTTTGGGCTTCACACCCCTTGCACCACGGGCTTCACACCCCTTACGCCATGGGCTTCACACCCTAATCTCAAGAACTTTAGAGCTCAAGAAACTTTAACCGGAAAAGTTTCATTTAATCATTGTCTACTGATAAAAGGAATCTGGATTTATAGGCTTTATAAAGGGACATATTTAAGAAATAACCGATGTACTAAAAGAAAAGAAGGTAGCACGTGATGTCCTCATCATTTCCCCCGGGGTGGGAGGAACTCGGCCCTGTTGAGTGAGGGTACCCCTCATGAAGCATCTCCATCGGGTCATGGAGGTGGCCGTGACAGCATCACTAATGCATCATCGAGAGCAAGGACGGGGAGGTGGAACCGGTTTTCATGATAGACCGACCGCTGTCGATGGTAGTTTTGAGTGAGATATGTGCAGCATAGCAAGGCAACTCAGCTCCACTGAAAACTAACCCACATATCAAGACATCAATCTCTTGTGAACCTGTCTCCTGTAGAAAAATCTGCAATGGGTCGTACACATTAGATGATCTCAAGAAAAATGAGGCTCTCATAGCTGACAAAGGTGATACTAGCTTCAAAGTAGGCTCTATTGGAAAATCTACACGGGCCTCATTGGGGAGCTTTTCAACTTCTGTGGACCGGGAGGAAACCTCTTCTTGTAGTGGTGCCAACTCAGCAATAATTTTAGGCTCGACAGGGGCCGGCGGCTCGGATCTGCACCCTTTGCAGCCATGTTTTTTAGAATCTTCCCCACGTTAGCTAGGAGCTCTTTACATTCAGTGACTAGATCGCTGAATTGTGGCTTCTCGAGGTGTGGAGCATATAAGTACGGAGATCTTGTAGGACAAACCAATGTCGATAGTCGCCTTGGTTGTCCTTCCACCACCAATAAAATTTTTCATTCGCTTCATTTGGGCATAGTGACACTTCTGCTCAGGTGTCAAGGAGAAATAATTGAAGAAATCGTCAAGATGGTTTTCCCACGCTTCAACCCATCTTGATCATTAGAACCTGAAAAATACAGGAAACTTGATACATATCCCATTCACTTTCTTGTCATTAGCATCAATATTTATATATTTTTCACAAAAGCAAAATCTCATAGAGTTAAAATTAAAATTTCAATGCAAGAAACTCATAAATTAACCCAAAAAATCATTGTTGTTCTGCTACAAGAACAATAAGGCTCTGAATAGAGGTTTGTTGAGGTCAGATCTGCTGCCCAACTGCTGTGAATTCTGTCCAGTAGTTTCAGGACTCAGTCACGAGCCTACGCTTCAGACGGAACTCGAATCAGAAACAACCTCTGGATTGCTATATGTTGATTTGCTGAGCTGAATCTGTTAGACGATCGAAGCTCGAACATGAATGTGAAGACTGTAGACACGCAACACTGATCTTCACGAATTTGTTGCTTCAAAAATGGCTCGATTCGAGTTTGAAACGAGCTCAAAATGGCCTCCAAAAGAATTGCCCTCTGAACTGAACTAAACTGAACCCACCGAGCCAGGCGAATCAACCCGCTGAGTCAACTCAGTCAAGTCGGGGTTGGCTCGGATCTGAGCTGCGGCTCCGGTCGGCTCGTGGTCGACTCGACGAGCTGTAACATTAGCAATTGAGCCGCTGATGTTAGCAGTTGAGTCGGCTCTGAATCGGCTCTGTGTGGGTCGAATCTGAGTTACAAACAGGTCAAGTCTTTTAGTGGATTTGAGATATTAAACCCGAAATTAAATAAACCCAAAAAACAACCCGATCTCTCACAAATACGATCAGATCGGATCTCACTCACCTCGATCTCGTCGACATGGTGATTGGGGTAGAGGGCAGAGCCACTTCCAGTGCGGTGGTGGGGGCGACAGTGACGACGTGGATTTGGTGGCGATGATTGGGGATCACGATGGCGACAATGATCTGATGATGGTGGTGGTGATTTGATGAAGGTGGTGGTGATCTGATGAAGGCGACGACGAAGACAGGTGATTGCGGCGGTGTAGAAAACGCGGTGCTGCTGTTGGATTTATCGGCGGTGGAGGAGGATATGGAGGAAATGGTGGAGTTGATGCAACGTCAGCGGAGCACGGGGATGAGTCATTGGCGGATCTAGCTGGGATCTAATTGATGCTAGTGGGTGTCGGTTGTTGGTAGAAGATGGCGATGGATCTTGGGATTGGTGGTGGCGGCGCGAGGTGGAAGGAGGTGCTGCGGGTGTCAACAGTGATGCTTGGTGTTGCCGATGGGTTTGGGGAGGAAGAAGATGGAGATGGTGAAGAGGATGGTGAAGATGATGAAGTTGGTGAGGATGATATGATAATGGAGAAGATAATGATGGATGATGATGATTATAATGGGGATGATTGATCAGAGGTAGGTTCTGATGAAGGATGACAGAGATGGGTTTTGGGAGGTTGGCAACGACAGATCCTGATGGAAGATGTACATTATATTTTTTTGGATTTTCGGAGAAGGAAGATAAACAGGAGGAGTTTTATTTTCGGTAGATTTTCATGGAGATTTTGAGGGAATTTTGCTACAATAATTTTTTTTTGAAGATCGGGGGAAACAAAGGGTGGGGGCTTGTGATGAACAATGAATGGGAACAGAGACCGAAGCTCTAATAACAAACTAATGTAATAAGGAAGGATCATATTCACATTCAAATAAAAAAGTAGGAAACTAGGGTTTTGACAAGAAAATAAATAAGAGAAATTAGGGTTTAAGAGATAGAAATAAGAACCAGATAGATTTTGTGCTTCACACCCTTGCACCACGGGCTTCACACCCAATGCATCACAGGCTTCACACCCCAATCTCAAAAACTCTAGAGCTCAAGAAACTTTAATTAGAAAAGTTTCATTTAATCATTTTCCACTAATAAAAAGAATTTGGGGCCTTTTTATAGGCTTTACAAAAGGTCAGTTCTAAGAAATAACCGATGTACTAAACGCCCACATTAAAGAAATACTAGAAAAAATGAAGTACAACTCAAAAATAACTAAATGAAAAAAGACAACACGTGATGTCCTCATCAGTTTGATTATAGGAAATATCAAATGATAAAGAACTCAATTGCAAGTGTGGCATATTTTTTTCATTATCTGACCCAGCCAGTTAAATATGGGCATGCGTAGGTTCTTTCTTTTGTTCTGGTGTATATCAAGTTCTGAATATCCAGGAAGCTAAACAACGAGTAGAACCTCCTGATCCGATTGGCCCTGACTCATATTATACCTGTGTCTAACTTTGTTTCTATTCCATTGGAAAAAGAAAGATGCCATGCTGCATGGAAAATTTAAAAGCGCTTGAGCAGTTAGCAAGCTCTGCAAGTCAAATGACCTGACCTGCTTGTTGGTATAGTTCAAGCTCAATGCCATGGCGGTGAGGTTGGGTATGGGTCAGGCGTCACCTTAATCTGAACCATACCGACTGACTGCCAAGCATACAAGCCAATAGCATGAAAGAAAGGAGTACTTTTTTTAAGTTAAAAAGAAAGGAATACTTTTTTTAAGTTTAAGGAGGCCTTATCCCAGTTTCTTAATTCGAGAATTAATGCCCTTTTTGGTTGCAAAAGTAACTGACTATTGGTGATGCCCATTTTATTGCTCATATTCACTTTATTTTTGTGAGTGTCTATATGTATGTCTTATATTCACTTCCATTGGTGTTCCCTGTTTATTGGTCTTACATTCAATTTAATTATTGCTGATTTATTTTATAATATATTAATATATTAATATATTTATGTGTTTAGTACAAAAGGTCTTTAGACCCCTTACTGATCTATAATATTACCGAACCTTTTCGGATGTATCTTATATTTATTTGTATTATCATATGTGATTTGTTGGTATACTTACCACTTGTTGTGATCATATCAAGGCTGTCTGAGGTTAGTGACATAAGTTCTATATTTTCTTTAAGTGTGAGACCATTTAGTTCATCATTAAAATTCAGATCTTGATATTTACTGTTTAGTATTTCAAGTTCAACTTTGTTTTCTTTTCTGTTTGTAGATTGCATGGGAATGTTGAATCCATGACAGTACTGTCTCTGGGAGGAGATGAACACAGTAAGAGAAGAGATTCAATAGTTTTGGCATTTCAAGATGCTAAACTTACCGTACTAGAATATGATGATTCTACTCATGGATTGCGCACTAGGTATGATGATATATTGGTAACGATATTTTCTATTTGTTTGGAGAAAGTGGAATTATATGTAGAGGTCCTTTTCTCCTATCTAGATAGACATGCAAAACAACTGATAATGCCTACACTTTATTTATCTCAAGTTTGGCAAACTAGGTTAAAGAATAAACTTAGCTTGCAAATGTTAATTTTCTTGTCATTTCTTTCTCCTTCTCTAATAGGATATTTCATCTCATAATTAATTTTTGATGCTTTCTTAGCTATAGAACTATGCAAGTGCTTTCTTTACCCCATTGCATCCCCACTAGGAGATGATTTCTCTATAGTTGCCTAGGTTCTGTTCAATGTTTTAAAAAGGTGCTTTTAAGCGTAGTAGTGATGATTTGCTACATAGCCTGTAATGTGATGCTCAAATCAGTGAAGCTTACGCTTCTTTTTGGGAAGCTTATGCTGTTTGGCATAAAGCTTTCACTTTTGCGCTTATTAAAAAAAGAAGAAAATTCTTGACCCCTGCCTCTTTTGTTTTCACTCATCTCATCCTCCCTGTGATTTAGAAGGATTTCAACCAATTTTACCCCGAATATAGCCACCTCCTGGCAGTTCTATTGGCAACTTCAGTTTCATTAGAAAGTATAATTGTACTGTTTAATAATTGAGCTTCTTTTGTTTCCTGTTCTCGTATCAGTGGAAATACCAATCAGAACACTAATTATGTTACTGAAAGATCCCCCCTTATTTGATGTATCATGTAAATTAGATGCATAAATACTTTACTTAATTATATTATAGTATTTTTTTAATTCAAAATAAAAATTCTTGAAGCTTACGCTTTACGTTTTGAAGCTTACGCTTCGCTTTTGCTTATGGATCAACCGCTTCACTGTGCTTTTGCCTTCTCAAATATTGGTCCTTGTGTCTTACAACCTCAACTTATTACAACAACAGAAAACATAAGATCTTAATGGCTATAATAATGTGCGAGAGGAATAAATAAGAGCTACTTCATTCCCTGCTTCACGAGATTCTTTCACTTTTTCACTCTACTTCAGAAGATTATTGGCACTACTGTTTATGACTTAATAATTTCTTAGAGGACCTATAATGATCTCTCCTTAAGGAACTACCTTCTAGAATGACGCAGCCAACAAGATTCAGTTTATTTTTCAACTTTTTTGTGTTTATAGTTTGTTACCTTCAGGGATATCAGTTAGAGTTTCACCATATGTGAAACTCTGAACATGCTGTGCTTGTAGAACTCATAATCTTTAACCGTCTTGGATGAACACTTGGTGTCAAAGTAGTTTCTCTGATTGGGTCTATTTGACATATTAGCCTGTGGAATATGCTTCTATGCTTATACTTTTTTGTTTCTCTTGTCAGTTCAATGCACTGTTTTGAAGGGCCAGATTGGCTTTACTTGAAAAGGGGCAGAGAATCATTTGCCCGGGGTCCTGTAGTAAAGGCTGACCCCTTGGGTCGATGTGGTGGAGCACTTGTCTATGATCTTCAAATGATCGTCCTCAAGGCTGCTCAGGTTCCTTTTTCCTTCTTAGAATAACTTTTATGGTTCCCAACCCCTTTATAAATTTCTGTTTAGACAGAAAATTGTATTCTCCAGTATGTTTTTTATGTTAATGCTTCATAGGACTAGAATATCTTAGACACATGGAGTACTCCTAAGTACTGAGGAAGATACAGAAAGTCCTAATTAAATTATTTTTCTTTTTGTACTATAATTTGATGACATCTTTTAGATTTAACATAATTATGTAATGTGATCCTAGCCCCCGACTTTTAGCACATTTTAGATAAATGTAAATTTAATTTCCATGGGGATCAAAACTGCCAATTCATCATAACTTAGGCACTGATATGTGGCAACCACTGAAAAAGTTGAATCTTGTAAATCTTTACATTTTTTAATTTTTTATATAATTATGACTTAAAGAATTATGATTTTTATAATTCTTATCGATGCTTTTGATTGGCCTTCAAGAAAACCCTTGGATGAAAAACTTGTTGGTGGTCTGTTTCTGGTTGGCCACCAAATAGTTTATTAGCCTGTTCTTTGGTTTTCAGTTTGCTTGACACAGGTTTTTACAGTCTGTACTATTTTGGTTCTTGAGTGGTACTTTTTGAAAACCGCCCATACTTAAAACTTCTGTACGTAGCAGTTCCTTTTAAGTTCTTGTAGAATCACGTGTAGAAGTGTCCTTCCAATTGGGGGAAGTGCTTATTGCAGAATAATGTTTATGGTTATCTCACCAACTTAGTTTGAATATAGCAATTTAACCTGAATGACAGTTTTTTTATTTTAATTAGAAGGTAAAGAAAATTTATCTAATAACACTTTGAGTTGATTTGGACTGAAAATTTGAATCTAGGATATTTATTGTTTTCATACCTTTTCTTTTAGAATTAGGGTTGTTTGTTTATAAGATTAGCAAGCAGAAAAGAGAGAGATTTTATTGGCACAAGTGCCGTTCTAGAAGAGGAAAAAAGAGGGATAAATAATGTCATACTTTTCTTTTGCAATTTGAATTAAATATAGTACAAAGAGTTTCAGTGTAGACTAGGCTTTGGAAAAGATTTTGTTTCTCTTGCCCTGGTCAGGGGTTTCTTGCTTTAGATAGTGCAAAGTCTCAACTTTGGATTCGGACAGAGTTATTGAATTGTCCTGAGTTGAAGCTTGGTTCTGACTTCTCTCACATTCTAGACAGAACTCACTTTTCTTTCTTTCTTTCTTCTTCTTCTTCCTCTTCCTTGGGGTGGGGTGGGGTGTTATGGGAATGCGGGTGGGTTTTGTCGAGACAATGTCAATTGATCTTAGGATACTTTTAGCGTCCACAAACTTGCAACCGGATAGTTGCAATCTACTCCTGAAATACAATGATGAACCTGCCCTCTTCTTGTGCATTCAATGCTCGGTCAATGCATTGTCAACCTTTTTATTAGAGCGTAGAAGCTGCAGGGAAGACTAACTCTTTGTAATTTAAGTGGAATTGGGTTTTGCAGTTTGTCATCAAAGTGTATCATCATAGGAGTTGGTTTTAATTGATAAAATATGCAAAATCGTTAGAGAACCGAACTCTTAGATTTTATAAAATGTTGGGCAACGATTGGGGGGGGGGGCAAGCATCACTTCCTCACAGATACAATCATAATCCACCTTCAATTTTGAAATGATTATCAAAAGCATAAAAAGAAATACAATGAGATAATAGTAATTTAAATAAGTGGCAAAAACAAGTCCTTCATGGTCTCATCTAAGCTCCAGGTTGTGCCATTATGGGTTTGGTTTTGCGACTTATTTCAATTATATTTGCCCTGTTTTATTTTATTTTCCTGTTTCTGGGTAACTCTTCTAAAATTTAAGGTGGATTGTGATTGTAAACGATCAAATAGTGCCATGTTTTTGTGAAATTTGGGGATTCAGTTCTCTAATGTTCTGCATATTCTATCTATTAAAAGTGACAATCGTCACAATCCTCTGTGATGATACACAATGCAAAAAATCAATTATAATGATATAATCTACCTTGCAACTTATTACTGTTTCTGTGCAAAAGGCTGATGTTGGATCCACCGTTCTGAATGCTGATAATGAGGGCAACCGACGGAGGGGTTCATCTTTGTTTCTTAGGGATAGATAGCCACCATCTAGGTGCACCTGCAGGCAGGTGAAATCTGTCATTAGGATAGGTTAGATGCGTCCAGATGAGCACCTTTGCTACTTGATCTCTCTAAGTCATACATGTTTAGATTCTGACAGTTGCTGCATACTTTCAGGATATAGTTTTTGGTTCATTGACAATCTTGGAAACTGAGGGGATGATTGCTTAGAGGGATTGGTTTTGTGAGGATCAAGGTTCTGAATGGCAGATAGCGGTCAACGAGATTGAGGGTTGAATTGTAAATTCTAGGCGATGTAGCACATATACCTTGACGAAGGAGGTGCACATGTATCCGACACTTATCTGATACTTAATAGATACATGCCAGATGCTTCGAGATTTCTAAAATTTGCGATATATCCCACTATTGGAGATATATCCTAGATGTAAGGACTGTGACGTTAAAATAAATTAATTTTGAATGAAGAGTTCACATTTTATTTACTTGTAGATGCATTGCATTTATATAATTTGTGTAGTTTCTCAATAAGGAATATGATCGTTAACATAATTATTGATTTATTTGACTCAAAATTTCTTTGTAGCGTCTAAGATATTATGTTTTTAAACCATTCTAGTGTTGTCATACTGCGAATAATTAGCACTAACACACACGGGCAAGTATAATGTAATTATTACTGTACATGTATCCGTGTAATATATCATATTTTCATCTCGTATTTCTATCATTGCATTGTATATTACGTGTAGGTGTCTATGTACATGGAGACACACACACACACACACATAAACACAAATTTATACATATAATATTTTGCCGTATTCATGCCTACCCATACCCTATTTTCTTTTTCTAAGTTAGCTTATCTTGTCATAACCATATCCCATGTCTCTGTGTCTGTATATAAACTAGGATCCTTTCAAAAGGATTCAGATCCGAATCCTTCTCACTCAAATTCAACCTTTGACATTCAAATGCGAAATCCACTCCGTTCAAGTTGATCTACATTATTTGAAGTCTTTAAAAATAAAAAATTACGAAACTTGAATACTTTTTGTCTATCCATCAAGTGGTCACAAAACGGAGGGCTGAAAGTAGTGAGTTGTTTAGTTTAACGGTGTATGATATTTTAAACCTAACAAAAATTGGTGTGTAGGGTTTTTAAATGTTTAGACCATGATCAAATGGTCAGGTCGAGAATTTGTATGTTTAAAGTCATAGATCTAAGCAAAATGCTATTTTCAGCCATCCATTTTACACATACTTAATGGATAAGCAAAAAATATTCAAATGCCATGATTTTTGGTTTTTAGAGATCTCAAATAATGTAGATCAACTTGAATGTAGTGGATCTTGCATTTGAATGTCGGGGGCTTGAATTCGAGTGGGAAGGATTCGGGTCTGAATCCTTTTGAAAGGATCCTAGACTACACACACACGAGCAACATGTCAGGATCCATATTGGATCAATGATATATATTTATATACATATATCATTTATATAAAAATTGATAAACTTAACATAAAAATTTAGTATCCTAATTGTCATCTATCTAACAAGAATATATCCTAAATGTGATAGTATAAAAGGAGACAATTCATTTCATGCAATGGAACAAATAAGGCATGAATGTCACACAAAATAAGCATAAGGAGCAAATATACATGTAAATGAGAAATAATAAAATATCATGGTTAATGATAAGCTAGCTGAGTGATATATCGGGACAAATTGGACATGTTACTGATATTGACCAAAAAATATTATGAGCTGTATCTACCTTAATATCATTTCTGTGACTCTATCCAGTGCTCAAAAATAACATGTCAGCCGACATGTTGAACACGAATAGCGGTCAGCATTTGTTGGAGAAGAGAACATGCTTGGGAGATAAAGCATTAACAAGAAGAGGGGCTCAACCAGCTTTTTTTTGTTTGAAAGTACATATGTTATGCTGACAATTTAGTCAGGTAGGGAGGGATATAAGGGTCAATTAAGAATGTTGCGTAATTTATTACTAAATTCGGAATTGACATATCACTGCAGTAATTAGTAACTTTTGGGAGTTTAATAGTGGAGATATAAGGAGGATGTAGGAGGGCCATATGCAAAAGGCTTTCTAATAAAATGTAGTAACAGTGAAGTCATAAGCAAAAACTTCATACTGCTTTCTCATATTACGGAAAGAAACTATTGTGTCTCCTCCCTTTATTTTATCTCATTGTTCCTGTCATGTTTGTTTACCCCTGCAACTGATTCTTAATTCGGCTACAATTTTTGCCGCTCAACTGAAGAGCTATCACTTTTATGGCGAGAAATCTTCTATGGCAAGCTAACACCTCTAAACCTAGTCATTGGTCAATATCTCTTCATGAAACGTAAAATACTTGTACAAGGCAATCTTGATGCATAGTGTCTAACATGGAGTGCGAGTGGGAAGTACATCAAGCATAGATTCATGGACCCGATAATAATTGAAGGCATTCAGATTTCTCCAGCCGTTACTGGTTTCCTTAGAATGTTAATTAGTCTTTTGTAGCTTCAATATCTTTTCTAAGAACCCTGCTTCACTTCTTCAATTTTGTTCCTTCACAGTCCTGATGTTGCTGATATTAATGTTTATATTTCTCTTTAAACTGGGTCCAATTTTAGGGATTTTTCTTTCTAAATTTTTTGTACCATCTGCTCTAATTGTTTAACCACATTTACAATGTTTCAGTGGGGAAGACATTTAAGTACTCATGAGAGCTGGTTTGAAATGATCCTTAGATTGTCATAATCAACTAATTTACTCAATAGCCTCAATCTTCTTTCTCCACATGTTTTTCTGAATTTTTTGTTTTATTGCTTTAAAGATGGTCCGTCACCTTAAGCTAGCTTTCATCTATTTCATTGTTTTATTTTTTTTTATTTTTGCTAGGCTGGCCAAGGATTAGTTGCTGATGATGAACCTAGTAGTTTGGGGGGCGCTACTTCAGTTCGTATAGAGTCTTCTTATGCAATTAGCTTGCGCGATTTAGATATGAAGCATGTTAAAGATTTCACATTTGTACATGGTAAGACAGCTTGATATTTCTACTTTGCTGAAGGTGTATATATGCTAAAATTATCCTGTTTTTTTGTATGTGCAAATTGATGATGATGGTATTTGGCATAAGTCTATATAAGTGAATTATTGATGCTGTGTTATTGAGTATATTGTGCTTTCCATTTGTCATGCTGATGAAGTTACTTGTGCTCTCAACGTTATAAGATTTGGAGTTCCTGAGGCCATATATTAGTTTGGTCATAAGATGGCCACTTAAACGTTAAGATGTTCCACCTATAATTATTCAGCTGAATAGTAACGCATGCTATCCAATTATAGTACCACTTGGGATCTTTTTCCTGTGCTTGACCATAAAGCTTTTATCTGTTTGTCAGTCATATATTATGTCAACTTCTTGTAACTTGCTCTTTAGCAAGAGCTGCATTATCTATCAGTCTAGTTGTTTATCAATCTAAATCATTTATCAAGAATCCAAACTCTTGATAAAACACAACTAAGAGGTATATTTACATTAAAAAGGGTGGAGATAACAATGGGAATATTGCTATCATATAGCAAAAAACATGTGTGTTTTTATCCCTTGGGAGAGTAATGTCAAGACTTGAACCAACAAATTGTTACATTGCTCTCAAAATTATCGTTTATGATCCTCTATATAATTATGAGTCCCAGATATGCTTTGGAAAACACAGCTTGAACTTTAGAAATGTAGTGGTTTGAATCTAATAAACGTTATTATAGTTGCAGAGTTATGGTTCGTTAGTTGGGATCCTAGATCAGGGATGACTACGATAAATTAGAAGAGAAGAGGACGTGATACTAATATATGAGCCGCAAAGAGTTTGCGTTATATTAGGAGAGATATCAAGCAAACTTAATATTTAATGCTTCCCATCACGTGGCCTTTTTGTCCACATGGAAACTCTAGTGTAAACATGACTGACTTAGACTTGCATATAATATATGGGAGGTAAACACATTTTAAATCGCCATTGACGAGGCTTTAACCATGGACTTCTTGAGACACACTGCTTCAATACCATTTCAAATAAACCACTTTACCCACGTTATGGGTTCTCAACTAGCACTGTGTATCAAAATGAGCTTCTTTCTTCGCTTCTTTTTTGACACATTCTCTCACGCACACAGCTGCAACTTCTATAAAAAAATGCGCGCGCGCACACACACATACTTATATACCTTATATATATAAATGTGTGTGTGTGTGTGTATATATATATATATATATATAGAGAGAGAGAGAGAGAGAGAGAGATTTGAGTCCTTTTGGAAGGATATGGAGATGAATTCTTCCCATTCAAATTCAATGTCAGACCATTCAAATTTAAGATCCACTCCGTTGGAGTTAATCTACATTGTTAAGAGTGCTTAAAAACAAAAGTTCAAGTGTTTTGAATACTTTTTATTTGTTCATTAAGTAAGTGCAAAATGAATAGACGAAATAGTGTGTTGGTTAATAGTGTAGAATATTTGAAACCTAACAAAAGTTGGTGTGAGGGTTTTTAAATATTTAGGTCATGATCAAATGGTCGGATCGAGAATTTGTATGTCTAAAGTCATAGATATGAGTAATATACTACTTTCAGCAGTTCATTTTATGCCTACTTGATGCATGAACAAGAAAACTGATTTTTGATTTTTAATTACTTTAAATAATGTAGATCAATTTTAGCAGAGTGAATCTTCTATTTGAATGCTGTAGCATTGAATTCGAGTGGGAATGATTCATACTCAAATCCTTTCGGAGATAACCAAGTCTATCTCTCTCTTTCTCTCACACACACATATATGAGAAAAATGTACCTTAGATGTCATCTAACAGAACTCATGTCAGATGTCTTATTAAAACTCTAATCTCCCTATCATTATTTTACGATCTGGTCGCGCATTATGATTTTCATGTCCTAAGATGTACACATAAAAAATCACATAAATTGGAGTTCATTTAATCATTGATCTAATGGTTCCATTTGTTCTAATGTTGAAAAATCGTTAAATCTTCAATCCTTTGATACATGAGTAAACGAACTCCAAACCATATGATTTTTTTATATGGATACGTGAAAAGGATATTTCTCCCATTAGATGGCATCTAAGGTACATTTTTCTCATATATATATATATATTCATGGCGTACTTATAACTTAAAAGTTAAAACTCTATGTCGAGTTTTAGCAACTGGGTTGAGGAGCGAGACTGAACCCGATTCACGTATTATTCAGCTTGACAGGTCGACCCCTTTGTGACCACAAACTCGTTTGTAGTATATCTGAATCCACGATATTATATCTGTCTTTTAGGGCCCGTTTGGTAACATTAGTTATTTAAAGTTAAAGTCTAATTCTTGTTAACACTTGCCAAATAACCAAAAAAGGTCATGATTTAACATGCAATCAGGGCACTTGGAGTTATCTCAAATTTATGCAAAACCACCTTGAAAACTACCCACTTTCTCCCCAACTGTAGATTTATAATTCAAGCAAAAAGCTTGCAGTAACAACTCTACAATCCCACACAAAACCTCTTACTACTAAACCTACGCTCCTTGTACCAAACAACTAATCAAAACCAATTCCCTACTCTTGCTACAGTGCCTCTCTTAAAACTCATAAATTGATTGAGTCTTGTAAAATCAGTTAGAGTAGCCAAAATCTGATAGGTTAACCCCTTTGTAACCGGTGTTTGTTATAGCAGATCCAAAGATTTTGAACTTGCTAACTTCATCTTGGGTGAGGGTTGGGTTTTTATTTGAATGTCTGGTTGGTTTTCCACACTCGATCTTCAGATTTTTACACCATTGACCTCTTTCCGCCAAGTGGTTGATAGTTCCTTGTAGTTCTTTTCAATTTCAATAATAAAGATGAATGAGAACTATATGGTTGCTTGGTAAAATATAACTCTTGTTATCTTGACCTTGATCCTTGTTTCAAGATTTCATCTATTAGTTGCAGAGTTACTTATCACCTCATTGTCTACCATTTGTTTCAAGTCAATTTAAGCGAGTTTTTTTGGGATATCATAAGCGTTTTTATCATTTGTAATGCTCGTTCCTTTTGGCTATGCCCACACAAGTCTGCGTCCTTGAGTCATTTTTGCACTTTTGAGCAGGTTATATTGAACCTGTTATGGTCATACTTCATGAGCGGGAGCCTACTTGGGCTGGGCGTATCTCATGGAAGCACCACACATGCATGATATCTGCCCTTAGCATCAGCACCACCCTAAAACAGCATCCTCTCATTTGGTCTGCTGCTGTAAGTTGCTTGGACTTGAAGGCTTTGATGACCCAATCTTATTTCTGTATTTATGTGCCTACCTTGTGATTGCAACTTTAAATCCCGCAACTTGTAAGTTCTGTGATAATGTGAAATGGAATTTCATCTATTCCTAATTTCTGTATGTCAAACCTTACATTGCTGTCAGCTTGTTCTAAGACGAACAAACCAACATGAAAATTTGGGCAATTTTAGCGTATTAATTTGGTGGTGTGTCATTCACATATTAAGAACATATGTTTGCTCCAACTTGTATGCGAATTCCCATTTTGCTTTGATCCATTTTTGTTCTGTTATAAAATATTTGGAAGGAACGGTTGTTAAGTAACATATTATATCGCTGTGTACTAGCGGTTAACTAGTTTCAGAAAT
Organism: Agave tequilana; assembly: GCA_038442645.1. NCBI lineage: Eukaryota > Viridiplantae > Streptophyta > Magnoliopsida > Asparagales > Asparagaceae > Agave > Agave tequilana. The sequence goes on along the minus strand of JAVJIF010005723.1, from coordinate 87,714 downwards.
GGGTTCTGTAGTGTGGGTGGGGTTGGTAGAACAGGGATACAGAGCACTCATATAATGTGTACATATGTACATAATGCATATACACCATGTCACTTCCCCCTTTCTCTCTCCTTATGCAGCACACATTCACTCTTCTCATAATTCTTACTTTCCAATACTATCATCTCTTCGATAATTTCCTCATCAACTCTGTTGACATTTGCAAGGACCTGATCAACTAAACACAACACTCAAAATTGAAGAAAAAGGAGGTGAGGGTCGAGGTTTTCTTAGCTGATTTACTCATTTTAAATGAGGATATCTCAAAAACACCTTGGTTTTTTCATAATTTTCTTTAAGAGTTGACGATCTCAAAATCAAAGTATATTTCTTTGGTTTTGTCATCCTTCTTTTTTATCTTGTTATTGTGTTGAGAAATTCTTCTTCTATGCATTCCTGAAGTGAAAGGTTTGTCTTTATCTTTTCTAACGAGTAATTTATTTTGGAATATACAATGAAATCTAGTTTTGTTCATTTCGATCAATTACAGCGAGCTCAGAGGTTCTGATTCAGTTTGATCCATATAAAGTGTAAAGTCTTGTCTATCTTTCATCTTCAAATGTTTATTAATATTTGGAATATACAAAGGGGATTGAATCAATTGTTTTTTTCCCTTGTTTACATCAACTGGCAATTCTCATTGTTGAATGATAAAACTTGTGAACTAGATATTTGATTAAGGGAGACAAATTCTTATTCGAGCCTTTACCTATCCAAAACTGTCCCATCACTACTCAAAATTTGCCTGTACCACGCTTGATGAGTTAGAACCTTTATAGAGTAGGCCTAAAACCCCACCTAAAAATTTGGGTTCAGGTAGAAAAGTGGGAAATCACGTGATTTGGTTTGACTTCGAACAACCTTGTTAGACGTGTATCTTTTCTATTCAAGTCCTTGTGCACTTCCATAGTCCCATCCAATGTTTAAAATAACGATACGTAATGATAATGTTTTTCTTCCGTTATGTTAATATAGGTTATAACGTAACGCATAACGTGAGTTATACAATTTAATATTTATTTAATAAAAATAAATAAATACATATTTTATTTAAAAAATTATAAATAGGAAAATAATTTTAAAAACCTAAAAAAATCAAAACAATATATAACACATTTAGCAAGTCTCGCAACAATTTTTAGCAAGTATTACAATAATATTTCACATTCACAAGTTATAATTCATAATTCCATCTACATAAACAATAATATAATCCACATATTTCATTATAATTCATAAATTGCACAAACATTCATAATTCAATTTATAATAATTCATAATTCAATCATAATTCATAATTTTTTAGTCATGTTATTCATTATAATTCATAATTCAGTCTGCAAAATGCTATTCAATATACCTCCATGTGTCCTTCACTCTAATATTTTACCCTCGATCTCTCTCTCTCCCCCTTTCCAATCTCTCTGCTCTCTCTCGATCTCTCTCTTAGGGAGAGAGCAGAGGGAGATCGGGAGAGAGAGCAGAGCGATCTGGAGGGAGAGAGCAGAGGGAGATGGGGAGAGAAAGCAGAGAGATCGGAAGGGAGAGAGAGCAGAGAGAGATCCAGGGGAGACTGGAGAATGAAAGTGAGAAGAGAGAGATCAGAGGAGAGAGAGCTTACATGTGCTTGGAGACGAAAAACCACCGCTTGGAGACGACACCGGCGAGAACTACCACGACAGAGAACCACCAGAGGAGTTCTTATTTTGCTGTCGATCGGAGAGGTATGTCTTATTCTTTCTTCTCGACGCCGAACGTGGAGACGACTGCGAGGTTGCAGAGAGGACGAGCGAGCAAGCGAATTTGGGAGAATTTTTTTGCCATAGATCGGGAGAACATGGGGGTTTATAAAACTTGCACCGTAACGTAGGTTACAGTGTGTTACATTAATAACGTAACATAACGTAAGTTACGGGCAAAATAACTATAGTTATCAAATATTACGTTTTTTAAACCTGTTACATAACGATTGGTCGGCGTTATGTTATATAACGAGTTATAACGGGTTATATAACGAGTTTTTTTAAAACACTGGTCCCATCTATTTAGATTTTTTTTATGACAGGCACATTCCACCAGTAAATACTTAATGGCCATTGTGTTGCCACTCATTTTCTTCAGTATACCAACTTCCTATATGGGCCTGTTTGGTTGTCGTAACTGGCCGTAATTCGTAAGTCGTAGTTGGTAAAGTCTTTTACAGTTGTAAATGAGTTACATGCATGTAAGCTTTATGGTGTTTGGTTGGTAATATAAAGTTGTAAGTGGAAAAGTGTATTGTGTTTTACGATGTTTGGTTGTCGTAATGTGTAAGTCGTAAGTGAAAAAGTTGATCACAAAATTAACTATTTGGTGATTTAAAAAGTTTTAATATTGCAAATAAATATTAAAAATGCTAAATATTAAAAAAATTAATATTAACATAAAAAAATAATACAAATTTGCATGACCACAAAATTAACTGTAACTGGGCTGTAACTGAGTGGTAATTGAGTTGCAAGTGAGTGATAATTGGATTGTGTAAGCCTTTTACGAATTACGGTCCAAACAAACGCCGTAGTTGTAAATGGGTTGTAAGTTATTTACGATTTACGTACTTTTACGTGAAACAAACGGCCCCATTACACCTTAATCCTATTTTTCTTTCCTTGTGAAAGTAATACTTGTTTCATGAATGAACCTCATGTTCCTTTTAAAGGTTGGAAAAGTATCGATGAATTCATATAAAGAAATAAGGTGGCACCATGTTTTTATTTTTCTATAAGTTTTAATAATTGATTGCACTATTTTGGAAAATATTGTAATTTTTATGTATTACGCTAGCTTTGTCTGTAATTTGATAAATCTTATTATTGTTTCTACTAGTCCTTTTATTGTCGTTTCCGTTTGATTTTGTTGCACTAGTCACTTGCGAGATGGCTCTTAACTAGTTGGATCAACTAGGTTTTTGAGTAGCTTTGTCTGTAATTTGATAAATCTTATTATTGTTTCTACTAGTCCTTTTATTGTCGTTTCCCTTTGATTTTCTTGCACTAGTCACTTGCGAGATGGCTCTTAACTAGTTGGATCAACTAGGTTTTTGAGTACTTGTGTGCTAGAATCTGATTTTTCAGGCGGGTTTTTGAATGAAGTCACCCCCTCTTTAGGGTTATATTTCTAAACCCACAACCAGTGGGAGGTACCGATGGGTTTTGGGTAGGGGTTGGGTTTTAATCATTTAGTGGGTTTGGGCTGGTAGAAAAGTGTATTGGGTAACAAATGTTTCTCTTGATTAAATATTTAGATCACAAGTTTTTCCATTTGAAACTTAAGATTATCTAATTGATGTAAATGAAAAAAATAATGTTTGCTCCCAGATTATATTACAAAAGTAGGAAAAAGATGAGCAAATTTTTTGGCACTTAAAGATCTGAATCATATCTTCTAAATAAGGACAAAGTCAATAATTTTAACCAGGGGGCATAATAGCACTTTCATGAAATTATTAGTTAGCGATAAAAATCCAAACACACCTTTAAAAAATTTCTAACAAGATGTATGTAACATATCGCAACCAAATTTCTGACCAAAAAACAATATTTGACTAATAATTTCCTTATTATAATCACAATTGCGCTTTTCAAGGCTTCATGTTTTAAATCATTGAATAATTGCTTCATTATCTATGCTCTTGAAATTATCTTCTCTGTAAATGCAACTAAAAGACCATTTATTCATGATAATCTCATTCAACTCATTTAACCAAAAGATCGTCACAATGCTCATAGCAGAAAAAAACTCTTTCAACAGTAGGGATAATAGGATCAGTGCCAACTTTATTAGCCCATATACCCAAAAAAAAACATAACTTTTTCTTCTTTTCGACCATCTTTTTTGTAAGATTTTCAATTCCATCGTATTTAGAGAATTTATTGTCTGATCGCGTATCAATTATATAAGTTTCAATTGGTTTTCATCTTCCACAAGATCTTGTTGCATAAAAGTTCTTTGGATAGAACTTAACAAAAGAGATTAATTCTTCTTTCCAAAAGCCACTTGGGGTCAAGCGTGTTACACAGAGAAGCGATTTAGTATTCATTTTAGCTTAAGAAGTTGAATATGAATAACAGCGTAGAACAATTAAACACGATAATGAAGCACATTTGTTACCTCTTGAGCTCTATGTCGTGATCATCCTCGAGTTGCCCAGTTATCATCTATATTTGAGACAATGATATTATGCTTATCACAAAAAATGTTGATACTTAAGAAAGAAGAGAAACTTAACTTTTATTTCTCTTGAAATTATTTGGATATTTAAAATTACTCTGTTTACTTCAGAATCTTCCACATGATGCTTACAAGCTTCTTGCTGTGCCTTCTCCTATTGGTGGTATTCTCGTGATTTGTGCAAATAGCATCCATTATCATAGTCAGGTATTCTATCTGATGTTTTTTCTGCTTCAGTAAGTTTGTCTAAACTGCTGAGCATACTATTTTATAATATTTTTGAATTTAATTCCTGGCCTTACAATTTGTCAAAGTATATTGTTGCAGTCTGTATCTTGTTCACTTGGCCTCAACAATTTTGCTGCCCAGATGGAAAACAGGTCAATACCTCTTCAAATTTTGTCCTAACATACCTAGAAATGTTCTCTTAGGATCTCTAGCGATCTATTCAATGTTATTAACCTATTGCTGCTTTGGATGTAACAAATCATAGTATTTATTATTTTATTTATGTAATCACTAGTTCTTAATCAAAATTTAGTTTTTACCTTTCAGGAAGCTGCATTTGGTAACACTACATATATATGGGTTTCAAGATTTAAGAATTTTGCTTTGGCTTTATGTCCTATGGTGAAATCAGTGCTGTCGTTTGTTTGATGTTCTAGTTTCAGTATTTAGAAGAAATTAAAAAAAAGATATTCATTTACGGTCTAATTAAAAGTAACTAATAAAAACAAAATCATAATAAAATTTTTCCTAATATCTTTGATCCCTCCATCTTCATCTTGTAGTCGGAAGACATGGCTGCACCCAAATACAGCTGATCCACAATGCATGCGTCCACGCTTCTGCCATTATTTGTGCAAAGGACATTACATATCTCCAATCTCATGCCTCACACGTGCTTGTAAACAATCATCCTTGTGCCCAACACCCATCTAAATACTGACCAAGGTTGCCAAAATTTATTTGACCCATTGAGTGAAGTGGAAATGGGCTAAACCATTATTTTCATAGAGGACCTCTACAAGTTATCTAAAGTCTGTATAGTGCTTATATTAAGTGGACATGCAAAACTTCTTTCTTCAAATCTGACCCAAATTCTACATATTGCTTTTTTCAATTGACACCTACTCCGCCGACATATAGCTCAATCTGACTGAATTTTAGGTAATTTCTTCATTTCATGCACACACAAAGAATAGTCAAATGTAAACTGAATCCTGATCGGTTGCTTCTTTTCTTGCTAATAGAGCAACAGATCGTGGAAAATGGTTTGACAAGATGACAATGGATCGTGAAAATGTTTATAAAAGCTGTGTTTCTGTAACTGATAGCTCCTGCCTCTTCTCTCATACAATGTCTTCCCTCCAGCATGGCACCTAATATAAAACAATGCTTCCAAGTCCATCTGATAGTAAGATACTCATGAAAGTGACTTAATGATCCCGATCCACACACAGAAGAAAAGGAGAGAAAAAAGACCATCAGATAAGCTATACAATACGCTTTGCTTGAAATTGTGATACTGGGATGATGTAAATATTAATAGTGAAAAAGGATGGAAAGAGTGCTGATCATAAAGTAGGAAAGAATCGAAGATGGCAGGAAACACATCATACTGAACAAAGGATTAAATTATGGAAAAATTAATGAAACTGGAGAAATGAAGAACGAACAGAAAATAATCCATTTTACCTCTACGTTTTCAACGCTTTCTGGACTCCTACTTGTACTGACTTGTTCACCCATTGGATGAACCCAACCTAAAATAAAAAAAATAAATTAAACTTATCCTAATCCAAGCTAATCTAAGACAAAGATTACACAGAGTAAATCTGAAACTAATCTAATCTAAAAGTAATTCAAGCGAATCAAATTAAATATTAATGTGACAGGTTTAAACCAATCCAATTCAAAAATACATGGATACTTATGATGCTTCAAGGATAATCCATTGCAAGTGGAAGGTGTTCTGGATTAAGTGCACCGAGCCTGTTGCATGATGGAAGAAAGAATATGAACGAAGAGGTGTAAAGCTTTTGACTATATCCATATGTATCTTCTCCTCACATTCCCTTCTCGTGTTTGGGGCTCTGTCCTTTAGAAAATCCTTGTTCTTATCTATGCTCGGAGATGGTAAGGTGGTCTCTCTCTCTCTCTCTCTCTCTCTCTCTCTCACACACACACACACACACACACACATGAAGCCTTTTGACTATATTGGTGCACTTCTTTTCCCAACAATTCCTTCGTGTATTTGCGGCTATGTCCTTGGAGAAGTCCTTGTTCTTATCCATGACCAGAGATGGCAAGTTGGTCTCTCTCTCTCTCTCTCACACACACACACACACACACACACACACACACACACGTGCACATTTCTCCCCCTTTCTCACACTCGCCTAAAAGTGGAGTTAAAGGTTGCACAGAGCGACTTTATGAGGGCGCATGCGTCTATATGTTCATGCACGTGAATGTTTACATGTATCAGAGGGAGGTCGGTTTTATCTGTTGGAACTATTAAGCATGTATCATCGAACAAAACATTATGAAGCAGTCTGGTCTTTATTTTGATTCTCTTCCTTCAATATCTGTATTTTATTATGTGAAAGAATCCTTTTTCAACATGTCCCTTTAATTTTTTTATAAATAGTATATTTTGAAGAAAATTAAAAAAAATATAAAGCTTGAATTCTGGATCCTGGAGACATAGTTTTTGACTTATTAATTATTTGTTTACATAATACATTTTCTTTCATCTTTGCTTTGTACTAAATAGCTAGACTCTGTGTTTACATTAGTGTGAAAAATAAACTTATAACCAAAATCTGGATTCTCGAGGTTCTCACTGTACTAATAGTTGGTACTTTCTACACGCTATCGTTCTACCTCATTTTTGTAATACATTTTTAGTTTAGGATTATGTGTAGAAAATGATCGAAGTTCTCATTAATTGTTTGTTTATTTAAGATAATTCAATGACTTCTTTTATAGAAAAAGGGGCTTAAGAATTAAAGTTTATTTCGGGCTTAGGATGACAAAGATTGAACTAGAATGTTGTGGAAAGCGAAAGCGGGAGCAAAGTGGTAAACAAGGCTTAGGCTTTAGCGGCAAAATCACGAAGAATTTTTTGAAATATAAAAAAATATCAGAAACAAAAAATTAGAGAAAATATTAAAAATAAATAAAGTTCATAACTAATATAGAAAATAACAAAGTAACATTAAAATCTTAATGATTATAATAAGTTTCAACATAAGAAGATGATAATACGAAGTTAAAATCTTCTAAATCTAAAAACAGGGGTAAAGCGTCCCAAAGTAGACATAGCGAAACTGGATGCTTGAACGGGGCTTTAGCTGGCTTTTTATTACAATGGAACTAGTAGAGGGAAAGTAATGTCTGAAGTTTCCTTACTTTTAGTAGTTGTCAAGTGGTGAGAACCAGTGGAAAAGTTGTTGAATATAAATGTGTACAAGCTACAAAGTATTGAGATGATCATTTATTTTCACGGATTGTTTATTTTGGAGTTGTGGCTGCAATTATTTTTTGTAAGGAAGTCTAGTTTTCCATATTGTTATGAAATGATTAATCTTATATTCACATATACTTTATACTAGACTGTACTATGTAATATATGTAATATATTCACTTATACTTTATAACAATGGAACTAGTAGAGGGAAAGTAATGTCTGAAGTTTCCTCACTTTTAGTAGTTAAGTGATGCAAACCAGTGGAAAAGTTGTTGAATATAAATGTGTACAAGCTACAAAGTATTGAGATGATCATTTATTTTCACGGATTGTTTGTTTTGGAGTTGTGGCTGCCATTATTTTTTGTAAGGAAGTCCAGATTTCCATATTGTTATGAAATGATTAATCTTATATTCACATATACTTTATACTAGACTGTACTATGTAATATATGTAATATATTCACTTATACTTTATAACAATGGAACTAGTAGAGGGAAAGTAATGTCTGAAGTTTCCTCACTTTTAGTAGTTAAGTGATGCGAACAAGTGGAAAAGTTGTCGAATATAAATGCATATAAACTACAGAGTATTGGGATGATCATTTATTTTCATGGATTGTTTGTTTTGGAGTTGTGGCTGCAATTTTTTTTTGCAAGGAAGTCCAGATTTCCATATTGTTATGAAATGATTAATCTTATATTCACTTCATACTAGACTGTACTATGTAATATTCGTTATCATGTATGTGTATGTTTAATTTTAAAAAGATGCCAATCAAGCTTACTATTTCCATTTTTGTATATGTATGCCTCAGCTCAGATATGCCAAAAATGAACTTCAGTGTGGAGCTTGATGCGGCTAAAGCAACATGGCTATCCCATGATGTAGCCATGTTCTCATCAAAAAATGGAGAACTACTTTTGCTTACATTGGTGTATGATGGGAGGTAGGTTGAGTTTAAGCTTTATTTTGTTTTCATAGTCAAATATTATAACCATAATCATGGCTCTACATATACACACATGGCTCTACATACACGCATGGCCAATGAGCTTCATCGTTGGAATAATACTCGTGGGGATGTCATAATGGTAAATGTTTTGAACATCCTATTTCTCTTCTTTCTTGCAGAGTCGTACAGAAGCTTGACCTTAAGAAATCTAAAGCATCTGTTTTGACCTCTGTAAGCTTATCTTGCATGCCGTCCTGCTACATGACAAGTTTTACTTTTTTTGACTTTTTTACTGCAGAATTTCTGTTGCTGTTATCTTTCATTACTTACTGGTCTTTGTTTGCATAGGGAATCACGACAATTGGAAGTTCCTTCTTTTTCTTGGGTAGTCGGTTGGGAGACAGCCTTCTTGTGCAGTACAGTTTTGGGGCATCATCGCCAACGTCTGCACATATAAAAGATGAGGTGCTAATTTGAAATGCATTTCTTAATGAACTGGTTCTTGGCATGCTTTTGTTCAAGTTGAAAATGTTGAATTCATTTTCTAATCATTGCTGCACTTTGCATCTTTAAAGTAGCAAACAGTTAGCTATTATAATATGAATTTAGCTTGGTATATGTAACTTCATGTACTCTTAAGGTAATCATCCTTTAAAATTATTAAACATTTAGTTCTAGACTAGTAAGTATCCGTGACTGTCTAAGGTGTTTCTATGATCATATTAAACAGTTCAAGCTCTTTGCAGCAATAAAAACAGAACAAAGCCTTTATCTTAACTCTTGGGCCATCTGTGTCAGCCTCTTTTCTCTGTTAAGGCCCACCTCATATGTTAAATAACAGCTACTAGTTTTTTTAAATAAAAATTTTATTCCAAGTTTTTTAAGGTTCTGTAGTCTTTGTTGCTTTAGTAATTACATATCCTGATTCTCTTCCTAACTGATGCGCTTGTTTCCGTTGCACATGTACAGACCATTTCAACATACTCTTCCTTGTTTTATCCTTGATTGGAGATAACTTCTTTGCGATACGCTCGTTTGTTGTCCTGTATTTTAGTGTTTTATTGCTCATCCATCTAAAGATTCTCAAAATCAGCTATGCTGATTTTCAGGACATCTACTTTCTAACAGTTCTTCTCTTTGCACAGTCACAATGCCATCCTCTTTCTTAATGAGTTTGTGCAACTTCTTCACTAATCTCTTCATGGTAACTGACCATAAAAGTGCCATATGGAGGGCGTAAAGGGAAAATTTTGAGATTGGATCCTTCCATTTACATTGATTGTTATTGTTTAGTTTGAATCACAAATTTCTTTTACTTTTAATAACACATTTGCCAAACATGCTTATGTGTAGCGCTGGTAGATTCCAATAACTTGTTAAGCATGCCTGTTAAATTGGTTGTTTTCTGAACGAGAAGACAATTTTCTGAAATTCGGGAGATTCTCGTCAATATTCTTTAGATAAGGGATCGACGGTTGTTACTGTTGGCCAGGCGATTTCTGCCTTTTAGCTCTGACCTTCTGAGTTCATAACTTCCTCAAGAAAGCACAACATTAAGTTACACTCTTTCTGTTTAATCTTCAAGTGTCTTCTGACTCTTCTTCAATTATTTTTATTTTTTTTGCGTCGGTAAGTTCTGACAACAGCTTTGCCTTGTGATCTATATGTCCTTATTTTCTTAAATTTGGCAATATGTTCATCCCAGCCTTATCTTTAAATCCATACTAATACACTTTTGGGTGGCCCGAGAACCTTCGATCCCTCCTGGTTGATCTGTACTCGACTCACCCTGTTATTCCTGTTCCCTTTTCCTATTCCATATCTTAGAAGGAAACTTTAGGTACTTTATTCCGTCCGTCATCCTTTCATAATTTCCAAATAGATTTATTTAGATTTTTGCTACTTTTTTTATTTGCCTTGTGGCATTTTCTTTGTATGTGAACTGCACTTACCCCTTTTCTTTCCAATTATTTGCTGATGTGAAAAAAGTATTTATTGTTGGTTTCATTATGTTAGGATTTTGTCTTATTTTTCAAGAGGAGATGATGGTCCAAGAAAATTCAATTGAGTTGGAGAAGACGATGGCTTAAAGTAAAAGAAGCAAATCAAGGTGGAGCAGTTTCCTTTTCAGGCGATTGCGAGTTTCCTTTTTCAGGAGGAGTATGAATATGATTCAATTCCTATTCGACGAAGATGTATTTTTAAAGATTAAAAGGTTTAGAATCCTTCTAGATCAAGGAGATCAACTCATAATAGGATCGATCAAGATTCTTCAAGCATTCAATGGTCAAAATTATCTCATAGTTCAAATAGGAGTTGTATTGTAAAATCCTATAAATAAAGGTTGTAACCCAACATTTTAAAGTGGAATAGAAGAGCAGAAGAAAGTTGTGGTGAATAATAATGTAAGACCCTAAAATGCCAAAAAGGCCCTAAAAAGCCAAGAAAGAGAGGAGCAAGGTGAATGTGCGTAGAGAGAAGGTATACTCTTATAATCTAAGTGTAGATTCAAGGGGAAGGTGAATACTCTTGTGTCATCAAGAGGAAGGTCAGATCTCTTTGTATTAAGTTTATTAATAAAGCTTTCTCAAGTTCTCCCTGTGGACGTATGTCAAGTTTGGGCTGAACCACGTTAAATTGTGTGTTCTTCTTCTTGTATCTTTTAATATCTATCTTGTGTGCCCGAGATAATCGATCTCATGGCATGCTTGAGGTCATCGGTGGGGATCTCGTATCTCCCAAACTATTGGTATCATAGTAAGTATGATATCCCAGGTTATGTACGCAACAATTGGTATCGGAGCATATCAATTTCGTTCACAACAAATGGTATCAGAGCTGATTGTGTTCGTTCAAGACTCAAGTGCTCTAGATGAAGAAGATGTCAAGTCGATGGAGTTCGGCAGAGGCATCAAGATGAAGAAGGCAATAAGAAAGTTCAGATTTGTTCTAAGGTAAAGATTAATGACTTTTGGAGTATATTGATCAAGGTGGAGTCGTCAAGGTTCAATGATGCTCAGATCTGAACACGGTAGACTTAGTGGCGATGATCGGATCATCGCCAATGGCGGACGGCAAGATGAGCTCGATGAGCTCACAGAGGCATTGCATAAGGCATCCTATGGAGGCTTGCTGCGATAGCAAGTCAAAGGAAAAACATCAGAGGGTGATGAAGACGATCAACGAACGAGATTGATCAGAAGGTAGATCGTGCAATCATAGTTGGATTCAGATGATCAAGGTGTCGAACCCTATGGTTTTCAATGTTCTGGATGCAATGGTGGGTGCAGATCGAGAAAATTTCAATGTCTGATGCAGGTTTTGTGTAGATCAGTTAAAGGAATCAACGAAGATCACAGTCAAAGTTACGACGGACTAGTCGTGACACAGTGAGATTATTGCAGGCATTGGTGGATCTATCGGGTTTGAAGATCATCAATAGCAAGACAATAGATCTGGCAAACACAATACAGTGGTGAATTACAACCCTGATTGATGGAAGGAAGACCATGACAGTATATGACGGAAATGCCTGGTAAGACCATGACAGTTATATGAAGACGATAAGTCTCAAGGTTAAAACTTCGATGGAAGGTGGATCATCACCAAGTGATCGGTGGAAGACCATGGCACTACAAGCGCTTGACAGTGCTCGTGTAAAGTTTGTAAGACCATAGCAGAATTAGAGGCAGATTGCCTCAAGACCGGTGAGGGCTCCATGACCGGGAAGGCGTCACAAAGCGGAATTGACTGGTGGCGGCGGCGATGCAATGCAAGCTAAGGGAAAGAAATTTAAGTCAGGGAGTTTCAATGAAAAGTTTGAAGGGAGCTCACTTCGAAGTGGAGCTTCAAGGAAAACTGCAACGAGTTTAAGAGTTGCATGACGACTACAGAAAGGGTGCATTCAGGCGAGCTTCGAGATGACCCAAGACATGGTGGTGAATCCACCAAAGGCCCCGGGGAGAGGGGCAAGGTTAAAACCTTCACGATATGGTTGCAATCAAGGAAAGAATTAAGGTGGTAATCCAAAAATCTCAATTTGTTTTGCTAAAGGCTTGAAAAACAAGTCAAGGTGGAGATTGTTAGGATTTGTCTTGTTTTTCAAGAGGAGATGATGGTCCAAGAAAATCCAATTGAGCTGGAGAAGACGATGACTTGAAGTAGTAGAAGCAAATCAAGGTAGAGCAGTTTCCTTTTTAGGCGATTGAGAGTTTCTTTTCAAGAGGAGTATGAATATGATTCAATTCCTATTCAATGAAGATTTGTCTTTAAAGATTAAAAAGGTCTAGAATCCTTCTAGATCAAGGAGATCAACTGCTTATAGGATTGATCAAGATTCTTTAAGCATCCAATGGCCAAGATCATCTCATAGTCCAAATAGGAGTTGTATTATAAATCCTACAAATAAAGGTTGTAACTCAACATTTTAAAGTGGAGCAGAAGAGCAGAAGAAAGTTGTGGTGAACAACAATGTAAGACCCTAAAAAGCCAAAAAGGCCCTAAAAAGCCAAGAAAGAGAGGAGCAAGGTGAAGGTGCATAGAGAGAAGGTATATTCTTGTAATCTAAGCGTGGATTCAAGGGGAAGGTGAATACTCTTGTGTCATCAAGAGGAAAGTTAGATTTCTTTATATCAAGTTTATTAATAAGGCTCTCTCAAGTTCTCTCCCTGTGGATGTAGACCAAGTTCGGGCCGAACCACGTTAAATTGTGTTTTCTTCTTCGTGTATCTTTTAATATTCATCTTGTGTGCTCGAGGTAATCGATCTCATGGCTTGCTTGAGGTCCTTGGTGGGGATCTCATATTTTCCAACTATTGGTACCGTAGTAAGTATGGTATCCCGGGTTATGCACGCAACAATTGGTATCGGAGCATATCAATTTCGTTCACAACACATTATTCCTTCTCTATTCCCTCAACACTGGTAGCTATGTGGCCCTCAGCCTTCGGGCCTCTTCTTCTGTGCTCTTCTTCTGTTCTTATAGGGCTTTTTTTGGGTTCTTATGGTTTGGGTCTTACTCCGTCTTAGTCACTGGATCAAGTTGGAATTGCTTAATACCCTTTGCCTAACCACTTTGCATGTCCTCTTCTGTTGTGCTATGCGCCTATTGTTCTTCCAATGGCTAACTACTCCAGGTCAATTCTTTTCTCGGTCACTGCACATTTGATTAGTCTTGTTTCCACTGCATGTCAGTTATTGTGTTGCAATAGGCCGAGTTTCTGGATTTGATCATGCACATGTTTCATATATTGGCCTTCAATTTTCAAGCCCTTTCAAATCATTAAGTTGGCAATCCTCATATTTTTTAATGAATAACATGTTGGATATTAAATTTCATTTGAACATTATAATTGTGGATGCATCTTTGCTTGATTTTGGCTCTTCAAGTCACTAAGTCTGTGTATAGGCAACCCTTTAAGATGTGTGCTTTACTTTCGTTCCATGTGACCAGATGATCTGGCCTGCTAGTTAGTGTTCCACCCGTCTCTTTTCCAAGTTCCTCATCCGATGTTATTGTCTACTATATCTACTTATGCACTTTCAACCCCACAACAAGCCTCATTGGAGCCAACTTCTTCCTTCCTCCTTTTTCTTGCGACTTATTGTCTGGACTGATTGTCAGGGAGTCTTGTCTCCATAAGTTGGTTGCTTATTGTATACTTCAGAATGTGGTGATATGGATTCATTATTCGTTTCCTGATTGATCTTATACATCCTTTGCACTATTGGAAGACTTCTCTTTCAAAAAAGAAACTTGTTATTCAGATACTATTTAAGGAAAAGAATATTACAGAATAATATTGTTAATATTGAAAAGAAAAATAATAGCAGATACCATTTACTAAGAAGTAATATGATCTGTCTGGATAGGAAAATATTCCCTTGCATTCGTCCCAATATTCATTTCCTGAGTGTTTCTCTATTGGTTTTACGAGGAGTTGCTTGTTCATTGATCCTCACACTTTGCTGCTATCAATTGTTGTGTAAAGTAATTCTACTTATTACTCCATGGGGCAGCAGCAGTAGCGGCGAGGCAGCAACAACAGAGTCTTGTTCCAAATCTTTAGGGCTGGCTACATGAATCATTTAGCAGCTCTTAGGGTCGTGTCCTATGTTAAATTAGAATGTGCCATTTTCTCTTCTACTCCACCGATCCATGTCCTGTAAGGATTTATTCATTGAGATCCAACAACATTTTGTGCTGCTGTCCATCTAACCGACACCAACCCTCTCTATCTTGGTTTGGACCAGTGGAGAATTGACAGTAGGCGCAGAATTGTCGTGGCTTCTCCTTGTCCTTGGTGGTTACTTGTTAAAATATTTCTCTTCTTATTTACTTCCCCCTTCGGCAACCTTTTTTTCCCGGGCGTTGGGGGTTGGGGTTGGTGAATGCAAATCGTGTATGCACAAATGATAAAAGTGCCGAATAATAAGATGCGACACAAATCAGTTCTGAGAGAGTATAATAAGCGATTGAGAGCAATCAAATATAAACTAGAAGATTGTCCTGGTTGGCCCAACTTTCTAGCCTATGTGCAGTCCCCAAGCCTTCAATGGGTACAGTAGAAGCCACATAGAGACCCTTTATAATTGTGACCTTCCAATTGTTCACAATCAATCAGAATCCTAGTGAAACTCTCTCATACCAAGAGGAAACCTCATGATGGAGCACAATTGAATTACGCTAGGAAATTCTCTCAAGAATCGATTTACAATGGGACGATCTACAGAGAAACTGGAAGAAATTTAGAGAGTACCACTTGCTCACTCAAAGAATTGTAACTCAGAATTCTATGACTTACCTTAAATTGATTGCTAACGCCAGCCTAGGATAGCCTATTTAAATTCCCAAAAAGAATATGGCTATCAACAACTATTTAGGAAAGATTGTATGGTTAAATAATTCCTAGTTAAATTAGATGGCTAGTATTTTTGATGGCTGAACCAAATGTGCGCTGTAGGTCCATGTATTACTCAAATCAATATCTAGTCTCTAATAGGTTAGAGGTTGACCTATTGCCTTGATCCAGTAACAGTGCATTTGCAGTTCACAATGGGTTCAATATATAGGTTAACTTTTGCTTGAAAACAGCCAAACATGCATGTGTATATATGTCTAGTCTTAGTAGGTTGGTCATATAAGTTGAATGCTTTGCCTAAAAGCTAAATAAATGGCTAGGTTGAACATGGAAGAGTATATACGTTTTATATCATTGAAAGAACTTGACTATCAAGCAGGATAGATGCTTGTAAGCCTCGGCAAAATGATCAACGATTATATGTTCAAGAGTTTGGGTTCAAATCTAAGGTAAAAGAGTAGGTGACTTAATGGATTTGAGATATAGAGCATTCATGTCTACTATCAACTAGCCTCTGTCCACTTAAGTTCTATAAGAGAAAATTACAGACTTCTGAATTTTCAGGTTGAACTTCAAACGTGCTGTGCGTGATCTTTAATACTCTTTTATCAAGCTCTTTTGCTCCAAGGCCTCCCTTGTTTAGCAACATGAATAGTACTTGACTGCTATATGGGAGTATTCATAGTCTATATCACTTAGCGCTTAACTTTGTTGGTAACAATAGTTATGGGTTAGTCATCATTAGAATTTTGATTATTGTCTCTAAGGAACCCCTGGGCCAACATTGTTATATGTGATGCACTTTTTAGTGCTTCTGCAATAGCTATCCATGTTCAATAGTCCTTTCATGTAGTCATGGGCATAAGATATAAAACAACCCATACCATGACTTAAAATAAACTATAGTTTAATAAACTTCAAATCCAAACAGGCCCTGATAGGCTACAAAGTTGGGAGAATTGTGTCACTTGATGCTTGTCCTGTGACTGCTGTCACTTGATGCTTGTCCTTCAAACTGCTTGTGGAATCTCTTTGACCTTTTTGTTTTGTGTGCATGTTAAGTCTGCTTTAAAAGTACAGAGAGATATCTTAGGTATTCATCCTGTCATTGACTTATGGTCATATTTTTTTTATGGCTTTGGGATGGAGAATATTTGCCACTTTGTCATCTATACTGTCTCATCAAGGTGTCAGTTGAAATAAGCCCTCCCTTTTGCGCTTGTGAATCAATCTTCAATTTCATTTTACAAGTGTTTTATGCAGCTGGTTGTAATATTGCTGAAGTCATTTTATCATGTCCTTGCCCTTGTCGTGCACTACCAATGCTGCATGTATTAATGTTTTAGGTGCCATTGCCGACAGATCATTTATTTCAAACTCGAGAAAAGTGGTATTGTTGAAAGGAGCAAGGCCAAAAGTTCATTCCTTTAATGTGCTCCTGATTACTAATGGCTTGTCACACTGACTACAACTTGAACATCTTTTCCCCGCTGATTCATATGAATCATATCTTTACTATTTTAATGCACACTCTTTAGACTCCTAAGAGTTGCCTCATAGTCTTCTCTCATGTCTCTGTTACATATTAAGAGATAAAATAATGAAGTTACTTAAACTAATATCATATTCGTTGCTTCAAAAAAAAAAAATCATATTCCATCTTAAAACTCTTTCATGTTGAATGTTATTATTATGTGAGTCCAACTCTTTAATAGCTTTCAATTGTAATCAAGCCACATTTATTATATCATTCAGGCTACTAATTATTTAATTTAATGTTTGATTAACCAATTAATAAAATTATACAATTTTATATTAAGAATATATGTTAAATATTTAACATCTTAATTTCATCTAAATAGTTTTTTCATTTAAATTCTTCCTTTAAGATTTCGATTGTTTCACTTGCTAGTAAACTAGTAGTGATGACTTTTGAGCTACTACCGTTCCTTTACTATGTTTATCGAAGAGTCACCTTTTGGTGTACAGTTTTTGTCCTTGTGAATCACTGCTCTCTGGTTTTCTAGTGCTTCTCTGTGTGCCAAACTAACCATACATTTTTATTTCTGTTGTGAGTTCTATCATTTCTTTCTGCATGCTACTCTCATATGGAAAATGTGCTTTTACTCGTGCCCTTCACGAGAACGTCTCTTACTCTTGCCCTCAACGAGAATGTCTTACATTCCGTTGCTTCTAGTTTTCATGTGCCTCTTTCTTACTACTTCCGAATAGTCTTATCCTCTTGTCTATGATGAAGTTAGTATTAAGGTCTCGAAGAAAGAGAAGGGAAGAGAGAGAGAGAGAGAGAGAGAGAGAGAGAGAGAGAGTGTCCCCTCTTAATTCTTGAACACTACTGAGTAGGAAGGCTAGCAAGTAGGCATATATGAGTCTTTGTGATGTTGCAGACCATTAATGGAAATTTACTTACCTTTCAAAAATAAAAAAACATATGGGTGAGGACCCAAGTCTAGAAAAATTAGAAGATGGTGGGGAATGATTAGAATGAAGGAAAGACTAGAAAGATTAGAAAGAGCAAGGATTAGGGTTAATCCAGATTCTAAGAACAAGGATCAAGGCTCTCATACCATCCCATGAAAATTTAGTATTAGAGTTTAGAAGAAAGAGGAGAAGAGGGTAAAGGTTCACATACACATTAAAGAAACTTAGTGATTTACATGCTATTGCTACCCTTGTACTATTCCTAATATACTCCTATTACTACTCTTAACTATTCCTCAACAGTCACCATAGGGATTTAACTCAACATTTTTTACCCTTAATCTCCTTGAGACCATGCCTTAAGCAGCATACAGGAGGGGATTTGATCAAGCTTGAGAATCTTTGGTTTTGCTCGGTACAATTTTGAGTCAGACTGGAATCTAGAATTATTTTTTTATTATTTATTTTGTTGCGTGCTACTTTATGGAAACTAGACATAGTTTTTTAGCTGAACGATTTCATATTTCTTTTTCCTTACTCATATTTTAATTTTTTTGACATTGATCTCGCTCCTGTGCAATGGTGAACATATGCTCTATTTTGGTTTATAAATTATGAAATGCTGTGGGATTATGGCATGTGTTTCCTGAAATCTTTTGTAAGGGTGGAGAACTTTATTTCATACTGTGCCCACTGAGATACAATAGGCATTCTTACCTTGGTACTTGACATTGTCCTGTAATTTGCGGTATTAATCATTGGGTTTTTTAGATATGTGCCTCCCTCTTCCATATTTAAAATTTTCACCCCTATGTTCCCTAAATGATCTCAAACCAGTCAATTTATCCCTGCAGTTAGTATTGGACTTTGAATGTTTTGAGGAGAAGATTACCAACACACCCTTGGCAACACGTGGGTCTCACGTTCCTCCTTTCTTTTTCTTGTTCTTTTCTTTCCTGCCGCCGCTGCAACTTTATTTTTGCTGCTCCTCTTTTTTTCTTTTTCTGTCATTTCTTCTTTTTCTTTATCTTCTTCTTCTCTTTTCTATATCTTTTATATACCCTCCGTCTCTCCTTGTATTGAATAATGCCACCAATTTCTGCTATCTCCTCCTCTGCTTCACTCTCCGGGGGCGTTTGGCAAGAGGAGTTAGTAGTTAGGATGAAGTGCATTGGGAGAAGCAATTTTATAAAGGAGTTAGGAACTGGGGTTTTCGGTTGTTTGGAAGATGAAGAATTAGGGTTGTGAATAATAAGCAAAAAGTTGTTTGAAGAATTAGAAAGAGTTCGGTATGATGATTTTAAGATGATTTTAACATTTTTGAGTAGTTGACTATTTTGCCCCTAAACAATTGAAATTATGCCATGAATTTTATTTCAGTAAATATTTGATATATAATCAAAGGATAATACGGGTTAAGCTATAATGGAAAAAAATATAAATAATAATATCTTTTAATAATTATTGTATATTTATATTACTTTTTTAAGTAATATATGAGGTATAAATTTTTTTTAGTGAGTGGACAATAACTCCTTGAAGCTTATTTTCATAATTATATTACATAATCATATATTTGGAATAAATAAAAAGTTTAAGCTGGAAGACTAATACTTGAAAAAGGATTATTAAATTGCAAAATTTGATCGTCTTTTCAACTTGACAGTTCAAAAACTTATCTTATATTTTAACCATTCATTTCTTTTTTTTCCAATTGTGAATAATTTAAATATTTCTTTCAACTTTTTTAAAAAATTGGATGTTTTTAAATTATTATCCTTCAAAATTTTAAAATTTTTAGAAAAAATTCTAACAATACCATAAAATCTAGAAAAAACCCAAATAAACCCTAATTTCAACTTCTTCCTTCTCCCCCTTTCTCCTGTGATGAACCATAAAATAAGTTTTCATCTCCCTTCTCCTTTAAAAATAAGAAAAAAG
The DNA here is from genome assembly GCA_038442645.1 of Agave tequilana. Classification (NCBI taxonomy): domain Eukaryota; kingdom Viridiplantae; phylum Streptophyta; class Magnoliopsida; order Asparagales; family Asparagaceae; genus Agave; species Agave tequilana. Next base: position 67,793 of record JAVJIF010005723.1, on the reverse strand, counting down.
AACAAAAAGCCCTTAATTTCAATTTCTTCTTCTCTTTTTCAAGTCTCCAAAATATCGTAAATATCATCTAAAAAACTCTAAAATCCCTAAAATTTATCTCCTCACATATTTCGCAAACAAAAATCCAAATCCAAACCCCACAATTTATCTTCTTCCTCATCTCAAAATTCTAAAAAGAATCTTATAAAGTTCTAAACATCCCAAGATTCTTTTCTTTCATCTTAATCTATAGGAAAAGAAACCAAAGAGAGTTTTTTCTTAACCCCTCCCTATTCTCTAGAATTATCTTAACCTCCTCTTCCTTGCCTTGCTCCCCGACGAGTCCTCGTCTCGCCCAGTTCCTCACTCCATCCCCACGGCTGCGACCACACACTCTTGTTGTCTATGGTATCACCCTCTTATCGTCTTTTGCCCATCAGGTCGCGTCAGCCTCATCGTCCCCTTGCCACCATCGCTGGCGGTAACAGATCCGGCCTCGACAACCCCTGCCATCCCCCGCCCCCTCCTCTCTGCCTACTCGATCTCCCTCTGCTACTTTCAAAGAATGAGGGCAATGAAAGAGGTGTCCATCACATGCATGGAGGGCATGATGGTTAGTGGGTGGTTATTTTTTTTGGTAAAGTTCCTAGCATTGGCTAATTCCAGCTCCAGGCTGGAGAGCTGGAATTAGCAATGCTTCAAAACGGTGTCACAATGTCCTGTTTCGAGGCTATACTCCAGAAGCCTTATTCTTGTGAATTTTCACCTATTTGGCTAGAGTAAGCAAGAGTTAACAACTAACTCTTGCCAACTCTAGTTACCAAATAGGACTTCCATCTCTTGTTTCGGCACTTGAATCGTTGAGCTCAACATCAATGGTAACGACTCATCATGTTCCCTGTCTTTCTATGTAGACTTGTCTTCACTAAACTCTCAAGGATAATTCCAAGGCTCACAAACAACTCTCTTACTTCTCTTGGGATTTGGTGCTCTCTGCTCATGAAGCTCGATTGCCTTTCCTTCTTCATAGTCCTCAACTTGAGCTCCAATCAACTCAACAAAGAAATCCCAGCTGAGATTTCTTTAGTGGCCGGCCCTTTTTTCATCGGCAATTCCTTCAATGGAGCATTTCCTGATCTCAAGAGCTTAACATCTCTCACTGAATTAGACTTGAGTCGAAACCAATTCGGTCCCAAGTTCCCATTGCTCTCAAATGTCTAGTGAGCATTGTCTTGAAGAACGACACCTTTTGTGCTAATATTCCAATGGGGCTGGCTTATGTTGATCAGTTCTAGAAGCTAGAACTGTGTATGAATCAATTAAACGGGAAAATACTGCCCTTTTTTCTTCCTGTCATTAGTTCACTTAGACTTGTCTAAAAATAGATTCAGCCAGTGAGGATAAGATTCATCGATATCTCTAGATATCTTTTGGTGGATGGGTTTGCTTTATTATGTAGTTTCTAATGCTTCGACACAAGTTGTATTGAATTCATGGAATTGTCTCAGTTCGGAGGATTGGGTTTTGAAGAAGGCGAGGGAGGGGGATCACAACTGATCAAAGAGAGATGGCTTTGGATATGAGTTTCGGTTTGGGGTTGAGGTGAGAGGGGGAAGGGCCGAGGGGGTTTGGAGTAGGGTTTTGGTGGATGATTTGGTGGGTTTTCTGAAGAAGTGGTAGTGGAAAAGTGAAGGAGAGAATTAAAAAAGAGACAATAGAGAGTGAAAAGATAAAGAGGGGTAATGTTGGAATATTAGAAAATTTCGATAGAATTTAACAGCAAAAGAGAGAATATTCCGTTTTGATTCTCTTCAACTAATAGAAAGGGGTAACCTAAGTTGGTTTGAGATGATTTGGAGGGTAAATTAGCAATTTACATGATTTGAGGGTAAATTTCTAAATATGAAAGATTTGAGGGGTATATATATCCACAAAAACCCTTAATCATTATACGTGCATATTCCCCCCCACAATATCTGCTGCATTTAATGGTTGGAACCTTTCTTTATTTTGATTCTGAGCAGGTTGTGATGCATGACACACCTTTGTGATGGTATTAACATTGTTATGCAATTTTCAGTATTTCTCATTATCCATATTCGTATTCCCTCCCGAAAAATCATAGTGATTTGTCTTAAGCTATTTAAAAATAATGCAACACACTAGGAACTTTGGTCAACCAGCCAGTTCTTATGGTGCACCTCCCTGCTTTGTCAAATTTGTTGATTTCTGGCTTAGTAAATCTTCCTTCCTCTCTTTTCCCCTCTATGTTCTCTGTGCTAAAAGTCAAATTTATTCATCTTAAAATTTTGACTTTCTATATTGATATCTATTTCTTCTGCTGTTTTTTATTTTTGTTTTTTGGTTTCTTTGGGGGAAGCGGGTGGGACCGTGTGGACGATTAGGTTCAACATAAATGTATTTCTTTTGGAAACTTCATACTTTTGTTTTGTTTAATTTTAAGATTGAAAGTTTATTAACTTCAGTATTCATGTATATCTTTTGCTGTGATATTTAGTGCACAGTGATAATCTTGATAGCTGAAATGGATAAGTTCTAAAAAGATTCTTATAAAAAGAGTACAATTGTGTAATGTGGGTATACTAATGCAAGCATAAAATTTGCTTTTCTGCTATTTTATCTATATACTTGGGACAAGGCAATCTTTATTATGCTATATTATTTTAGGGGTCTATTTCTCTTAGTTTTATGTTTCGGTTATTCTCTACAGTTTTTGGATTGTGGTTAATTTACTACTCCTTGAAACAGAGTGGTGATATTGAAGGTGATGTTCCCATGGCAAAGCGATTAAGGAGGATGTCATCTGATTCCCTTCAGGATGTTACTAGTGGTGAGGAGCTTTCTTTATATGCTACTGCTCCAAACAGTTCAGAATCAGCCCAGGTGAATTTATATGCTGCTGCTTCTGTTTTTTTCCTTTGTTTTTTTGGTTTGTGTTTCTCTTTGCATCTCATATCTTTTTTCTTCTTTACTTCAAAATTTTCTGTGCTTTCTTTGTGAAGAATTTCTTGCTATCGAACCTTCTCATTTTGTTAGTACGAGTCATGTTTCCTATTGAAACAAGGAATTTCATATACTAGACCAGCAATTTCTTATACATTCTTGGTGCAACCCACCTCACTAATTTCAGATGTTGTTTTGCTTGTACATTTTTTTTTCTTTTTTCTTTTAGGTGACTTATATGCAACTGTCCAGATTTTCTCCAAGATTTCAAGTTGACTGATATATCTGGGGCTTTATTTGCCTTTTTAACCAAACCTTACTACCCCTTTAAATGTTGATGTTTTAAAAAGCACATTGTTATCAACCCAGAATTCCAATCCCTTTGTCTTCTGTATGCATAACTCTTTTTATTTGCTTAGGGTCGTCGGATTAGCCTGATCTTTTCTGTAGTTTCTTGGGTTAACTCTGGACCCACCACTCAACTGTCCCCAGTTATTCTCAACATATTGGCGAGTGTCATCATCTTCCATATAGGGCTTCAAAAGGTGGTATACGGATGCTGGACTTACAGCTGTTGTTATAGGATAATTCTACTGGGATAAATGTGTATTCCAACTTTCCCCCATATCTAATACACAAGATTCGAGCACATCTTCTAAAATTGAATTGTCCTTTTTGATAGCCCATCAGTTTTCTAGTGTGCCATAGTTTCAAACTTGGCGCCCATAACTTTCTGTGAACTTTTCCAGAATCTTGACCTGAAACAAAAATCTTTTTCTGATACGATAAATTTAGGTGTGTGTGTGTGTGTGTGTGTGTGTGTGTGTGTGTGTGTGTGTGTGTGTGTGTGTGTGTGTGTGTGTGTGTATATATATATATATATATATATATATATATAGACTTGTGTCCTTCCAAAAGGATTTGAGCCCGAATCCTTCCAACTCAAATACAACTCTCCGACATTCGAATACAAGATCCACTCCGTTGAAGTTGATCTATATTATTTCAAGTATCTATAAATAAAAAATCAAGTGTTTTGAATACTTTTTGCCCATCCATCAAGCGGCGCAAAATAGACGGCCGAAAGTAGTGAGTTGGTTAGATCTATGTCGTTCGACATACAAATTCTCGATCCGGCCATTTGATTATGATCTAAACATTAAAAAACCCCTACAAACCACTTTTTGTTAGGTTTCAAATGTTCTACGCCGTTAAACTAACCAACTCACTATTTAGGCCATCTATTTTTCCCTACTTGATGCATTGGCAAAATGTATTCAAAACACTTGATTTTTGGTTTATAGATACTTGAAATAATATAGATCAATTTCAACGGAGTGGATCTTGTATTCAAATGTTGGATGTTGGTATTTGAGTGGGAAGGATTCGGCCTGGAATCCTTTTGGAAGGACACAAGTCCTCTCTCTCTCTCTCTCTCTCTCTCTCTCTCTCTCTATATATATATATATATATATATATATATATATATATATAAAAGCAAGCTTATCCATCGAATAAGTCATCCCATATGGTATGATATTAGCTGATGAGTTGGGCTATCACTATCCATGTTGTGGCCTTGAGGCATTCAAGGAAGCCCAGTATTAAACTGAGAGAGAGAGAGAGAGAGAGAGAGAGAGAGAGAGAGAGAGAGAGATTTGGTTTTTTTTTTTTGTAAATTTACCCAATAAAATAGCCACTGGTTACTGAAAGTGGAAAATGTGAATCGGGCTTACCCACCATGATTTACATTGGACGTTGTATTATACTTTTTTTCATCAATAATCTTACTAATTTTCATGTTTCCCTGTTTCAAATTGCAGAAGGTCTTCTCCTTTGCAGTTCGTGATTCATTGATTAACGTTGGTCCGCTAAAGGACTTCTCTTATGGTTTGAGGATAAATGCTGATCCAAATGCAACAGGAATTGCGAAGCAGAGCAACTATGAATTGGTCAGTATAGCAAGTTCCAAGTTTTATGCTCGCTTTTTTTTTGTGCTTATCACATCTCTCTGATTCTTAGTAAATAGATTGTTTTTAGAATAGATTGTTTCTATTCTAGGAAGGAGGTCCTAGTTTTCCCTCTATGTTTCATTTCTATCTCCTGGATTCTGTTACACCCTGAGAAAAAGGCATTTTTAGTTCTTTTGCATTAATTATTAATTTTATTAAGATAATGAAAACTGTCACTTGCGGAAGGGATCTATTATTTCCCAGAGTAACAGCATATTATTTTGTAGAATCACTTTTCAAATTCATGATTGTTTTTTTTCCATTAAGCTACGACCAATCTCATTACACATTTATCCAGACTGCTAGAGAGGTATATATTTTTGCTTGAGTTTCCATAAAGGTTGAAAGCTGATTGCACTGATTCTTCCGTTTGATCTATAAGACATTCAATGAGTACACACCTGCATAGTTAGCATAGAGTTTGTACATATTGCACCTATATGGGTGTCTCAGTCATTTAGTTACGAATCTAGTTTCTCAAGTTCCATGATGTGCCCTAGACTATTTAACATAGATCTTACAATAAGAAACTTTGCTAATATTTTGTACAATTTTTGTTTACTGTAGATTCTAATCTAGATTCATACAGATAAACTTTTATCTGATTTCATAAAAAGCTTTGGAAATCTTTTGTATGATTCCTGTTTACTTAAACTCTAACTGGGATGTACAAATAAATTTGATTATTTGACAATATTCACTTGCTCTCTTTTCTCCATCATTACTTTGGTTCTATAGTGATGAATGTCAACAAGGAGGTTTTCCCCCATTGGTCACTGACATATTATGAAACTATAATTTAATTAATTTACGCTCTATTTATTTTCTCAACGCATTTAAATGTTTTCTATACTGGTGGAAAAACTGAAATTGAAGTTCGAACCATCTCTATATCCTCTATTTGTTTCTTCTGTTTTGCAAAATCATGGTGATAATTGCATTTTCTTCACTGCATATTCTGTAAATATCTTCTAGTGCAGATCAGTGTTATCCTTTTAGCGTTATAGATTTTTCTGGTTCTTGTTTTATTTATGGCCTTTTCCTTGAGCTATTTAGTTTAGTTATTTTTTGCAGTATTTTTCATGTTCTATACATGTGGATCCATCTGAATTTTCATGATTCTGTCTCAGGTTTGCTGCTCTGGGCACGGAAAGAATGGTGCACTTTGTGTGCTTCAGCAATCAATACGACCTGAATTGATCACTGAGGTACACCCTTTATTAATTTATTTACTACATGACATGCTGCTTTGCTGTCTGTCCATGAAATTTTAGTAAATTGCCACAGCAGTACTCATAAATTTATTGTTGATTATTGATTATCTATTAATCTCAGTAATAAAAGGGTATGACTTGTTCTTTTGGCACATCACTGAACTCATTGGGTAATCCTTTATGAGCTACTGAAATTAGCATTGGCATGGGTGATTCCTGCTACAAAATCAAAATTAGAGACCAAACTTAAATTGAAATATTACTTTTAAGCACGTGAATCAATTGGTAGGCTTTTAAATCCAAATGCGCCCCTCACTGTGTAACAGATTAAGCAGTATCACTCAGGCAAGGGTTCACCTTTCTTGATTCCCTATTCCATTGTCTTTTACCGGCGTTTTTTCATTCCTTAGAGCCTTCTTTTTGCATTCTATATCCATCCTCTAATTCACAGTGTTTCTTACATTTGACTTGATGGTAGATGGGAAGTCACTGGTGAAAGAGCATAAACTGTCCTCAAGTTTTTTTTTTCTTGGCTACGATTTAAAGTGATATTTTACTCCAATTGTTATTCCTTTGCAAATATTCTGAGTGAGGTGTACAACTCCTTAGTAGGTAGTAGACATATTTGTCTACTGATCTGATCAAGGCTCACTTAAATAGTTGACAATGTAATAATTTTATAGGGAGGGTGTTAAATGTATTTGATATTTTCACCTCTTGTAATTTTGTCATCTTTGATGTTACTTTGCATGTTCAATGCATGGTTAGAAACATTAGACGTAGAATGGAAATAAAGTATGTTGAGGTCACTAAATAAAAATTAAGATTGTGTTCTGTTTTCTTAACGTATGTCGTCACTGATTTCCTTGTTTGCATCTATGAATTTTGTTTCATGTTATATTTATACAAAGTGGTTTTCACACCTTTTCAAGATTAACTAGTTCCCACTCCGTTTTTTTTTCTTTGCTAAATTTTTTTCTATGCAACCCTTGCAAACTTGGCAATTGCATAAGAATGGGCATTGACACTTATGACAACTTATGATACCATGGCCTAGACCTTTCTTTTCTTTCTTTTTCTGAATCTCTACCATATGGACGAATCTACACTCTTTGTTTTCTTTCACACTGTTGTAGTCGAATGATATAGGAAATTAAACAAAATAGCCTTGCTACCTGTATCCACTAATAGAGAAAACAACTTTCTATTTTCTTGAACTACGAATAGTGTGACATTTTTTCCTTCTTCTTTTCCCTTTAAAATTGCATTTTCTTTTGTAAATTATCACATAAATACCAACATATATCTTACATGGAAATGAAAGTTGGATGGTTTGATGACCTTCAAACAAATTCTGGATTTCAGTGCTCATTTCCTGCTCATATGTATCATATTTTCTTTGCTTCATTTTTGTAGTGATATTGAGTTATCGAGTTTTTTTTATTAAATTGTTTACTGCTGTTCTTTGATGCTTCACCTCTATGCATTTTACTGTTTATGTGGTTTCCATCTCAAGTAATTTGACTGTCGGATGTTATTGCAGGTTGAGTTACCTGGCTGCAAAGGAATTTGGACTGTGTACCATAAGAGTTCACGTAGCCATACGGTTGACTCTTCAAAGACAATGACAGAAGATGACGAATATCATGCATATTTGATTATAAGTTTGGAGACTCGTACGATGGTAATAACTGTTCCATTTCACATTCACTTATATGTTAAGAGGGCCTACAGTTCATATTATATTTATATGATATCTATCTTGATGGAAGGAAAACCTGGTAACAGTGAGCCTTCATCACTGCTGCTTTTTGCTAAGCTCTAACCAGCTTGCTGCTTCTTGCCCTCTAGAACATTTTTTAGCTATTATCATCTTCTGAAAGTGTATGCATAATTTTTTTTAATGAGATTTCCGAAATTCTAGAAGAACTGAAAAAATTGGGGACATAATTTCTATTAATTCTTCTTCATCTTCCCAAAGAAATCTGCTGCTCCGCACACAGTCACAACAAAAACTTTCATTGCAAAAGCTATTTTCTGACCACTGACAATCGAACTTATTGCTGGACAAGAACCCTTTCCGTTGCTAGCTTTGATTCCTTTCATCATCACCTCAGCTGTCTGATGTGTCCTGAGGTTCTGTCCACCCTTGAGACATGATTATTATTTGAGATCATATTCATATCCACGTTGCATAACTGAGCACTGTTTTCCTTTTTCCTACACATTTAAGGACATTCTAGGTGCAGTGTCTCACCTCAGCTAGTTGACAATATGGAGTTAAGTCTGTTTGCACTTGGTTACATTAGTTTCACTCATGATTCACTAAGAAGAAAAACTGACCAACGCCAACCATCTATTTGAATATCCTCTGGAGAAGTACCACCATCAGTTATGTTGAATTTGAAGAGAGAAGTATGGATGAGTATTACATTTGGACCTGGGGTTTAGTTAGGGTTTTCCTTGTTTTACATACAGCAACTACTGCTGTTTGCTAATCTTGTTTGGATTACCTACCAAATGCTTTCATTTTCTGGGTACCATCCATCATCCATAGCTCATCAAGTAAGTTTGTGATTTCATTGAATGTTTTAGTATGTTTTTGTACTTGTGTAATTCCTCTTTCTGGGGGCATGTGCTGCACATCACTAGAAAACCAGTGTGCTCTGCAACATGCTTCCTTGGAGTTTACTTTGAGACCAAAAGCTGTAAAACTATGTCTTCTTTAATCTTTGCCGTCTTTATGCAGCTTATTACATAATTCCCTACTATCACAAGGAAATTTCCTTCATGCTGAATTTATCTTTGATGCTAGCAGGAAGCCTGTCTTCTAATCCACGTTGTCCATCTGCGGTCTGTGTAAAATTGGAGGGCACAAAGTAGTATAATGTGTGATGCAGAACTAATTTTAAAATGGAAATAAAGATAAATTTTGATTAATTTGGGAATTAGCGCCCAGGTGATCTCTCACCTACTCTCACAAATCAGCATGCAAGAGATTTAATGAGCAATGCACATCAACATGCAAAGCGAAAGGGATTTTAATTGATTTCACCGACCCAATAGTCAAGTTGACTTTTTATAAGTCCCATATAAAAGGAATTCCCTCATTCTAACCGATGTGGGACTAAAAGTAAAATAACTGAGCCTACTAAATAGAGAAAGAGCCTAACAACAAGAAAATATCCGAATCCAATAAAAGTGAGTTGCGCCTCCTTCACACATAAGTTCTCCTTGTTCTCGAACTGGACGGATTCCCATCAGCTCTCCCTGATTTTGAAAAATTCGCCTCTGGAGAATGGCGATGGTGAAAGTCATGTAATAGCTATGGGTTGAGTTGCATGATCTTCTCGGCCTGTAACCAAGTGCAATCGGAATCAGGCTGTCCACGCCAACGGACCAAATAGTGATGGTAAATGCCGACAGCGGTGGAGACTGTCTTGTCTGTCAGAATACCCTCAATCTCCTCAGTGGAGGGTCTTCTCAGTGGAGGTGGTAATGGTCGGTGAACCAGGAATGGCTGGGGACTCTTGAAAGTCGATTCTGGCTCATCTAGTATGACGGTTGGATAAACCACTGGAGTATGGTAAAGAGTCAAGTCCTCGACATTGAACACTGGGCTGATTCCAAGATCACGGGGGATGTCGAGCTCGTAGGCATTAAAACCAAACCTCCTCAATACCCTGTAGGGACCCATACGCCGAGCATGGGCTTCTTCAAAGTTCCTGGTGGGAATCTCCCTGGATGCACTCAACCATTACCTCATCTCCAATACCAAATTCATGCAATCTCTTATGCGAATTTGCAGCAGAGTTATAGTGATCGTTGCTAATAGCAATTTACCTTTTGATACGCTCATGCAACTCATGCAAATGTTGTGCAAATGACTCAGTTGATACATTAGGGTGGTCACCCATAGACATCAGTAGGAGATCTATAGATTTCCTAGGTCAGTACCCTGTGACTACCTCACAAGGACATAGCCCAGTAGACCTGAACGAACTGTTATGCGCAAACTGAACTACAGGTAAGACCTCATCCCACGTAATCATCCTCTCACCTACTAAACAACGAAGCAAATCACCCAGACTACGGTTTACTATCTCACCTTAACCGTCAGTTTGAGAATGATATGCCGTAGAGAATTTAAGTGCATTCCCCATTTTCTTCCAAAGAGTTCGTCAAAAGTGGCTCGTGAAGCGAACATCCTTGTCAGAAACTATGGATTTAGGTAAACCATGTAAGCGCATTCTGTCTGAAAAATAGGTGTGCTACGTGCGAAGCATCTGCCGTCTTGCCACAAGGGTTAATTGACCCCATCTTCGAGAACCTATCAACCACCACAAGGACAAAATCATGTTTCCTAAGTGTGTGAGGGAGCCCTAAAATGAAATTATACTGAGATGCTCCTAAGGTGCATAGGAAAATTCCTCTGTTCAGTTTCCTACTCTTGGCAACTTGACACGCTTGGCAATGTGGTACAACTCTCGCAACATCACGCTTGATCCTAGGCCAACAAAATCGATTCTGTACCAAGGTGATGGTCTTGTCTCGGCCAAAGTGTCCCGCGACACCTCTGCATGCATTTTTCAAATCAAGTCATTCTGCAAAGAAGTGTTGGGAATGCATAATCGGGTGCCCCTGAATAGGAACCCATTAATAATGGTGAAATCTTCCACTAAAGTGGGCGGATCCTGAATTAAAGAAGCATAGATTTCGCCAAAGTCCCGACAAGTATGATAATATTGTATAAGACATTCAAAATCGATCACGGCTGCACTCAGTGCCTGTAACGGGCAAAGTCTCCTACTCAAAGCATCAGTTGTCTTGTTATCTACACCAGCGTGGTGTTTTGAGTACGAAGGTGCATTCCCAGATGAACTCAAACCATTTGATGTGTCGGTACTCTTCACGTTTCTGCGAGTTGATATAGCGAAGGGCGTGATGGTCTGAATACAGGACGAACTCAGCAGGTAGCAAATAGTGATGCCAATATCGTAAACTGCATAATCGCATAAAACTCCCTATCATAGACATCATAGCTCTGATACCAATTTGATGCAAACTAATTTTAAAATGAAAATAAAAATAAATTTTGATTAATTAGGAAAACAACACCTAGGTGATCTCTCTCCCTCTCACAAATCAACATGTAAGAGATGTAAAGAGCAGTGCAAATCAACATGCATAGCAAAAAGGGTTTTAAATTGATTTCTTTGAACTGTCTAACCCAATAGTTCAGTTGACTTTTTATAAGCCCCATACAAAATGAATTCTCTCATCCTAACCATGGGACTGAAAGTAAAATAACTGAGCCTACAAGGTAGAAAAAAGAACCTAACAACAAAGAAAATGACCTAATCTGTTTTAAATATCGGCCGAGTCGACCGAGATATCGTCCGATATCTCCTTTTTTGTCTGCTGCCGATACGAGATGGGAAAATCATTCGCCATATTGTTTGCAGAAAAAACGGCCGATATTTGAAATATCAATTGATATATTGCCTGATATCGGCTGATAAATCGCCCGATATGAAATAACTTATTTATTGCATGACTACGTTTAAATGTACATTATTTTTTACTGCTTTTACATGCACATTACATCATTCTTATTAGGTAAATGATATCTATGATACTAAATCAACTTTTAGTTATCAATATTTTTTATTATATATAGTGTCTGATATGAATGCCCGATAAGCGCGTATATCCCCGATATTTTCCCTGATATCTGATATCCGATATGAAAAACCTCCATCCTATACGATCCCGATATCCGATATTTAGAACCTTGCCTAATACAATAAAAGCGAGTTGCGCCTCTTGCGCACGTAAGTTCTGTAATCACCTATTGGGGGTTGAATAGGTGGCGAGCTAATCAAATGCGGAAATAAAAATTTTTGTACTAACTAAAACTTAACACAATGGATAACTAAAGAGTGAAACCGGATTTCAGGTGAAGGGCTCTAGAACTTATCCTCAAAATTTCTCTTGATTAAGAGTTAAGGTGCTTCAGTAGTTCTCTTGGTTCAAACAAGCATGTAAGAATAGACAAGAAATAAAATGCAAGAATCAAATAAACAATCTTAAACATGTATATCAATTAAGCACAATTAATATCAAACATATAAAGATATAAATAATATGAGCATGCAAAATATATAAACATAAATGAGTAAAGAGAGATGAGCAATCACAAACATAGGAGAATTATTTCGAGCTTCGAGCCACTTGCTCTACATCCCCACCTTCACGCAATGAAGGATTTTCACTATAATCGATCCCGCAAGATCACTCGGTGTTACAACACCTACAAGTTCTCTCAAAAACTCTCGGACCCGCAATCCCCTTACTCATTTCGCAAGAACAACACACGCGGACCCGCAAGTTCGCCGAGGCTGCAACCTCCAACTCCTCAAATATAAGGTAGAACACTTGGTGATTAACTTCTTGATCACAAACAAAACTCTTCTCACAAACAAGGATCCTATAGGATAGATTTAGCAATGAAAGGTCAGGTTTGTGTGAGTAAATTAGATATATTTGAAAGTGGAAAGTTCAAGAAATTTTTTTGAAAACTCAAGAGAACACTCTTGAAAATTATCTTTCGATATGGAATTGAACCTCTAAAACTTGTTGACAAACTCACTGGAATATTGGCAGGAAAGCACTAGAAAATGGTTGTGAAAAATCTTATGAAAATCTGGCCAAAAACCCATATATATAGGCCAAAATCAAAACTAGCCGTTAGGCTCAACTTAGACCAGATTTGGCCTGTCGTCGATCGGACGGTCGACCGCCAAGGTCATAAATATAACTGTTAGGTTGCCGGTCGACCGGGCGGTCGACGAGCCCAACTCTAGAGAGTAATGCTCTCTGGCGGTAGACCGGGTGGTCGACGGAAGCCCAAATAGAGAGCAATGTTTCTTTTGCGGTTGACCGGTTGGTCGACCGACATGCACAAGCATTTGCTTGTGCACGTCCAGTTGACCAGGCGGTACCTCAGCCAAAAACCCATTTTTCTATATTTTAAATATCTTTTTCAATCTAATTAATTTCAAATAAATCTCAATAAATTCTACAAAAATAAGTTCATCTAAATATATTAAAGTAGAAATATGTGATAAAAAATCAGCACATATTACAAACATGTGAACTTAATTTTGAGATATAAAATACATTTCTTGAAATAAAAAAATATATTTCAAATACTAAACTTGTAAATAGAAATTCTTGTTTTTTAAAGCTCTCATAAATACAAAAACAAGTTTCTCAAATACATTTGGTGCTCAATATAAATGGATAAATTCAATATACATATAAAATAATGTAAACTTATTTTTGACAATATATACTCATAAAAACAATTTTTGATAAAAATAGAACTTAACTCATCAAAATAAGTTTCTATGAACAAATCAAGCTTCAATATGTGTGGATAGAATCTAACACATATTCCAAACTATAAAACTTATTCTTTTGAGATATAAACCGTATAAGCACAAGATATGAGTTTAAAATACAAAATATAGAATCTTTTCCAAATCGATATTGTTAAACTCAATCTTCTTGAAAACCAAAACACCAAAACTTATGTGCAAGTGTACGTGTATAAGCTTGAGCAATCAAAACTAATTTATTCTTTACATAAATTCTAAACTTACAAACTCTTGACTCAAGTCTTCTTCTTGAATAAATCTTCTTTTCCATCTTGACTTGATCCAAACTTGATTTCGTCGAATTAGACTCCTTCTTGAGTACTTGATGCGATCTTTAAGCTTGAGCTCTTGAATCAGCGCATGCTAGCTTCAAAACTTGACTTTGAGTTTGTTGAAGGTAAACACCAACTAAGATCTTGATTGAATATCTGAAACTTAAATAAGACAAGATCATTAGTACTATAACTAAATGAGTTGGGCCTTTGGGCCAACAAGCTCTCCATGTTCCCGAACTGGACGGATTCCCATCGAGGTGGTTTTTAAATCAAAGAAACTGAATTGTGTATGTGTTATTGATGAGGGCAATTCTCGAAATATATAGGCACTACAATTACATAACAAGAAACTCCTAGTCCTAATACAACTAGGATTACAATCCTAATCCTAATACTATTGTTTAGCACCCCCTCGGAAACCCACAATGGATGGAACATTGTGAGTTTGATGATGAGTAGGGGAGGGAAAAAAAATAAAAATAAATATAAATAAACTGATAAAAATACCTGCTGAAAAATCTGAAAGTTGATGTCGATCCCACATGGGCACTCTTTGAAGACTAATAAACAGAAGAAGTATCTGGTTAGGTTGTCTTTTATGGTACCAATGGTGCTTTGCTTATGAGGATAGATAGAATTTTATGATTATCTACTGGCGCTTTCTTTCATTTTTTTTTTTTGGTTACGAAATTTGCTGAGAATGTATATGGAAGCCCTGTGAATTGCCTAGAAATCTGCTAATTTTGATTATTGTTGCGGGATTTATCTGTAAATTATAAGATTAGCAGCAGGGCTGAAGTTTATTTGAGCTTTCTATTTATGGTCATCTCAATTAATTATAGAACTACGGCTTCCATGAAATACTGAAATACATAACAAAATATCCATGCATAAAGTCTGCAACCATTGAAAGCTTGTTTTATGGACCTACATGTTTGCCTATATTTACGCGTATTGGTAGGCTAATTACACATGAGGGTTAGCATCTTTATATGGTAACATTATGCTGTTTCTCGATTTGTCCTTCTTGGAATGTAGGTTCTTGAGACTGCTGATGATTTGGGAGAGGTTACAGAAAGTGTTGACTACTATGTCCAAGGTAGTACAATTGCTGCGGGAAACTTATTTGGAAGGTAAACCATTTTTCAAATAATTGCAGTAGTAACTTCTATGATGATTCTGCAGCTATGTTTTTTGCTCAGCATTTGATACGTTTATAGAAAATTTCAGATCGCTATACAATAGAAACATCATCAAGTATAAACCAGTAGATTAGAATGCTCAACTCTCATTAAGATATATCCCCTCACATATTTCATTTATATGATTGCATGAACTTATGTTTTCTGTCTGCTTTTATTAACTAGACTTGGGCTTCTAATGCCATATACCATTCATACTGCTAGACTTGAATGGAATCTCTATTTCAATTAATGGACATTCTGTGATCACTTAATACTTCAGAATCACTTCTCCACATTATTCATCAGATTTGAATCTACGAACCACATTGTTCTTAATTTCTCATCATGATGAATGATTGGTCTTAAGTATATGGCCATTCTTTGGTAACTGGCTGTCACCTGCACTGTACTTTCATTTTTCTCACCGGATTACATTAGTTACTATATTTATTTTCATTCTGCTAATTCTAAATCTTTTAGATTCTAAAGCTTATCTCTGCCTTTTTGCTTTGGAAATTGTTTCTTCTTTGGTCAACTAATACAGTGGCATTTTGGGAGAAAAGACTATATATAATCAGATGAGAGGTGGAGGTGGGAGTGATCCTGGAGGACCTTGTCTGGCTGAAACCATACAACTTAACAGTTTAGCACTTCAATTTCAACATCTTTGCATGTCGAAGCAAACGCAGCATACTCATGTCCGTATGTCTGAGACATTCCAAGTTCAGTGGAATATGTTTGGAACTGCAAAAGTCTAGATAGGGCCCTGCCAGATGCTCCTCGGAACTGCCAGAAGTCCAGACAGAAGTCTCTGCCAAAACTTCTTCAAGTTAGAACTAACCTACTATAGGTGGGATCTCTATCCCGGAATTTGAGGATCGTTTTTGGGATGTTCCTTTTCAAAGGACAGCTTCCACTACTTATGAGTATTAGGAAACCACTTTACTGAATAGTGTAAGCTGATGGTTGTGGGGTAACATTGCATATTAAGCACATTTAACACACTGCAGCACTCGAACTATTTGGGAAATGTCGAAAGGCCTTCTGCATAAACATGGCTTGCTTCAATGATCAAGTTTAAATCTAGGGCCAGTTGAGACTCTTGTCTTTATTAGTGTTGATTATATCCTCAACTCTTATCACAACTTTAGAGTTTTGATGCAATGACATGCTTGAAGAAGGTTTTAGAGCTATCCAAGTCAGACTACCCGGGTGTGTATATAGCGAATTTGAAAAGAAAAAGATATTGCTATGCAAGCAGCTTGGGTTTCAGCCCACAAAAGGGAAACATAGGTGCAAGTGTTAGAATATTATTAGAGTGTGTAAGGGTATTCTTGTATTCCTCATCTATATAAAGGAGGTAACCCCAATGTAGAGTGATGCCGTTTATTCCCTAAAATCTAATATGGTATCAGAGCGATCCTTCTTTCATCATCACCTGCGCCTCCATCATCATCATCATCATCAACTTCCTAATCCTGATGGTATTTAATATTTTAATATTAAAAATAATATAATATTAAAATATTAAACTATTAATAAAGTTTAAATTGCTAAAACAATAATAAAATTAACTAAAATAATTAAATATTAAATATTAAAATATTTTTGAAAAAATATTTTTAAATTTTTAAATTTTAAAAACATTGAAATACTAAATATTATGATATTATTTAAAAATATAAATATTAAAATATAAAATATAAAAGATTAAATATTAAAATAATTTATAAAAATATTTAAAATAAAATTAATTATAAAAAATATTATCACAATATCAAATATTAATATTTTAATATCAAATATTTAAATTTCTTCTGCAGCACTCTGCAAGTGGGAAAATAGGAATGTAAAAGTGGGAAATCAGATTGGGAAAAAGTGGGATCCCACTTGCACTTTTACCGTCAAAACAAACGGTGGAAGTGAGAAAAGATTTTTCCCACTTGCACTTTTTCCTCCCTTTTCCTCAAAACAAACACGCCCTTAGGACCATCAGAAGGAATTTGAACTTGCGGTTTCTTACCCTTTACTTACTGGTCTAGACTTAGCTTTTGAGCAAGATTATAACTTTTAAGCCGTTCAGGATTTTCTTCAGTAAGCTTATCAGGTAGATTGTCAACATCAATTGATATAGTTTCCTCCTCTGCAAGATCAACATGTGAGCTCTTAGCCTGTATAATAGAACTCCCCTCTCCAACTTCTAACTGGCCACTGATGCATGAGGTATCTCTGCTGCAATCTGATCAACATGGGAATTTCATCGGGCTTAGTGGGTGAGTTGACAGCAACTCTAACATATGCTTTGAACTCCTCCCTTCAACTTCAATTTGAACTGTAGATGCCTGAATTTTTTCACAGGATCAGTATTAGGAGCATCAGCCCTTAGGCCGTTTACAGAATTACTCTGTTTGGCAGATTTGCCAGGTTCAACTTCTTCAGGCTGAGACTGCATCACAGGAGAGTGTGATGTTTCTCCTTGAACCCTATCAGCACCAGCATCTGAAATAATTTGAGCTGGTTGCTCTTTGCCTTCAAATATAGCGGGGACTTCATTGTTGCCAGCATCTCCCAAGCCTGCAGAGACAACAGAATTTCCATCTACAGGTCTCGTCTCTTTGGTCTTGTAAGCATCAGACTTTGAAGTAGTAACTTCTTTAGGCGAGCAAACTTCTTTCGTTGGACATTGTGAAGGCACATGCCAAAACTAGTACATTTAGATCACAGAGGAGGCACTCATTCATATTCAACCTTAATCTCATTCATATTCAACCTCATTCTGCAGAGAGTCACCCTCTTCAAGCTGCAAGTCGATGGAACTTTTGTGACAAAAACTCTAGCGTAAGATATTCTCTCATCGCTAGCAGTAGCTTTGTTCATGTACCATGGAATACTAATAACACTAGCATGCTTACTGGTAATGGAACATGAGGAGAGAAGATCTCTATCAAGACTTGTGCTTGCGGTCCACTTCTTCAAAATTATTTACACTCATCCTCTGAGCCAAACTGGAAGAAGAAAAAGTCATTCTCCCTTGATTGGATCTGTAAGGAACATGTTGGACGCCAAAGTCTAGTAAGACAGGCTTTCAAGTGATTGTAAAAGGGTCTATCTCCCAACACATACCCAGCCAAGGTGTTGCTCCCACTCTTGATATTTTGTTCAATCTCAGAATTTGAGATTTTTGCATATACCTTGCCATCTACAGATCTTGAGGGAGGAAAAAACTGAAGCTTGCAGTCTTTATCTAGTTTACGTGCAAGGGTGTAAATATCCTTCCATGAGGATGCTCACGCATCAAGAAAAAAATTCCAGGCATTGGAAGTTTTCGGCAGGAAACTTTGCGAGGGTTTTGAAGAGAGCCTGGTAGAAGGTCGCGAGGTTGAAACCTAGGATCTCATGTTGTAGCATTGATGACGGGTTGCAATTGGCTTTTGGATGGATTGCGGCTTCTGTAAAACACATACTTCCATCCCTCCGCATCCTTCTCTACGGGCGTGTTTGGATGTAAGGAATCACAGTGAAGTGAGGAAGTGGGGAAGTATAATTGCTCATTTCCCTATCTATCCAAACACCGGAAAAGGAAAATAAGAAAACCCCCATTTCCCTTTTTCATCTCTCTTTTACACAACCATTTTCTCACTTCCAGAGTGCTACAGTTAATTTTGTGGTCATGTAAATCTCATTTATAATAAGTTATAGCATAAAACAGTTAATTTTTTGGTCAAGTAAATCTCACTTGCATTCTAATTACAATCTATTTTTTATTTTTCTTAATTAATTTTTATTTTAATATTATTTTGCGGTCAACTTTGTGGTCAACTTTTCCACTTCCACTTTTCATTACCATCCAAACACCGGAAATGACAAAACATTTTCCAAACCACACTTCCCAACAATCATCCAAACACCAGAAAACTTACTACTCATTTCCCTTTTTCCTAAAGGAAATAAATCTTACTTCCTACTTCCTCACTTCACACCAATTCCTTAAATCCAAACAGACCCTACAGCATGGTGCGCAGCATGCATCAAAGAAGTGCTCTCCTTGGATGAGGGACCAGGGTCTCCTTCACGACCATTGGGACGCGAGGAGAACCAGAAACCCTAGCAGCCGCCGCCGCTATCCACCTATATAGCAGCAATTTCCATATACATGTATGGTGTGTGTGTATGTGCGCGCGCGCGTGCGCGTGTGTGCGTGCGTGACATGAAAAAATATGGATTTCTATCTCTCTTCATGGAAGCACATTTTACCTGTGTGTGTGTGTGTGTGTGTGTGACATGAAAAAATATGGATTTCTATCTTTCTTCATGGAAGCAGATTTTATCTATACCTGATGAGCGCCAATATGCAATGGGAGCCTTGGTCCCATTTTGTGGTTCCTTTAGAAAAGTGTTATAATGATGGGGGTGATGGGGAATATTTGTAATGGGTTTTGATGTCAATGTATAATTATTATTCTCTCTCTTTTCTTTAAGGTACACAGTATTTCTGTTTAACAGAGTAAATGAAATTGAGTTTCTTGCTCATTGACTGGTTCTGTGGCACTGTAACCTTAAGAGACCAAGGTTTTGAAATATCTGATATTTATGACCGATATCGATATTGCCGATGTGGGCCGGTATGACCTAAACAATACTGATATTGCCAATATGATGAGCCAAAACGTTTGATAAAGGCCGATATTGCTGATTCCAATAACAAAAACATACAGCAGTTACCGGTACCGATAGTACTGATTTCGAGTTTTCAAACCATCCTTACAACTATAATTTCATCTTTAGATTATGGATACTTGATCTGCTTGAGCTTCTGACTAGTGTAGGGCTAACTTGCTTGAAGAATTAGCTATGCATATATGTTCATGTTTGTACTGATTATGTGTTTTCCAGGCGCCGAGTTGTTCAGATTTTTGCACGTGGTGCTCGTATTCTTGATGGTTCTTACATGACACAAGAGTTGAGTTTTGTCGTGCATAATTCCGATTCAACTTCTAATTCAGAGCCTTCAACAGTATCATCTGTTTCCATAGCTGATCCCTATGTGTTACTAAAAATGACTGATGGGAGTATTCAGTTACTTGTTGGAGGTATTATCTATCTGTGTTTCCTAATATTAGTCTACTTCTTTCTTAAACGACTGTTCTCAGCATTTCTAGTATGTTATTGGCATTTTATTCATATGGCCCAGATTCTAGTGCAGCTGTATCTTTTTGATGTTTTCTTCATTGCTTCTTCAGACTGCCTCTTAGTGTTCCTATTATTCTAGTTAATAAGCAAAAACAAGTTAACATTTTTCTCGCATGTATTAAAAATTCTGAACCAACTTCAGCTTAGAACTTCTGAAGTGTCATTATCGTTCAGATGTCATATAATTTTTAAGATTGCTTGATTAGCTTCTAACTGGATATCTACGTAAGTTGTAAAATTTCTGTTCTTCATGTGATGTTTAGAGCATTATTGCGGGAAATCTGTATGGACATAACATTTCATTTTAATAGAGGAGCTTTTCTGTTATCTTATGCTCTTACATGTGCATTTCTTTCCTTGTCTAGTCTACAAAATGTGGTCATATAGGTGATATCAACCCCAAAAGGAAGACAAAATAAGTGTCAGGCAGAGTTAAGCATATTAACTAGCACTTAGGTTCGTTGCAAGCTCTCTCTCTCTCTCTCTCTCTCTCTCTCTCTCTCACTCTCTCTCTCTCTAACCCTTTACGTGGTACTGGTTGCAATCTCATATTTATCTGCGTGGGGTAGGAAAAGAGAAAAAGGGCCGGGGGTTGAGGGATTATGACCAGTGATGTGTTGTACCATATGTATAAGTGAATAATGTTTTGAAGTAATGTTTTTATTATCCACAATAGTGAATATGGTATTTTAACTATTATAGTCATGGTTTGAAATATCAGTTGATTCTGATACGATATTAACCCTCTGATATTAGCTCATATTGAGACTCATTATCAATATGGCCAATATTGATGATATTGATATTAAAATCATTACCCGATATCGACATTGATACCGAGATTTTAAACCATGATTATAACTAACTTGATGTGTAAAAGATATAATTTTATGGGGGCCATGAGTCAATACTCAATAGTTATCCTATCTGATTTTCATCATTTATATTCCAGATATATCATTGGCTGAAGTTGCTTTACTTCAGGTCATGTTTACGTGAGGATGGCAAATTAGGTGCTTGTCTTAAGCTTTGGTACAATGGTACTCACATTAGCCTCCCTGCAGTGGGCTAGGTGAACTTTGCAAGCAATCACAGTTCCATTCCCAAAAAACAGAGAAAAAATATGGGTCCATGTGTGTGTGTGTGTGTGTGTGTGTGTGTGTGTGTGTGTGTGTGTGAGTGCGCGCGCGCCAATTAGTGCAAATTCACAATGCTAATCTTTAAGTTAATAATTGAAGATTTTGAAGACAGTGAAGCTCCATTGTCATTCTACAAATGCAAGCTGATAGTCTCACACGGGATGTGCTATAAGGGTGCTTGGTATACACTACACAATTATTTCAATGAACTCAAGAATCAACCATACTTTGCATTTTGGTGGATGAACCAGGAAAAACTGTATAATTAAGCATGCTCGAGCTAGAGTAGTAGCGTGATGGGTGACCCTCTTGGAGGTGCTCGCTCAAGGCGTGATAAATGATTGGTTGTCACACACCAATTTTCAGATGTGTGAAATTAAGTGCAACACTAATTTTGAAGAACAGACAAGTGACATCGCACAAAGATGTGGTGGGGGTCACATCTTTGATCCGTGGAAGCCACCTCTAAAATTCTACATTGCCTGGTGAAATGTTACTATGGTGAGACATTATACCTTTAGCAGGCCAGTATGTTACAACCCCAAGTGCAAGCAAATTCTCTGGCAGGAGTTGTGTTAGAAGGGCGTTTGGTAAACAATAATTGCAATGAATTTAAGAATTATCTCTAGCTAGCAGTTTTAAAGGATGAACTATGGAAAAGCTCTTTAGTCAAGTGTGCTTGAGCATGAGTAGTATTAATTGGTTCATGTGAACCATTGAACACAAACCCCCCACACCCACCCACCCCACACACACACACACACACACAGAGAGACCGACACACACAGAGACACCCACCCACAAACATGCCTGTGCCAAAGGAAAAAATTTGTGCATTTCTATGTGGTGTTCCTGATCTAGATCGCTAAACCAATGAGCTCTTCTGATGTATGTATTATTCTCTAGTATTTAGTTTTATATTAGTAGACTTATTTGCACTTTTGGGGACTTGCTATGTTGCTCTAAAGGTTGGAGTTTACAACAACAACAACTAAGCCATTTATCCCAGGTATTTGGGGGTAGGTTACATGAATTAAAAGAGAGTTACTTCGGGTCGGCATATGGATTAGCTTTCTCCACTCATTCCTATCGAGCAGTATGCCTTCATTAAGGCCTTTAGCCTTTATATCTTGTCGTATCACCTCCATCCATGTTTTCTTCAGCCTTCCTTCGCTCTTTTTAACTTGATTATATAAGGTAATATTTTTTGAGTCAATATCGTACCTGTTGAGACCACACTGACAATCAAGCTTTGGCACCAACTCTTGTGCGACCAAGTCCTTGGTCGACGTTGCGGAGCCGTGAAAATGTGTGATACTTACAAAAGAAAACTAGTAAGCAAAGTAGTAATACCAAGACAAAAGATAAATAATATGAAGATTTAACGGGGTTCTGCCAAACCTGACCTATATCCACGGGGAGAGAATTTGAGAAAGTTATTAATAAACTTGGTGTAAGAGATCTATCCTTCTCCTTTCCCACAAGAGTATTCACCATTCTCTTGAATCCCTCAAGATTACAAGAGTATTCTTTCTCTCTTTGCACTATTACCTACCTCTCTCTTTGCATTGGCCTTCTATATTTTCTGTGTTACAATATACTAAGTTACAATCTTTATTTATGGAGTTTTACAATACAAACTCTATTCGAACTATGCGATTATCTTGGCTGTCGGATACTTGAAGAACTTGATCAATCCTTATAGGAGTTGATTTTCTTGATCTAGACTAATTCTAGACCCTTCAATCTTTAAAAATAAATCTTTTAATGCACATAATTTGAGTTCTATTCTGAATCTACCCGAAAAGAAACTTGAAGGTGCCCGAAAAGGAAACCTGAATTCAATTCTTGGTGTTTTTTGTTTGCTTTTCCAATTTTTTTTCCCTTCTCCAACTTTATTGGATCTTCTTTGACCATCATCTCCTCTTAAAAGCAAGGCATTTTCACAACAATTTCCACCTTGACGTACTTTTCAAGCTTTTAGTAAAATACATTGGAAATTTTGAAATCTTACCTTGATTCTTTTCTTGATTGTAACCGTACCATGAAGGCTTTATTCTTGCCCTCTCTCCCTAAGGCCTTTGGCTGATTCACTACCATGCCTTGGGCCTTCTCGGGGTTTGCCCGAGTGCACCCTTTCTTTTTCCTGCAACACTTTGATCCGATTCACGTTCCGTCACAGTATTTTTTGAAGCTCTACCTCGCGATGAGTTCCCTTCCAAGTTTGTCATTAAACTCTACCTTGAACTGTGTTTCCTTTCTTCAGCTTGTATATCCCTCAACACTTCTCTTCTTTTAAGATTTTCTTATCTCCGTGGCTAACCGTGATGACTCCGTGTTGCACTTGGATCTGACATCCCTTTGAGTCGAGCACCCCTATGGATGTTAGATTGTACCGTGCCTCCGGGACATATCAACTGCCTCCAAAGTACGCATCATCTCATCTCTACTTGTAACATTGACTGTCTCAGTGCGATGACCTTGCAAACCGAGCCATCCACTATCTTGACAGTCCCTTTCTCCTTTGCAACTAAGGAGTTGGACATCTCCTTCTGGGAACATACATGAACAGCACTATCAGAATTTAATATTCAGTCTTTATCTGTAGAAGTGTTATCTATGGAAGTTGTTAACGCATAGGTGTCCGATACACCCTCTGCTACGTCTACTTTCGCAATTTGCCCTTTCTTCTTCAACCACTGTTGTCGATGCTTACAGTCCTTCTTCCAATGAACTTCCCAGTGACAAAAGTGACATCTTCGACGAGCCTAAACTTTTCTTTCCTCCTTTTCATTTTCTTCCCATGACGTCCAAACCTAAACCTTCCAACTCATCTTGATTTGGCTTTTTCCTGATTTTGTTTGATAACAGAGTTGCCATACGTTCTCCAAGATGAGAGTTTTTTTCGTAGAGTATGGTGGTTACGATATGATCGTATGACTCCGGAAGCGAACTGAGAAGTATTAACACTTTGTCCTCCTCGTTGATTTTCACATCAACAGTCAGTAACTCACTGATGATTTTATTGAAGAAGTTTAGATGCTCCAACATCGCTGCCCCTTTCTTCATGCGTAGCCTATATATTTGTTTCTTCAAGTACAACTTGTTGGAGAGGCTGTTTGTCATATATAATGTTTCTAATCTTGTCCACAAACACCTGTAGTCATTTTTTCACCCATCACATTATACATGACCTCGTCTGCGAGACATAATTGGATCGTGCTTGCTTTTCAGCTACAACTCCTCAATCCTCGTTTGACACGCCCGCATGTTTTGCTGGCTTTCCCTGTAGGGTTTTGTGAAGACCATGTTGTGAAGACCATGTTGCACCAACAACGCCTTCATCCTCTTTTGCCATGGACCGAAGTTTTCTTTGCCATTGAATTTCTCAACTTCGAACTTCCTCACAAAAATTCCAATCTTTGACATATCGCTTTATTATTAATCTTAAGCTCTGATGCCAATTGTTGAGACCACACCAACACACCACGTTCAAGACCGTGATAGATGTTGCAGAAATGTGACAATATGTAATACTTACAAAAGGAAACTAGTAAAGAAAAGTAGCAATACTAAGATAAAAAAATAACATGATAATTTAATGTGGTTCGGCTAAATCCAACCTACATCCACAGAGAGAGAATTTGAGAGAGTTTTATTATAAACTTGGTACAAGAGATCTAACAATCCTTTCGATTTTCACAAGAGTATTCACCTTCCCCTTGAATCTCTCAAGAGTACCAGAGTACTCCTTTACTCTTTGCACCGTCACCTGCCTCTCTCTTTGCATTAGCTTACTATATTTTTTTCTGTTACAATATATTAGGTTACAATTTTTATTTATAGAGTTTACAATACAAATTCTATTCGAACAATGAGATGATCTTGGCTGTTAGATGCTTGAAGAACTTCATCGATCATTATAGAAGTTGATTTCCTTAATCTAGAATAATTTAGACCCTTCAATCTTTAAAAATAAATCCTTCAATGAATAGAATTTGAGTTTTGTTCGTAGTCCACAAGGAAACCTGAATGCACCCGAAAAGGAAACCTGAATTCAATTCTTGGGTGTTTTCTTTGTCTGCTTCTTTTTCAAGTTATTTTTCTTCTCCAACTTGATTGTATCTTCTTTGACCATCATTTCACCTTGAAAACAAGGCAATTTGACAACAGGACCAACGCTTACTTTTCTAGATATTGAAAGATGGAAGTTTCTATTATCATAATCCTTCGTTACTTCACTTGTCTTCAAATGTGTTTTATTGTCTCTCATTGTTCCGCATGCACACAAATAGTTCATGCATGATTATTAACCCTAGCAAATGCTCCAAAATGAACCATTACCCTGAATACTGATTTGATTGAGCCTACTCTTTCGTACTGCTTACTATTCAAAGTAGCAGGTCATGTTCCCCATACTGTACACCAAATAAGAGCATAACACAAATCTAGAGTAACATTGTACTTGCCTGAGTTACTCTCTAACACATTCTCTTTTTCTACTTACCTGCTAACGTATTTGCAATGCTTCTGAAGTGGTATTGTATTTGAAGCTATAAAAACTGTACTGCTTGTTAACTGATTCGGTAGATTAGCCATTTTGAAATACAGAAACTGAATATAAGGCTGTTGGGATAAGTTAAGTATGTTTTAGTTTCTCTCCTATCTTCCCAATTCTAGTTTTTTTTTGTTTACACTTAACACTTCAGTTATGTACCCAAAGTCATGTAAAACCAAAGTCATGTTTTACTTTTATACTGTTTGAGGAAAATGTTGGATGAAGTGGACAGTCTTTTCACTAATCTGGAATGTGCTGTTACCATAATGATATCAACATTGAGGTGGTGTACTTAGTAGGTACTGTTTTCAATATGACCATTTTTGTCAGATTCATTTCATAACTTACACAAACTGTCATGCAGATTCATCTTAACATTTAGCTGAGTATGATGAATACCTCCTTGAATCTGGTGCCACATTAATGATTGCAGAAGCCTGAATCATTGTTCTTTGTTGTCCAAAATTTATTTTTTGATGCTTCTAGCTTTATATCCATCCTAATGTTTGTATCTGTAACAACTATGTTACTCTAAGATCTAGAGCGTGACCAGATTTTATTGGGCTCTCTTGTCATTGAAGAATGGATGAGTCCTTGGGGTCGGTTGAAATCTGTTCAGTTTTCTTAGCCTAGTTTCGCCAGTGACTTGCCAATCTTTGCCTGCAAAGGTATTCATCGGTCTAGAGCTGTTGTTGTTGCATATATCATATAGTATCTTCGGTAAAAGTTGAGGCATTTAACATTTCTATACAACATGGTGTAATCACATGTTTACTTATAATTTTTTTATTATGTTGTCTATTGCTTTTCAGTTGCCAAGTACAAATATTTAGGATAAAGGCTTCATCACTTTTGTATGGTTATTGACTGATGGTGTAATTATCTAGTGACACATTTTCTCTGGGAGACATAGCAAAGGCCTAAAGGGATAATTCATAATTGAAACGTTTTGTCTTACGAATAGAAGCTGAGCTGGTTTAAGTGGCCACCAGAGAAAACCAAGGACATACAGAACACAAATTTACTTGAGAAAAACCGGTATTTAATAAATTATAGGGCAAAACTTGCGCTTCCAGCTTTGTATAAGTTCTTGTAATCCAGTTTCAGGAAGCAGGATGAGCAATTGGCGGTCCTTGCAGGTGGGACCCATAGATACAAACTCCAGAGGGTTTTATGAACTTAGATTTCTTCCTTGGTGGATTGGGTTTCTCTCAATAACATCTAATGGAGTCTGAAATTGGAAAGAATTTCAAGGGAGAATGACAAATAATTCTTTTTCTGGAAGCATGGAATAATAAGTAATGTTCAATTTTCAAAATCAAATCCTACATCATATTAATTCCTATTTATAGTGACTCCAATTAAAAGATGAGTATAAAATGAAACTATTCTAATCTTACTTAATAATACCAGCTTAATCCCTAGAAAGTTAAAATCAGAATAAACTCTCTAGAAGCTCCAAATCCAAACAAATATTTAAAGTTTAAACCTAAACTTATAGCTACCAAAATATTTCCTCCTTATCTAGATCTTCTCCTTTGGTGGTGCGTTGGGCTGGACAGTACACTTGCCATCCTCTCTGTGACGCGGGGGAACACGTGCCGCATGAATAGGATATGAATCAAATTTGAGTTTGATATTATTTCATTAGGAAGGGCAGTCTTATTTGTAGGCTTTTAGCTTAATCGAGTTGTCACTAGAGTTTTTTTTTTGGATCTAATATCAACCAATTAGGAACAAGTTTTATCTTCAATCAATCATGTCAATCTCTTTATCTAGCCTGACATGGGAGTGGCAAGCCACTTGACCATTCTATGCACTAGTAGTTATTTCATAACAGTGGTCCCTTTATCGAGGGAAATGAAGCTGGTGAATTTGGCTCATGTGCTGTCAATTCAAAGAAATCACTGGGCATCAAAATTTGTTGTATGTGTAGTTATTTTATCCTTGGTCTCCTATTTGCATATACTTATACGGGTACACTAGATCTTTATAATAAGCATATAGTTGTATGTGTTTCCGTGCTGTCCTTTTCTTATTAGCCTTTTGGTGTAATAGCTTTCCGGAAAGTGCGATGGACGTGCAAGCTATTCTTTTATTCTAAATTATCATGATATTTAGATTTCAGTTAAGATAGTAACTTCTATTCTAATTTTTTGATATAAATATCTTTAAATTAATCATTGTCATTGCGATAAGTTAGGTGCCATAAACATGATTGTTGAGTGCTGATTAAGATAAGATTATCATGAATAAGACTATATCATAATCTAAACAAGAATATCAGTTTATTCATGCTTATAAGTTCATCAGTTTTTCGTTGTTGTACAAAGATCATATCAAAAACTACTTTTTTTGTCACTCATGTTTTTCTTAATTTAGCTAGTCTTGTTGTCATTATTGACTACTGTTTCCTTGAGTACTGTTTCATCTTGATTTCTCTGTTTGCTGGATACTTGCATCCATTCTCCAATTACGATTATTTCATCTTCTGCAAACAATTAATTTTCGAATCCTTTTTTTTGCAGACCCATCCACCTGCACAGTCTCCATTAATGTCCCAGCTAGATTTGCAAGCTTAACAGACCCAATATCTTCCTGTACTCTTTATCATGACAAAGGACCAGAACCATGGCTCCACAAGGCAAGTAGTGACGCATGGCTTTCTACTGGAATCGCTGAGGCAATTGATGGAAGTGATGGATCATATCCTGATCAGGGTGACATATATTGTCTCGTTTGTTACGAAAGTGGTACACTTGAAATATTTGACGTACCAAATTTTAGGTCTGTTTTCTCTGTGGACAAATTCATATCTGGAAAATCCCATCTTGTGGATATATGTATTATTCCTCAAAAAGCAAAAACCAAGAGTTTTGATGAGGCAGTGAAGAAAGAACCTCCACAAAACTTGAAGGTGGTGGAACTGGTTATGCAAAGATGGTCTGGTCAACATAGTAGACCATTTCTTTTTGGAATATTGAATGATGGGACAATGCTGTGTTATCATGCTTACCTGTACGAGGGCCTGGACAATTTACCAAAAGTTGAGGATGCAGTGTCCCCACATAATTCAGGTGATATAAATAATACAAGCGCATCAAGATTGAGAAATCTTAGATTTTGCCGTGTGCATATAGACATCAATACACGAGAAGAGTCATCCAATATCACCACACGCCCAAGAATTACAATATTTAAGAATGTAGGTGGGTATCATGGTTTATTTCTTACTGGGTCAAGACCAGCTTGGTTTATGCTTTGCAGGGAACGGCTTCGAGTTCATCCACAGGTATCCATGCTTGATACTACTTTGCTCTTTTCCTCTCTTGTTTCAGATCGAAACAGAATGGTAAAGTGTTCATTTGATTTATGCTTTTATTGTGTTGTAAATGCCAATGTGTGATGACAAGCGAGCCTCAAGTGGCTTTTTGGAGCACGCCCATTATTTTTTGTACATTAAACATGTGTTTATTTGTGTATGCTCTAAACTTGATGTGCTTACGAATTTCAACAGAATATATCTGTATGTCTTATAAACTGAAGACAGAGAAAGTAAGTACACTTGACAACTGTGACATTTAAGAATGCTTCTGATTAGAGAATTTAGCATTTGCAAGTAAACATATTTAAACAAAGTACCAATATACTAAGGCGTGCTTGCCATCTTTTTAAATATCGTAGTTAGATAAGATTCCAATCACAATATCACTTTAGTTAACAATAACCCCCTCCCACTGGTTAAAATACAGACAACCATCCTCAACTATCAGTTACATACTTAAACGACTATTTTTGAACCTTGTCATTTTCTTTAAAGTTTTACTAGAAATCTATTTAGAAATATCGGAATTCATTAGTGGTGAAGAAGATGACATCAACCTTTGTATTCATAATTATTTTGATTGCATTTGTAAGATTTTTTTTAAGCTAAAGATGGAATTTAATTAGGTTATGTAACATTATACCCTTAGATCCATAATGTATAATAGCAATGGGCGGATGGATGCATGCATGCATGCACGCACATTTACACTATATTCTTTTTTTAGTCGGTGAGGGGGTGGGGAGGAATATTTGTATTTTAGCCATGTTGCAGGGTTTGCTGCTAACTAAGGTCAGGCGGCTATACTTAATTTGCTCCAGTGAAAATGTATGATAAGTGAAGGAATTACATTATTGGTTTCGTGCCTAATTTTTCCTATGTCACCTGCAATAGCAAAAAAGTAAAATCTTTGTCCAGATCTTGGTTCTTGTAAATGACTCCTCTTTGCCATTTACTTCCTAAAGGGCCTAAATTTGTCTACTCTACCTGATCATAGTAGCATATTGGTAACCTGAAGAGTCTTTATATTAATTCATTCTGGAACCATTTTTCAGGCATTTTCTAGTTGCCGGCTCATTCCAACAAATAAGTGGGTTCACAACTATAATTATTGATTGAGAACTAATTTTCTTTAAAAGTAAGATTGACTTAGTGGAAAGTAGTGGAATCAATTAAAATGGCTTGAAAGCCTAAAGATAATTGGTGGACTACATTTCCTGGACTCCACTGGGCAATTTAATGATAGTGGGGAATTGGTAGTAACATCTTCAGATTAGGAATTTGGTTTTGGTAATTCATTTATCCATTCATGGAGTGTTTTAGGACTAGTTTTGCTCATGAATTGGGATAGGCTACTATATAATTTGTCAAGTGGCATCTATCTTGGTAATTTGTACAAATAACTTCTATTTAATCATTTAGAGTAAAACACACTTTATGTGAAAGTTGGTAATAAGAGATTGACCTGACGTTTACCTCATCAAATACTTCTACTATCAGGTTGCTTTCTCATATGGAGTGCAACTCTCTAGTCTCTATGAGTATGTTTCCATTGTACGCAAATTTTATGTGACCTTATTAGTGGTGCCAATCCTCTATCGTTACTGCCAAGACCCTTCCTAGGACGAAAGTAGGCAATAAATGTGTGTTCCCCACGTAGCCTAGATTTATTGTTGCAAGGGAAGTTTTTTGCGATGATGGTTTTTCTTTTATAATTTCATTCGATTATTGTGCATCTCTCAAAAGTTACGATGTGCAACATGTGAATGTAAAATTTGTTGGTTAGACTATAAGGGTTTAGCTCTTATTGTGCATGACTTTGTCGGTAAGGAGTGAAACTAAAGTGGAACTATAGAGCAAATTGTTGGTGCATGTGATGTAATATCCTGCGTATCATGTTGTTTCTGCATGTCTATGAACCGTTGAACCTAATTTGTTTTGGGGAGTTTATAAAATCAATGATGTCAAGGAGATTGGAGTACAAATGAGAGTGGTTACGTGGTTATGAGATAAAGTGGATAAGATATCGTAAGGAATAGTAGGTGAGAGGAAGTGCAAGAACTGTAACGAGTAAAGGCAAAATTATTGTT
This sequence comes from Agave tequilana, assembly GCA_038442645.1. NCBI lineage: Eukaryota > Viridiplantae > Streptophyta > Magnoliopsida > Asparagales > Asparagaceae > Agave > Agave tequilana. The sequence continues at coordinate 36,421 of JAVJIF010005723.1, read as the reverse complement.
AGATTGGTTGATTCTACCTTTTAAAGTCCCTGCTACAATGCCACTGCACCAGAACTTTGAACATGTGGTGAGGGTTGAGGGTAATATATTTATATTCTAACATGCCCCCGCAGGTCGAATGTCTTTTGTGGACCGAAACATGAGTTATTGCGTAGTGGTATTCTTGTTTAAAATCCTCTGTTTAAATGGACGCCTGATGAGAATTGAATCTGGGTTACTCTGATTCCATATTAAAGTCCTTGCCATTATACCAGAGATCCGAAGTTGTGTTGAGGGTTGATGGTAATATATTTATATTCTAACACTACCAAGAAGCTTCCGGAGGGGCTTAGGTTCACGTCAACAGTTGGGAAAGAGAAGGGATGATTTGTTTGCGAGATGCAGATAGTGATAGTAGATTTATGCTTGTAGTCATAGATAAATATGTTGAGAAAGATTTTAAAAACTTAATAGTGAAATTCAAAGCAAACCTTGTTAGGAAATATTGCTAGTTATGGATGTGGCACTCAAGTTGCAATCCTGCACTTAGCAAAATGGTGAACCCATTGAGCCTCACATGACAAAAAGAGGCCAACTCTATACACTGCTAGATTGGTCATTCACAATGGTGAAGTGGAACTACATGCTAGTTGTCAATTATCCAAAAATGTAAACATGGTTGTTGGTTAAAAATATATATCAGTCAAACTCAACATTTAATGCTATGCACATGAATTTTTGGCAACAGAGGGAGGCTGCTACACAAACATGACTTGCTTGGAAAAGTATAATAAATTGGTATAAATAAACATAATTGGAATTGAAATTAATGAGGTTTGTGGCTTTGAACTTGGGACTTCTTGAAACCTGATATAAAGTAGTTCGTCCCAAAAGCTTAAGTTTGTGGGTTATGGGCTAACAGATGTATATTAAGCAAACTTAACGCTAATGATAGGATAGACGAGTGTTAATTATTATTTAGAAATTTAAAGGTCCACGTGTTTTTTATGTTTTGTATGGGAGTAATGTTTTACTAAAGGCCGGAATTAAGGGAAAAGGCTAGATGGTTTGAATGAGGTTGACTTTTCAAGGGGTTTGATCTTGAGGTTAATGGAGCATTATCAATTACAATTGACCACGGGACTATTTTTTCTTGCTCTATCTTGTGAAGGAGAAGGAGATGGATTCCAACCAATAACAAAGCACTTTCTGAAGATTATCCTAAGTTTCTTACGTGTGGTAAGGCGAACTTTGAGCCTGCAAGTCTTTTTAGAGTAGTCAGGTCAGACTTTAAAAATCCATGATGTTTTTTTTGCTTGAAGTGAGGCGGTTATTGAACCTGTAAATCTCTTTAGAATGGTCAGGGCAGACTGTAAAAACCCATGTTTTTTCCCTCTAAAGCAAGGTGGACATTGACAGTGCGAAATCTGTCCATGGAAAAGTATGTAGATATGTTCTATGAAATCCTTAAACTCTATCGAAGATGAGATCGTCATAGAAAAAGTGGCATCAATATTTTACGAGAAGAAATGGTCACTAACATATCCGTCAAAGGAGAGAAGTTTGCTGGCGGAAAAGCTGATCGGTGAGGATGGAGATGCCTTGCTGAACTAAGAAGTCATTGAAGAACCAGACGACGTGCTGGCCTGCGATTTCAGAGAAGGAAGCCGATGATCAAAGAAGAAAGCACAATGCACAGAGAGAGAGAGCAGAGTTAGATCCAGGTTGATCTGAACACGATTCTGAGTCTAAATCAGATTTGGATTGGGTCTAGTCTAGGTGAGAAGTGATAGCCCAGCCTGATTCGAATTCGGGTCTGATGTGAATTTGGGTTGAGTTTGGATTTTGACTGAACCAGTCAGAATCTGAGAAGGAAAAATTATTCGGTACCAACAAAACTCGCGATGAGAAAGAGACCAATCTTTGTTCAAAGAGTGCTCATCTTGAACCTGAGGGTGAAGATGAGGGCATGTCGTCAGCTATGGAGATGCTCTCATGGCGAGGTGCGTAGAAGAGACTACAGTGCGTTGTTCACTGATTGGTTGAGATGCTGCCGACAGTGAGTTGAGTCGGGGCTCTCACTGTTGATTGATGGCAGCAGGTAGGAGCAACAAGTTGATGATGAAGTCGAGGAGAAGTCTCCGTTGTGGTTGCCTGTTCACGAGTGTGAGGAATTCGGAGAGGAATTTGGATTCTTTGCATCCATGGAATTTGAGAAGTGTTCACATGAATGAGAAGGCCACATAGCATATGGGTACACGTGACTACGTGAGTCACTTATGAAGTTGGAGATTCTTTTGGATAATTAGGGCAAATTATGCTAAAGGCGAGATGAACTCACGAAGGACTAGATTTTTTTCCCTTTTCCCTCACTGACCAAGATAATTTGTAATTTGTATGTTAACCTTAATATACTGGCAAGAGAATCATAATTCTTTGACGAACATTCCTCAGGAGCCTGGTTGTGGATTCCAACTGTCTGATTGTACTGCTTAGTGTATGGTGTTGCCCTTGAAATGAAGGCAATGCAAAGTGCTGTGATTGGCATAGTGACTCTTGGATTCCCATCATAAGTTTCTTGCCTCAAGTTATATTTTATTTTACAGTATCTGCCTGTGGTTTCCTGGGCCTTAAGGGACGTGTTGGAATAGACGGATACTTTAATTTTTGCTCTCTTTGAATAGTTTGTAAAGCAACTGCTATAATTTTTCTCCATACCACGGTGTGTTAACTTGACCATATGTTTTTTTTTACCTTCTAAACATTGTTATTTCTTGAGCAGCTATGTGATGGCTCCATTGTCGCTTTACGGTTCTTCACAATGTAAATTGTAACCATGGATTGATATACGTCACATCACAGGTATTGATTTATTTTAATAGAATTTCTGGTTGCACCTTCTGTGACTTTTTTCAATGCAGAGATTGACACAGTTTCTTGCTTTTAGGGTTACTTGAAAATTTGCCAATTGCCAACTGTTTGTAGCTATGATAACTACTGGCCAGTGCAGAAGGTTGGTTCTGCTGTTTTCTGCTCCGTCTGTTAGTTCCACAGATACACATGATTTTTGAAGTTTAGGGAAAATATGTATTTAACCTTTGTTGCATTACAGATCCCTTTGAGGGGAACCCCACATCAGGTCACCTACTTTGCAGAAAAGAACCTGTATCCAGTCATATTATCAGTTCCTGTAAGTAGCTCTGTACTTGATGGCTTCTAAGCAGATGAAGGTTATGAAGGATATCTTCTTCACCGAGTTCATTAAATTATTCTGTTAAGAGCATAATATATCTATATGTGTGTGTTATGTAAAAGTCCAAATTATTATAAATGCTGTCCAAGAGATGTGATCTATTGATCTCTTTGATTCACAAAACCTGAACTTCTTCATATTCAGGGGGAAAGACTTTTGGACAATTAATGATAGAACAAACTGTTGAAATTATGTGTATATTCTCTCAAACGATACAAGTTCCCATTTTTTTAAATGTAAGCATGTCTAATGTTTCTTATCATGACGGTATAACATGATGGACAGCTTGTTAATAAAATTTCCTGATATAACATGTAACTGAGGATGTGGGAGATCTGGTGCCGTAGGAGGAATTCCTCTTATGGCATCCTAGGATCTGCATCTCCCTGTCTCAAATGCAAGATCCACAACATTCAAAATGATCTCCATGCATTAAAGCACACATGGATGAAAACTCAAAAGCTTAAGTATAGTTCACCTATGCCTCAAGTGGTTGCAAAATGAATGTTTTAATAGAACAAATGCGACCATTAGATCTATGGGTAAATGATATCTAAATCACGAGACCTTTTATGCTTCTATTTTAGGATACGAAGATCATGATGAATGGTTGGATCATGAAGTGAATATGTAGAGTTTTAGATGTGAGTAGGGGAAATATCCTCCAAGGGCACTGGACCTCCCATATTATAACCATATGTTAGTCTATTTTTATTTGTCGCTGTGAAATCCTTACGGAGTGTATTGCCATCAGATCTATTTCATATGTTTGGATTAAAATTGTGTTAATTCCCCCCTTCATGCTCTAATGGGATCTGTCTTTAAAATTTTTGTAGAATTATCAATTATGTATCTGAAACGTGCTTTGGATATTTGTTCCTCCCATGATTATTGGGGTGCTGACTGTGATTCCCATTTGGTCCTAGGAAGTCACGGTGTCCCCAGGGAAACAACTTATCAGCTCTATCGGCAAGCTTTATTTTTTATTTCTATCACTTTGTTAATTGTCAGGCAATATGCATGTGTTAGTTGAAGTCCGTACGACAGTCTTGTCTTTTCTCTGCTTTAGCCTTATGTTCACAATACTATGTGAAATTTCAGGCAATATGCATGTGTTAGTTGAAGTCCGTACAACAGTTGTGTCTTTTCTCTGCTCTAGTCTTATGTTTACAATATTATGTGAAATTTCTATTTGAAACAAGATAACGAAGAAAGATGAACAATGTGAGTTGAGAAAATGAAGCATATAAGTTCCTCTAATCATGAAATAAAGCAGTGATGACCATTATGATTGCATATGTTTGACCATCAATGGGAAGGACTGCAAATCATTCAAGGGTTAGTGGAAAACATGAAAATGTTGGGATGAAGCGCAACCATTGAAAAATGAGTTGTGTAACATGTTTTGAGAAAACCTATAGTAGATGTACTTGTGTTTGGTCAAGGAGGAGAGATGAATTTACTACAATAGCTGATGGCAGTTACATGTTGAGGTTGGAATAAACCTCAAGAAGAGAGTTCTTAGGCAATGATAATCAGTTTTTTAGTGTTTGCATTCTTTACCTACTTGTTATTAGTGGTGTTAGTCAAGGTTGTAAGACAACTCCATAAAAAGCACTGCATTATTTATTGACAGTCTTTTTTTATTGTTTTGAGAAGTCGATTATTTGCTTGTAGTGGATTCTAAGCAACTTTACTTTCCTGCTTGCAAATTGTGGTGAAAGTTTGCTCATGTCAATAAGAGAAGTGCATTTCACCTAAGTTAATTTGGTAACTATTCCTTTCCTACTCTTTGCGTGTTATTCTGTTCCGATTTTGGTACATGTCAACACTGAGCTTTTGTTAGGGCACAATTTCTCTAGCATTCAAGAATTGCCAGTTATGTCATAAGATATCTCTCCAATTCTTAGGTGGGTGGTATGCCAAAAAAAAGTTTACGCCTACCTATTAAAATACATGATCAGGCAATCATATTCGTGATCAAAACAGTTAATTGCCATCTATATACCCTAAAACCCATGTTGATTGAAAATCATGTGACTGAAAATTTCTATCCTACAAATCAAGCAAATAAAATCGGTCTTTTACACAGTTAATTGTCATTCATGTTAAAATCTTGAGATGCATAGCCTAGAAATTTTGATGCTCGTGATTTTTGATTCACATGAGTTTTAAGATTGTGAATCACAATTAATAATTCAAATTGTAAATATAAGTGGCCCACCGTGTATTTTAATACGTAGTTACAAACTCTTATTTACGCTCTACATGTAATACAACCTTTCCCCCGTACATATGTGTATGTGCGTCTATATTATATATATATTTAAATAGTAAAATTATTTTTATTAATCAAAAAGAGAATACAAAATAGTACATTGAATCCAAACCTCTATAATAGCTCTCTCACATGAGAACTTAATCACTCAATATGACTATTAAATAACTTAAACTAACTCGAAAAATCATCATAAAGTAGCCATTAACACATTAAAGAATAGCTTCGTGACTCGCCTGAAAGAAGCACAATCCATCTCGCAAGATCTGCTACCAAAAAGAGAATATAAGACACATAGAACATCTGTTTTCTTGTATATCATTGTCTCTTGTATATCATTAACTTACAAACCTGAAAGCTGGATGCACTGATCGAAAATCGATTCTTTTGTAGGTCTTAGACTAATCAATTCAGAGCAAAGATAACAAAAATATATGACCGACCCTCTTGTAGATCCAAATCCTAGGTGGATATCAGATACTGATTGGGAGATTTCACTCTCCTGTTTTAAATACCGCAAGTGCATCGTTGATCAGTTGTAGCACTTGAGGGTTGATCCACAGGCATAGGTGGTTCTTATAGTTTCAACACTATTTAGGCGAATTGATCAAAAAAGTTTTTTGAGTTTTGATTTTTAACTAATAATTAACCTAGAAAAAGTCAAGCATATAGTATTGAATCTCTCAAACTAGCGTCATGTGGTCAATCTCTGTCTCTCTATCAGTCGGTTGTCAGTCACCAAAGCTCTACTGCTAACATGCAAATTAAGTCTGAATGCTAGATCTAAGCACACGGATTATCTAGCTATATGATTCATCAAAAGTAAATTAACTAAATTAAACAAACAGCAAAAAAAACGATAAAATTCTAAGCACGGATCATTAACTTGAGATACATAACTTGTCAAATCTCTAATTATTTTAGAAATTAATTTTCTAAAAGTGGTATGTCAATTAGTGTCCATACAGCATGGTTCAAAGACTCGGCCGAGTCGGAGACGAGTCGGCCGAGTCGTATCCGTCTCGGCCCGCTCCGAGGCGAGTCCGAGTCACGAGTCGGTCGAATCAACTCAGAGGAGACCGACTCGGCCGAGAATCGGAGTTGACTCGGTCGACTCGGCATTATGATGATGATTTTGTACCTCGTCGCAATTCAATGTGAAAATAACTACATTAGCATGTATTTATGAATATAGTTTGTGCAATCTATACTATATTGTGCATGTATTTTGATATGCTTCTACCGACGACGCGTGTATTTATACTTTCGCTTTATGTTTAGTGTGTTAGGTGATATATTTTGGATATGTAATACATGAATGTGGATATCTACATCTTTTAAAGATTTGTCGTGATTTTTTCAGAATTTTTTGAGCTTTCTATGTAGCGTTTTGCGCGTATCGCCCGATACCGATCCGAGTCACCGAGACCGATCCGTCTCAGTGCCCGCCGAGTCGGCGGCCGAGACCGCGACTGTGAACCATGCCATACAGTCCTAGTTAGGAGATGTATCGTTGACCACACGAAATTTTAGCCTAAATTCATCTCCTCTAGATATTTGGGAGAGTCTGGCTAATCATGATCAAGCTATAAATAAATAAAGCATAATCAAATTATACAGGTATTTAAATAACTACATTATTAAACTATCAACAATAACTAACAAAACTAATTAACTAAATTAATTAATTACCTTTAAAAACCATGCTGACCGTGTTGCATAGTGCCGTGGACCCCACCTAATGTGCTGGATTCTGTAGCAGCCATGACTGATAGCAAATAAAAAATAAAAAACAAAACCTGGCTCTTAAGTACAGCCTCAATCAATTGAAAGGAGCAATCAAAGAAGGAAAAATATTTTTTATTAAAGGAATTTCGGCTGAAAAGAGTCACCACAACGAGTACAGGAGGAAAAAAAATACAAAACCTAGAAGAAAAAAACTCCCTCGCTGCTGGTGCAATGAATCCCCCTTTTACATCATAAGGGAATTTTTCCCAAAAAAAAACCAATCACAGTTTTCAACCCCAGGTCAAATCTGAATAAAGAATTGGATAAAGAAAATTAATAACATTCAGCCCCCAAACTTTCCAAAATTGCATTCAGCTCCATTTAAATCACAGCAAGAGAACTTCTTTGGCTTCTATGGGCAGTCAGATGACCGAATTAGTAAAGACTCTCAACATGAAAGTTGTAGATTTTCGAGTTCTCTTACCGTAGACACCTTAGATGACCTCATTTGAAATTTTATAGAAGAAGTTATGGTCAAAACACCATAACGTGCTCAAAAAGTAACCATCAATCTTTATAAATTGTGTGCTTTCAATGCTTAAAGTGACTGGATTCTTCTTTCTCTGTTTCATCTTTTTCCTTGTACCTGTTTGCTGCAAATACACTCAAGCACACTCGAGTAGAATTATTTATATACAAAATATAGATAATTAGGAGTATTAAAAATGATATAAAACAATGTCAATCAAAAACCCTCGCACCTATCTTTTTCTAGTGTTTGAGCAAAACTAACAAAATAAAAACTAAACAAATTTAACTCACTTTTGTAGGAATCACAGTTGCATTTAACACGTGCAACAAGCCATTAAACCCCTAAATTACCCTTCGAGAACGAGTTTTGTCTCGTGACGGTTTGCTGTGAATATACCCACAAAATTCAAGAAGGACTAAGATTAAGAAATAAACAACAGAAAAAAGGATAACCAAAAATAAAAAGAAAATCATTTTTTATCTACATAAGTTAACTAGTTAGCATGATCATAAGCAATGTTTAAAATAACGATAACGTAATGATAACGTTTTTCTTCTGTTATGTTAACATAAGTTATAACGCAACGAATAACATAGGTTACACAATTTAATATTTATTTAATAAAAATAAATATATATACTACATTTAAGATTTTTTTATATAAATAGGAAAATAATTTAAAAAAATATCAAAACAGTATATAACACATTTAGCAAGTTTCACAACAATTTTTAATAAGTATTACAATAATTTTTCACATTCATAAGTTATAATTCATAATTCCATCTACACAAATAGTAATGTGATTCGCATATTTCATTATAAATTCATAATTTTTAGCCATGTTATTCAATCTACACAGACTCATAATTCAATCTACAATAATTCATGATTCAATTATAATTCATATTTTTTACTAATGTTATTCATTATAATTCATAATTCAATCTATAATATGCTATTCAATTATACCCCCAGTGTTATTCACTCTTTCCGATATGTTACCCCCGATCTCTCTGCTCTCTCTTCACGATCTCTCTCTGCTTTCTCTTTCCCAATCTCAGAGAGGGTGATCGGGGCGAGAAAGCAGAGAGAGATCGGGAGGGAGAGATCCGGGGGGAGATTGGAGAAAGAGAGGAGAGTTGGGGGGGGAGAGCTTACCTGTGATTGGAGATGGAGAACCACCGCTTGGAGACGACGCTAGCGAGAACCGCTACGACGGATAACCGCCAGAGGTAGGTCTTTTTCTTTTGTTGTCGATCGGAGGTATGTCTTCTTATCGGTGCCGACGAGGACACGACGATAAGGTTGCAGAGAGGACAAGCGAGCGAGCGAATTTGGGGAATTTTTTGCCCTAGATCGGGAGAATAGGGGGTTAAAAAAGTCGACTTGCACCGTAACGTAGGTTACGGTGCGTTACATTAATAACGTAACGCAATGTAAGTTACGAGCAAAATAACCATAGTTATCAAACATTGCGATTTTTAGACCTGTTACATAACGATTGGTCAGTGTTATGTTATATAACGAGTTATAATGGGTTATAAAACGAGTTTTTTAAAACACTGATCATAAGTCTCAAAGAGTTTCATTTTTTAGATTAATCTTAACTCAAGAAATCATATTGTTTATAAAATAAAAGTTTGAATCTTAAACTTTACACCACCTATCTTAAGTCTTTGATCCTATGCTCCCCGTGATCGTGATGTAGTTCTTAAGCTAGAGAATTTTTGACTCTTAACTTTTATACTTTTTTTTGTAATTATAATTTTTTTAATCAACACCTAACTATCTTTCGTGTAAATATCAAGGCTTTCTGAGGCGAAGGTAGGGGTGGCAATTGGGTCGGGTCGACTCGACCCGATTACTACTTCAGTAATCGGGTCGGGTCGACCCGACCCGATTATTATATGGGTCAAAAATTCAGACCCTGACCCGACCCATTCTTAGTCGGGTCGACCCATTCTTAGTCAGGTCGACCCAACCCGACCCATTTGACCCGATTATTAAATTTTAAATACAATTTCTTTACACTTTATTACCAAATTGTTGGGTGGTATAGTTAGGCATCACACTAAACTCCACACACTAGAGGCCACGGGTTCAATACTGGTCTTACGCATATTTTTTGACAATTTGATTTAAGTAAAGGCGAGGAGGCGGGGGCGGCAGAGGAGGAGATCAAGGGGAGGAGGCCGAGGAGGAGAGAATAATCAGGTCTGGCGGGTTCGGGTCGACCCGACCCATTTAATAATCGGGTCAGAGACCCGATTACGACCCAAACCCGATTAGCCTAAACCCAGACCCGCTAACTTCGGGTCTGGTCCGGTCAGGTTTGGCGGGTCGCGACTCGTCTGCCACCCCTAGGCCAAGGCACCTAATTAATTAATCAAAATTGTTAGGTTTTTAACGCATCTTATCCTATTAGGCGTTCTCAGCTACCCATGTAATTAGTTTTAGGTCAATGTTCCCAAATCAGATGGTTTTAGGGCATTAAGTGTAGAGATACTTCTGCAGACTTAATTGCTCGAGCAACTGAGGTCACAAAACAAACTTATTTTTGGTTGTACCATTTTTTCGAAGCATTCCTGTTGTATTCAATATCCCAAGCCTGTGAACTAATAGTGTAAGTGTTATTGGGGAAATAATCACTTAAACTAAGTTTAGATGATTTCTCAATTTGTGGATTATACTTTTTTATTTTAAGACTCTAGAACTCTCTCATATCGATTTTACCTTTAAAATTTTCTCATGGATACTAATTCACTTACATACTAGCTAGCTATTTGTAGATCTTTTTCAATTTTCTTTAAATGAGGACTCCAAAAGACCTAAAAAGGAAAGAAAATAGAACAGAAACCGTAAAATCAAAATAAAATAAAAAGACTCCTAAAAAATGTGAATCTCCCCTCATGCCTAAATTATGTCATGTCCTCATGCACACAAATGAAGCCAAAGATAAACACCAAGTAATACACTTACAAACACATGTACATGATCATGATAATCCTGCAATCCCAGCACATAAGAATAACAATGAAAGTATAACAGTATGCTAGAATTTGAAATTGCTCACAGTGCACTGAGGAATCCTGCGGTAGAAGCAACTAAAAAACCACTCCCTGTGTGCATCCTCGTTTATCTTGTATCACTTACAAATAACTTGGCATATAGGTCAGAAAAAGAGAGAAATAAAAGACCCATTACAACTGACTCACTAGGACTGAAAGAGAAATAAAATAAGTATATGGATGTAAAACTCACCGTCTCCCCCATACTTAGATCTTTTTAGGTCTATTCCCTCTAGCTCGCTTCCCATCATTCTAATGAGTTTTCTTCAATGGTGAAATTAGAGATGTCAATCTTTTTGTCTTCTTTGATATTATAAAACAAGATGTATGTTCAACACGCATCCGGTATGACAGTTCATGTATGCTTGGATATTTTACCTTCTAGAACCTATACAAACTTTTATACATATGACATATTTTATACATTTTTAAAACAAAACTTTTATGCTTTTTACGCTGAACAAACATGTATGTTATTTTCCTTTCATTTTTCATGTTAGACTAGTAATTAAATATTAAAAAGATACTAGTTTATATTAAAATGTAATAAATTTATAAGGAGAAGCTACTGCTTGCTAAATTGGATTCATGACACTAGGGCTCACAAATATAATGAACTTAATATATGTTTCTCTATAGAAGTGATATACCTCAACCTCATCATTAAGAAGATGAAGAAAATGAAAGGCCATGGTTTATCACCTATATAAGCCATTGAAGTTATGGAATGTAAATTGTTTCTATATGCAAAGATGAAGAAAGTGAACGACCGTGATTTATTGCCCATGTAAAGCCATCCAAAATGTGAAAAATCATATTTTGGCTAAATTATCAAAAATCCATGTGTATTATTTGTTTTAAAGTTTTAATGCATACTAGTTTTTTGGGCTAATGCGCAACATGTTCAATTTTAAAATATTTGTCTCATTTTTATTTCAATAATAAGACCATATAAATTTTAGGTATTCAAATCTTATTAAAATTAATGAAATATTTCATTTTATGTTTATCATTTCTGCAGTGTTTTAGATGAAAAATAAATTTAGAAAGTCTATTCAATAGATTTTGATATGCTAACTAGATTGATATTTTAATTTAATATGCAATTCTTTTTAAAATTTATCAGACTAAAAGTCTAACTAATTAGCAATGATATTAAAAAATATATGGAGGAGAATTTTCATAAATTGTTTCATAAGGAGCAAAAAATAAGGACCTAACGTTGAAATAATTTGTTGTGAGGAAATTAAACTTAGCGAAGTTGAAGATGCCGTAAAGAAAATGAAAGTCAGAAGAGTTATAAGAACTGACGATATTTCTGTTGAAGCTTGGAATTGTTTAGAATATGCATACTTACTATTGTTAATTAAGTTATTCAATAAAATTATAATATGAAAATGTTGGGTGAATGGAGAACTACCACTTTAGTACCGATATTGAAAATATAGGGGAGAGACAAAGTTTGAGCTATCATGGAATCAAGCTTATGAGCGATAAAGTGAATTTGGAAGCAGTTTATCAAGCAAAGTCTTGAGAAACGAAATGTCTCTTTCTTAAAACCGATTTGGTTTCATGCCAAAGAGGTTTATTATGGAAGTTCTTACTTACTAAGGGAGTTGATAGAGTGATACCAGGAAAAGAAAAGAAGTATCTATTAGGTATACTGATGGAGTGTACTGCAAAAAGAAAAGCAAAAGATGTTCAACTTCTGTGTGCACCAGGCTCTGACCTATTCTTCGAAAGACATTCATATTAGGTATGTGGATGTGATTAAAGACATATATGGTTGTGCACTAAATAGGGTGAGAACAATTGGAAGGGAGATAAAGCTAATCACTATCACCATAGGCTTACACTAAGGACCTGTTTGGTTAAGGGTAGAAGTGAGGAATTGAGGAAGTGGTAATAATTCTCTTGGGAACTTGGGAATTGGTTAATAAGTTTTTCGGTGTTTGGATGTTGTTGGGAAGTGTGGTTTGGAAAATGTTTTATTTTTTTCCGGTGTTTGGATGATAATGTGAAAGTGAAAGTGGAAAAGTTGACCACAAAGTTGACCGTAAAATAATATTAAAATAAAAATTAATTAAGAAAAATAAAAAATAGACTGTAATTAGAATGCAAGTGAGATTTATATGATCAAAAAATTAACTGTTTTGTGTTACAACTTATTACAAATGAGATTTAGATGACCACAAAATTAACTGTAGCACTCTGGAAGTGAAGAAATGATTGTGTAAAAGAAAAAAGAGAGAAGGAAAAGAGGTTTTCTTATTTTCCTTTTCCCGTGTTTGGATAGATAAGAAAGTGAGCAATTATATTTCCCTATTTCCTTACTTCCGCCCACTTCCTTGCAACCAAACAGCTCCTAAGAATCAACAATAAATTCTTATTCTTTACACTATTGATGGATGAGCTTGCCACATACATTCAGAATGGATTTCCATTGTATTTGTTATTTGTTGGTGATATAGTAGTTGATGAGACTATGAAGGAAGAAGTTCCGAAGTAGAGAATTAGAGGACCAATATGGATTTATAGGATTTAGAATTATTAGAATAAAACGAAAAACAGAACATCATGTAACTTTAGCAAAATGTGAGAAGGAATGAGCATATTTTACATATACATGCCAAGAAATACCTTGGTTTTCCCGTCTCATTATTCAGGATTAATCATTAATCAACATCGTTCGATCAAGATGTGTGATTCATAGAATTATAGTGGGATGGTTAAAGTAGAGAAATGCTTATGGGGTTTTATTTGATCATAGAAAACCCCATTGTTCTAAATGTCGACTGAAATTTCAAAATTTCGGCCGAAAATTTTGAATTTGCAGTTGGCCAACACAACATCAGCATCCCCATTTCGAATTTTGAAATGGGGTATATGTTGGCGAAATTTCGGCCCATTTTGGGCTTTCAAAATATCAGTCGACATTGAAAGGGGTGGATTTTGGGTCGGTTTCGAAATCTGACTCGATAGAGGGATAAAATTCCTAGATCCTCAAATCATCCTGTTCCCACGATCGCAGCCTCTCTAATCTAAAAAGAAGAAGACCTATCTCTCATCATCGTCGTCCACTCTCTTCCGACCGCAATCTGTCATTTTCCCCCTAACTCTCACCTGATCGCTCTCTCTCTCCCTCTCCATCCTTCGTGGTGGTTAAGGAAGAAGAAGAGCCTAGGAAGAAGACGACCTACCTCCTGTAGTTCTCGTCGTAGCCATCCAGTCGTCTTATCGTCCAGTTGAAGTCCTCTCATCGTCATCCAGAAGAAGAAGCAATCCTCACGTCGTCGTCGTCCAGTCGAAGCGTCGTCGTCCTCTCATAGTCCTCGTCACTGTTGAAGGTCGTCGTCGTTGTCATCGTCGATCCAGAGGTAATTTTATAGATCTCTGCTCTCTCTTTCTCCATCTCTGTTTTTCTACTCTCTCTCTCTTCCTACTCTCTAACTCTCTCGATCTCTCTGCTCTCTCTTTCCATCTCTCCCCTTTGCTCTCTAACTCTAACTCTCTCTCTCTCTCTCTCTCTTCATCTCTCCCTTCTCTCTAACTCTCTCGATTTCTCTCTGCACTCTATCTGAGAGAGATCGAAAGTTAGAGCAGAGGGGGAGAGATGGAGAGAGAGAAAGCTGTGGGGTTAATTATCCTTGAATTTATATATTTTCAATTTTGTGATTTTAGGTTTTAAAATTTCAATTTTTAGGAATTGTGCAGTGTTGTATGTGTGCGTATGATAACTGATGCTTTGATTTTGATCCTCTCTTTTTCTTGTTTTCTGTGCATAAAATCTTTATCATAATCGATCAAATTCTTGATTTGTTGCATTAATGCAGAACTATGTGCGTAGCAGATAAATTTTCAAGTTCTATGATTTTATATTTTAAATTTTCAATTGTTACAAATTATGTAGTGTTGTATGTGTGTGTGTAACGTAGCTGATGCGTTGATTTTGAACAAATGTTCCTGGAATTGATATATATATATATATATATATATATATATATATATATATATATATATATATATATATATATATGAACTCTGAAATTGACACCAAAACTGGGCAAATACCCCTGAAATTTCCTTGATATCCGCAATCCGACATTACATTTTGCCTTCCGACATTAGGCCGACATCCGAAGAGAAAGTTTATAGTATGACCAGTCGACATCCAACTCTACAGGTCAGAATGTTAGATAGTTAACAAACAACATTTCCATAAATGAGTGTAGTAGCTTAGATGGATGAGTGAAAATATATTAAAAGATGAGAAGTAAGGATGTAAGTAAGATGTTGAGGTTGCTCCTTTTGAGGAATGAGGATACAATGAGGAAGAATATATTGAGATAGTTTTTGATTGGGCAGCAGAAGCCGATAATTAAGTGCACCAATTAATAAAAACGATAAGATCATAGTTAACGGAGCAATTACAATAGAGAGGCTTAAATGAATTTGGATTAGATGAAGTTAAAAAGGATGTGATAGAGCTTCATTTAACTATGGAGTTAAATGGAATAAAAGGATTCATGTATCTAAACAAATAGTTGGGGATAAAGGCTTTGTTGTTGTTGTAATTAATTCTAGTTAGATGGTATTGTAGTTGGAATTGTTAACAAGATGAAATCTTAGCTTGCTAGTTAATTGGAATTTTAATTGGATACATAATTTTTAATACATGGTGTGTCATTTTCCTATTCTCGAACCAATACTTTATCAAGAAACATATATTGTTAAAAATAATATTACTTTATATTGTATTGATATAAACTAAGTTTGACTATAAAACGATATTGACCTATAACGTAAAAGGCTCAAATTCTGGGGGTTAATTATAAAATATTTGATTAAGAATCTCGAAAAGGAGCACATGAGAACTCGAATTAAAAAGTTGCAAGGGTTGGTTTCCCAAAAGCAAATTCTATGCTAAAATTGCCTTATGTTTGCTTCACAGTTCTTATGTGGGCCCAAGATTTGATGCTCAGAACCAAATCTAGATGTAAATAGTGAATACCAGCTTCTTAACCCTGTGGGATCTACCTATAGTAGTGTAGGATAATTTACTTCATATCAAAAGTTCTTATTTTTAGATCTACTTAACTAATCAGGTCAAGATCTAAAATGGTAATCAATAATGGTTACTGTAGGATTGAACCAATACCCTGACATGGATTTGCATTTGGAGTACTTAACCAATTCACTCAACATTACCAAAAATTGAAATGCTATCAGGCAACGTATACAAAATAATAAAAGTGACCAACTTAAAAGATACTTTAGGATTCTCAAAAGTGACATACCAAAGGACAAAACTAAATCTTTTTAATATAGTTAAATATTTTTTCTTTGTCATGCTAGTGTGTCATATTATTCTCTTGTCTCTCTATTTATGTCAGAGCTTCATAAGAGAGTAAATTAGTGATTTTTATATAACTAGTAACCCCTATCCTAAATTGGTAGCTTAGATGATAACCTTGTAGGATGTTGATGTAGTACGAGAATGAAGAAGAAGAGGAAAAAGAAAATAGGGTTTAAGAAGATAAAGATGAAATTCAGGCTTGAGCACCAGGGAGATCTTTCTCCCGCTCTGCACATCACTATGTAAAAATTAAAAACAAAGTAATATCAATTTGCAATGCCAAAGGATTTCTAAATCAACTGAACTGTAAAACTTGGCCTTTTTATAGGCCCATACAAGTAGAAGTCTTTCATCGTACCCGATATGGGTCTAAAACAAAAGGGGAAAATAAGTCTAACAAAAGGGGAAAATAAGTCTATCCTAAAGTAAAGAGGAAAATAAACTAAACAAATAAAAGAGCATAGTGGTTCCCATCAATTCTCCTCGACTTTGAAAAATTCGCCACTGGCGAAGGGTGACCGCCGTGGATGATGAAATCGAACAGGGAAGGTCTGCACAAACTCCTCAGTGGTGGGTCTCCTCAGCAGTGGTGGTTGCAATGGATGAACTGAAAACAGCTGAGACCCCGCGGAAGTGTGATAACGAGTTAGGTCCTCGCATTAAACGCCAGGCTAATCCCAAGATTACAGGGAATATCGAGCTCCTAGGCGCTGGAACCAAACCTCCTCAAAACCTTGTATGGACCCCTGCGTCGAGTATGTAGCCTTTTCAAAGTTTCATTGAGAACTTATTTGGATGCACTCTAATCAACATCTCGTCACCTATTGCGAGTTCTTGCAGCCGCTTGTGAGATTCTACGGTAGATTGATAGTTATAATTATTAATTGTCATTTACCTTGTATTATAATCATGTAACCCATGAAAATATGGTGCAAGTGTCAACTGTGACAATGAGTGGAATACCTAGGGAAGGGGGAGAAAGCAGAGGGAATTTCTAGATCTGGGAGTAAACTCATCAATAAGAGACTCATGCGAAAAGTGGGACCTACACAAGGTGACATGACTTGCTTTTCTTATCAGTGACTGTTCCTGACTTGTTACTCACTAGACTTAGTTTTGGCAGGTTTCAACACTATTTGCTTTTCATTCTATTTAAATGCATGCGTTAGACATACCAAAACTAGTCACTTCCATGTCATATAACTAAGGCTTGCCCAACAAAATGTGTGCGACATCTATGTCTAAGACATCACCCCAAACACAGTCCTCGTAGCTAGACATGTGGATAGGGACCTAACAACACTGGGTAATAGCTTGAGCAATCTTATTAACCTCAATTCACGTTGTATGGGTGAGAATGTGATTCAGTCTTGAAATCCATCTTCTCAAGAGCTGCCTTGGCAATGATGTTTGCACAACTACCCCATCTAGCATTAACTCATAATTCTTTCCATTTGTAGTATAGGTGTTGAGCACACTAGACTTACGCCAGTCCTCATCCTTAACAGCTGTGTGTGGACACCTAACGACACCTAATTGGGCTAGAAACCCTAACTTCATCATCAGAATCAGTCGTACTACCAGTTGGTTCATATACTACTGTCTCAATCTCATCATCATTGGTTTCCCTAATTAGAAGGTTCCTAGAGGACACTCTGTAGCAACGTGACAGTAGCCTTGACACTTAAAACAATGATTATCCTCAGCGTTCTTAGAAGATTCACCCATCACTGACTTGTCCTTAGGATCTTTAGCGGTGTGAGTGTTTGGGCTAGGTTGCTCCCATGCTTTAGGAACAATCTTACGCTCTGAAGAAAATCTGAGGTTTTTATGTCTTGAGCTGCCTGGCTTGCTCGCTGGATATCTGACCTCTTCCCAGAACGATAGCTAGATATAGCTTGGTAAGAGTTTTCTTGCACCTTACAACGTAGGGTTAGGTCATCAAATTTGATAGTGTAGTCCTGAACTGACTTGCTACCATGGCGAAAGCTGTGCAGTTTATCTAAGAGGCGACGCTTATAGGAATTGAGAATATATTTTTCCTTGAGTTTCTGTTTCATTTCCTCACAAAACTCTATCGAAGCCCCGCGCCTAGTGTACTCTCTCCATCGAGGTCCAATAAATCATAACTGACCCTATAAGTCTCATTCTAGCAAATCGAATCTTATTTTTCTCAATAAACTTATACCAATCAAAGTAGTAATCCAAGTCAGTCGTCCAATTACTAAAAATCTTTAGGTCAAGGCTATTGTCAAATGTAGGACGGTCTATCTTAATCTTATGGATTATGTCATCTTCACTAATCCTAGATCTGCTAATGCTCTCTTCCCTTCTCCTATCATTGCAGTTCTCCAAAGTTCTTTTATTAGATTTACTTTTCAACTCATTTACTTAGAGCTTTAGGTTCTGAAGCTCCTTAAGAATTAGGTCTAATTTGGCCTCCATAACTAGATGATTAAGAGAACAAGTTCTACCACTATGAAGGAGCATGCACTATCTAAGATGCAAATGCAGTACATACAATCACACTGATGCAAACAATTTCTTACGTGTCACTAAATGCATGTACTATATGATCAAATAAAAAAATATTTTCCTAATGAATTCTAAAATGACGATGCAGAAAAGTGACTCTTAAAAGTGAATATGTAGCATGCAACAATATAGTCAATTAACAGCAGCAAATATAACTTACAACCACCTCAAGTTTACAAAAGGTATGCAAAATATCGCAAAAGTAAGAATATACGCAGAGGCGCTTGAAAAAACACCAATGTCGTGTAGTAGTTTCAAACTAAGTTGTGTAGATACCAAATTTGTTGCTCAAAAGTTGCGAAATTCTCCCAGTATCTTTGGGACTCAGCTGGGGATCCAACACTTCAGACGGAGTTCGAATCAGACTCCGAACGGAACAGACTCTGAATCAAAACTGTGTTGTTGCAGGAACAATGTGGCTCAAATTAGAGCCGATGAGGTCAGCTCGGCTGACGTCAGCAACGAGTTGGATGACGTCAGTGTTGGCTCAGGCGACTCGGGGTCAGGTTAATGGCTCGGGTCGAGCCGCTGACGTCAGCTTCGCCTTGAGCTCGACTGCGAGCGGGTCGACTCTGAGAACAATGGCGAGTTACGTCGCTTCGTGGGACAACTTAAACTCAATAACAAAGTGGATTCGAGTTTGAAAGTTTAAGCCCATAATACGTTTCACTTCACTCGATCACAACTAGGGTTCGAAACCCTGCAAGCGGCGGCGGCTTCTGACTACGGTGGAGACGCGTTAGAGATCTGCTTGTGGTGTGGAAGAAGTCAAAGGCGAAGAACGACGGTGGGGATCTGCTTGTGGTTGTGAAAGATGTCTGTGGTCGATGATGAAATCTCAGTCGATGAGCTTTGTAGAAGTCGGCGACCGTCGAAGGAGGGGACAGATGCTGCGGCGATGAAAACTGGGAAGGCGGTGGCGGCGTGGCGGCGGACTTGGGGCACCATCCCAAAAGGTTAACCTATTTGGTGGAGTAGCCTAAATCCTTATATACCCAAGACTATTCCAATGTCTAGCCGATGTGGGACTATTTGTTTAACATCCAACTCAACAATCCCCTTCGAACAAAGAGTCTCCCTGTAAGCTCATCTTTCTTCACACATGAAAGATCATATGCTCCATTGAGATCATAACTCTTTCCCTGCGTGGAGGGACATGCCACACCTTATGTGAAGCAATACTGCAGTTTGTTACTCTTCACCATGTGGGAAGCAACACGTCTTGCGTGGAGTAGGAGTACTACTGCCAAATCCTCGAGAGCCCGACTAGGAAGGGGAAGAAGATAAAGGGGGCAAAGAAATTAGGGTTTGTAGAAATTGGGAAAAGATAAAAGAGATTGAGATTAATTCGTATTCAGTACCCAGGTGATCTCTCCTACTCTGCACATCACCATGCAAAGATTCAAAATTGGACAACACATCAGCATGTTAAATAAAAGGTTTCATTGAATTCAAATTATCATGGTAGGAATGAGCTACATGTCTTAACCTCAAATAAGCCCACACACTAAGAAGTTTCCCATCACAACCGATGTGGGACTAAATCACTAAAAAAATAAATAAAACAACTAACAATCATCCCTGATATGGGAGTAAAATAAAGGAGGAAAATAAGTCTAACCTAAAATAAAAAGAAAAATAACCTAAACAAATAAAGGGCTTAGTGATTCCCATCAGTTGCTTTAATCACGGTCTAACAATGCAGTTTGACTCGATAAATTGAAACTAATTGTGCACAAGATACAATATTTCAAAAGCAAAATAGGATGTGAAGTGTTCCAGGCATGTTTTGGCTTCAAAGGCTTAAAACAGGGCTAAAGCGGATAAAAGCAGGTTTTTGTTATATATTTTTGTTATACCATTTTTATTTCTCTCACCATCAACCTTTTTGTTTTTTTTATCAAGTTAGCAATAATGGCCACTTATAGCTGCAATTTCTTCTGCAATTTTCTAGAAATAATAAAAACTTATTGAGCGAGGAGAAAGTGAGGTAGGGAATTTAATAATAAAAAATCTTGAACCTTTTGATTTTATCACAAGAGGGAGGAGACTTAATAGAAGACTCACTTTTGAGATGTTTTTTATGTTTGGATTTTCTGCCACTTTAGTTGAGAATTGTTTATGGGTTTTGGGACGAGGAGCCTTTGAGCGAGTTGGTGGACAAAGCCAAGAGATTTGGTGGGGGGGGGGGGAAAAAGAGAGATGTTAGGCTAGTGTAGATTTTTGTTCCAAAAATATTATGAGTCTTTAAAAACTTTGTATTAGTTTGGTCTTGATTGAACCTAACTGTGGCAGTTCAAATGCTTAACTACCTCTTTGAGTTACAGAAGTAGCTAAAGGGTGTTATATCACTTTAGATTATTGTAAGATGAAAGGGGTAACTTCCGGGGTTTGAGGGTCATTAGTGCCTGAATTAGCTGCTTCAGGGGCTTCTTATGGAAAAATTTGGAGCTGAATCCTACCCCTTCAAATTTGATAAAGTTGCATCAAGAGATTTGAAGAGGAAGAGATGAGATGTAGGCCTTATACTCTAGTCTATATATAGTAACTAATGTGAATACATCTAGACTCACAGGCAATGTGGGACTAAACCAATACAGAGTCTCTCACAACACTCCCCCTCAAGCTGGACCATATATATATCATAAAATCTACTCGTGTTCTACCAAGTGGTTTGGTAAGAAGATCTATTGATGATAATGCTTCACCACAACGATCTTTTCTTCGAGCTTCTTACGAATTATATGACAATCAACATCAATGTGTTTGGCCTCTCATGGAATACGACATTTTCAGTAATGTGTATTGTTGTTTTGTTATCACCATATTGTTGCATGGGATACTCTGGAGGAAACTAGTCTCTGTCAATATATCTCTAATCCAGATTAGCTCTCATATCACATTTGCCATCGTCGTATACTCGGACTCTGTGCTAGACCGAGAGCCCTCACTCCACTTCTTGCTTTTCCATTAAAAAAAATTTCTCCAAGAAAAACACAATATCATGTGGTCACCTCCTATCAAAAGGGCACCCTACTCAGTCTGTATCTGAGAACCTTGCTACTCTGATCCATGGTCTGAATAGAGAAGCTCTCCCCCTGGATTTTTCTTGAGGTACCTCAAAATTCTTATTATCGCCTCCAAGTGGATAATCCTCAATGCTGACAAAAACTAACTCATTACGAATGTGATGTTCGGTGTGATCATCGTCAGGTAGTTTAGTTTTCCCACAAATCTCTTGTACCTCCCAGTATTCTCATGAAGCTCCCCCTCATGTGGTAGCTTCATATTTACGTCCATCAGAGAATCAATACTCTTGCATTCTAGCATCTCAGCCTCCGAAAGCAAGTCGAGTATATATTTTCTCTGTGATAGAAGAATGCCCAGTTTGGCTTTGGCCACCTCATTGCTTTAGAAGTATTTCAAGGATCCAAGATTTTTGGTCTGAAAGTACTTCTGCAAGTACTTTTTTAGGTTATCAATCCCTTTGTCATCTCCTATGCTGTGATCACAATATCATCTATACACACAACTATAATCTTCTTCCCAGCCTATATCTGCCAAACACAGAGTGGTCTTTTTCTGGGCGATCAAGACCAAACTCCTAAATCACTGATGAAAGCGCTCAAATCAGACTCTGGAGACTGCTTCAGACTGTAAAGTTATTTTTTTAACCCGTAAACCTTTGCACACTCTCCTGAGCAACAAAACTGGTGGTTGTTCCATGTAAACCTTCTCATCGAAAATACCATTAAGAAAACATTCTTTGAAATCATCTGGAGGGGGAATATGTGATCTGCTAATCAAATACGGAAATTAAAACTTAAACAATTCTACACAAGTATAACAATAACAACTTGCAGTCAAAATAACACCAAAGAGTGAAGCTGAATTCTCGGTGAAGAGCTCTAAAACTTCTCTTCAAAATTCCTCTAAATAAGAGTTGAGGTGCTTTCTTGGTTTCAACAAGTGTAAGTATATAAAACAATATCAAACATATAATGATAAGCAAGTATAAGCATGTAAGATATAAACAAGAGTGAGTAGAGTTGAGTTAAGAGAAAGAAAAGCAATCGAAAACACGAGAGATTTGTTTCGAGGTTCGAGCAACTTGATTTACGTCTTCTCCTTCACGCAATGAAGGATTTTCACTATGCACGATCCCGCAAGATTACTAAACGCTATAAGTTACCTCAAGAACTCGTTCCCGCAAGTCCCTCACTCGTTCCCGCAAGAACCAAATACACGACCTGGAAGCTCACTTTGAGGCCACAACCTTCAACCACTTGAAATACAATAAAGAGCAACTAGTGATCAAGACTCTTGACCACAAACAAAAATCTCAATACAAGAATTCCTATAGAATAGATATAGAAGTGATTGGTTTAAGCTTGTGTAAGAAAACGAGAGATTTGAAATTTAATGGCTCAAGAAAAACTTTCAGTAAAACCTTCTTAAAGATGTGAAAATGAGTAGCACATAAAACGTTTCTTTTCAAAAACTTATTTCAAAAATTTTGCCTCAACTTGTAAACGCTTGATAGAAAACTCTATAATGGCTCCTATTTATAGAAAATAGGATGACAAAGGCTTTTTGGAGTTCTGACACGGTCGACCGTCAACGATATAATCTTTTGGCCGTTGCAGTCGGTCGACCGGGCGGACGATCGGCCAGAGCACTACTCTGAGCTCAGTTCTGAGCTCAGAGTTGGCAGTCGACCGGCCTGGCTATGTCAAAATGGGCAACAACTCGGTTGATCGCGCAGTCGACCGGTCCTAGATCTAAAATGCTCTGTGCATGTTGTGCACATCCGGTCGATCGCGCGGTCGACTGACAAAGCATTCTGCTCTGCGGGCGTTGACTAGCCTCAGCCCAAAAACTCATTTTTTTAAAAAGCCTTAAGAATAAATAAGGTCGAGGATACCCAAGTAGGTCAGTCCATCAACCTATTCTACTAGTTCTGCATCTGCTTTGCACCAGACGTGATTAAAAATACTCGACGAAGATCCTCTGCTATGCGATTGAACTCGTCGTAATAATCATCCATGGGCTGGCCATTCTGCTTCTTCCGAAACAGCTCTTGGATAACATCATAAGCCATGTTGATGTTGTTTCCTCCGTAGAGTTCGTGCAGAAAACACCATAACTCCTTCATAGTCACTCAATGAAGAACAAGTCCTGAATCTTGGGCTATATTGTGGTCAGTATCAGATGTAGTAGGTTGTTGTTCAGTGTCCAAGTATCTATCACTGGAGTAGGAGGGTCTGCCAACAAATGACTAGTCTTCTCTCGACCAGCCACATAAATTTTTATTACCTGCTTTCACTGTAAATAATTATTCCCATCAAGTTTTCGGTTTGTAATCCTACCAGAAACTCAGAAATCCTCGTCTCAGTCGTCGTCCCACTAGACTCGCTCGCCTTTTCTCAGTAGAGTTGGTCATTATAAAATAGACAAATTCTAAAATTAAATCCTCCAAAAGAATAAACAGAAACTCTCTACTACACCTCAAAGAAGGTTCAATACCTTCACCAAAACACTCACCAACAAGGCTAACCAAATATCAGAATCTCGAGCCGAATATCAAATCATCTTCAGATCTGTGGCACGACGGCGAGGTCGATGGAGGTGGCGAGGACAAAGACGAGGGCATTCTGGCTCGGGTCAGCTATATCTGCTCAGTCAACTCGAGTCATCACTGTGCGGGTCGGGTTGACTGAAGCGAACCTGGGTCAGTTTGACTGCTGGGCGGTCGGGTTCAATATGAACTTGAATCAACTCCTCTAATCCACAGCTGTTACAGCGGATATCGAAGGAGATGAGGGCACAGTGACGATGACGACGGCTGCAGAGCGTAAGCGAGGATCTTCGACAAAGACTAGGACAACGAGGATCCGGTTGGCGAGGCCAGGTGTCGATGGTGTGGCAAGTAGATTTGTCATCATAGAGGAGGGCGATGAAGGCATCGACTCAGATCTAGATTGGCTGATTTGATGTGGAGTTTGGCGACGACATTCGTGATTTGACGACGAGGCGGGCGGAGACGAGTTGGCGGCGGCGATGAGGTGGATGAAGAGGCGATGTCGAAGTGATGGAAGCAGTCGGCGGTAAGTTGGATCTAAAGGCGAGGGCGGTGGCTGGAGAGGAGGCGATAGTGGCAGGTGGTGCTGAAGGCGAGGAAGAGGCCGGTGGTGTTGTCGGCGGCGAGAAGGCGTAGAGGGAGTGGCGGCGGACTGAGGAACTATGGTTAGGGTTAGGGTTAGGGTTTGGGGGTCGGGTTGGGTAGATGAACAACAGTTTTTTTGTTGGTGGGATTAGGGTTTGGGTCTTAGGATTAGGGAGAATTTCTGAGCGGCTCTGATACCATAATTGCATAAGAGATTTGAGAAGAAAAAGATGAGATCTAGGCCTCATCCTCTAGTATATATATAATAAGTAATGTGAATACATTAGTCTCAGAAGTAATGTGGGATTAAACCAATATAGAGTCTTTCTCAGCAAAATTCATTGTTAGGTCATTCAAAGTCAAATTGAAGATCCGTTTTGTTACATCATCTAAAATTTCTGAAAGCAATAAATCAAGTGTTTTTTAAGTTCTTTGCCCATGTGTCAACTAGGTAGAGCCAAGAGAGCAGAGTGCTTAGGTTTGTCGTTTCTGGCATACATATTCTTAATTCAACTTTTTGGTGCTGATCTAAACACTTGAAAACCATACCATTTTTGGTAGGTCTTAAACATCCTAGGCTGTTAATTAGTAATTTCCCCTCATAGTATATCGGCTCCCAAAGCCACCACTCGATATAATACCTTTATTTTTTTTTATACGCTAATGAAAGAATTAGTAACTTAAGTACTTATATAACATTGTTTGATTGGTGATGATGATTTCTAAGTTATAGTTTGTTTAAAATCTAGAAAACTTTAGTATTCTTTGATTGATGGATCCTTTTGATTTTTTTCATTTATGTTAAAATGCAATAATTTATTTACCTATATTCTAAACCATGTGAGCATATTGAAATTTTAAATAAGTTCGTGAGTCATATGTTGTGTTGGTGCTTTAAAGGAGCTTGGTGGCAACTTAAAATTTAGTGCTTTTAGATATACACCCCTCAAATCTTTCCTATTTAGAAAAAAAAAGTGCCCCTCTAATTATTGATATTGCTAATTTACCTTCCAAATAATTTTTTGGTCTAAAATTTTACTCCCCCGGGCCCCTCGCTATTTTGAAATAGAAGGAGTATATTCTTTTTTAACTTATGAACTTGTCCAATTTTTTCAAAAATGACTAAATTGCTCCTATTTAAATAATTAAATCCCTCCTTCCCAACTTGACCCTAGCCTCTTTGTTCTTTTTCTTTCTCCTCGTCTTGTCTCTCTCAAATCAAGCTCCTTGTAAAAATGCATAAAAAAGAACAGAAGAATAAGTCACTATTATAATGAGATTTCTTCATCATTTTCTTATTCTCAAAATCTAACAAGTTCTTAAAAAAAAACCCACTTTCAAAAGTATCCTTTCAAAGTTAAACCCATTCCTATTTACATTTGAAAGGAACTTTGGCGGATTTTTGGTTTAAGTGGCATTGTGTGTCTGTAGGATAAAAGTTTTGTTTTTTGTAGAATTTGGGTTAGATCGATATGTAAGGGGAATTTTAAGACCCATAAGGTTTGGAGGGTAAATTGGTAATATCAATGATTTGGTGGGTATTTTTTCTAAAAAGAAAAGATGTGATGGGTATATACCTAAATAAAACCGTTAATTTTAAATGAGAAAGACTGTGATACCTATCTCAAATGAGAAGTCAAAAAAGGAGAGTTGACACCTGGCATGACAAATAGCAAGCAGATGGGAGAGAATACAATGGGAGAAGAATGAGTTTTGCTGCCCTACTCTTTCTTGCTTCTTAAGTAGAGAGAGAGAGAAGTAGAAAATAGAGAAGGAAAGAAAAGGAAACAAAGGAGAGGATAAATTAGTAAGTGTTTGCCTTATCCATATGATTTAGGATCTTATTTTCTTTTCTCTTAATGATAGCCATGATGATTTCACATAAGTTTATAGCTGAAGCATGATAGTCTTTATGGTTTTACCATGTGCATAAGGTGGTATTTGGTTGATTGAGAGAGCATTCGACATAAAAGGGAAAAAAAAACATTGACTGTGCTCTTATTAGACATGTTTTCCAATTAGGTCATGTTCATTAGTTTTGTATGCTAAGTAGATAGGTATTGTTTGCTTCCGTCAAAGTCACCAATGATTGCTTGTTAAATAATACCAGAAGTTTTGTAATTATGCTAATGATGTTACAGTTGTACAAAATGATTCTAAACTTAAGCCTCTTATAGTAAGGATTGATTATAGAACTCTTAATATGTGCTTTCTATGTGTTGAGTTTTTGCTAAATTTTGGGTAACCTATTTCTGATAGATTGTTTTCTCTTTAACTCATATTGGAATTTATTCCAAAGGATGTGACATAAGTACAATTTCCCTTTTTAAGTCTGCTATACATTAGCATTATAAAATATATACATCTGAATTTTCCATGAAAAGTTACTTTGCATTGTTTATTTCTTTTCTTAAGTGTCTTGAAAATAATACTCATCCACATCATTGGTTCTCAACTATCAGTGTCATTTGATTACTCAAGAAATTATCGATTAGTATCTTGAATATTTATATGCATTGAAAATGTACTTTCAATTATGCTAAATGTATATGAACCGTCAACCAATTGGATATGTGGACACACATGGGCTACCAGTGGTATACAGACCTCTGCTTAGTGGGTAAGTTGACCTTGAGTATATCGGCTCCATTTAAGATGTTCGATGTTGATTTAGTGACTCCATAGGAGACATCTCGGAAGATATTGGACTCATGGATTGAGTGGACTTATCGAATTGCTGATATCATTATTACTTTATTGACTAGTCGATATATTGATATTGTTACTGTTACAGTGAAGTACCTACATTGAGGCATCATCTATATTTATGATGTATATTTTGCATCACACATTTGCCAAAATGCCTTGCTTAAAGTCCAAGATGATTTCAAGTGATATGCATATCATATATTGAATGTTTCTTTAAAAGTCATTACTATGGCATTTGAGTTGGATCAGTCATTTTTATGGGATTATTGAACTCCTATATGTCATGTAAACCTTCTCATTAGGGGAACCTAAACTTTACGATTTTTGAGTTTATACTGAAGCGTGAACTCATGCAAATCATCATTTAATTTTTCAGAGTAGCATCGACTCATGGGTATGTGTGATTCTTCAATGAGCTATTCCTCGACATGACAACATTAGGGTAATGCTCATTTTTTGTGGTTTCCAGTTCTTATTCAGTGTGAATGGTCTAGATGTGTGGTACATGGACAAGAGCTTGTTAGTGAATGGATTTTAATGGTTGTTTCGGAGATTATACAAAGATATTAGCAAGTCTATACTCTCAAGTTATGGTTTGCTGCCGACGGTAAATAGAAGTTGGTTATGAAAAAAAAAAATCCAATGAGACACATCCTATGCGTGGTCTATAAATGAAACTTATTGTGGTGTTTACTTGGAAATATATATATAAATTGGATATTATGAGTCATGTGATTTGGAATAACATTGTTCATGTCATATTATCTGAGCAACGAGTAAGATTTCAATAATGCTTTGTTTACGACTATGAAACTAGGTCTTGATTTATAAAATTTATTCTATATAGATCGGGTATGATTGTTCACATCCTAAGATTTGAATCACCTCATGTCTTGGGGTCCGACACGCTTGGTGCCCAAAGTCATTGCAAAGAACATCATAATCATCACTAGTAACTAATTAGCAATTAATTCCTTGTGGTTGAACATCAATATGTCCATCATATCCAGTGATTGGAACAAGATAAAATAAAATAATAATGACTGATCTTCTAGTCAATTTAATATCAAACATGATAAGTTATAGAGACCCCTATCAATTTTGACTTAAGCAACAAGCCCTCATTCGCCAACGAAGAAGACCGCGAGACCCATGAGGCTGTTCAAGAAATCTTGACAGTCATCAGGAGAAGAAATGGGGATATAATCAGCTAGGATCGCCACGCCATTAAGTTAGCTCGACAAGATTGTTCACACCTCCCAATAGCGAGATTTACATAAGAATAAATATTACAGAAATTGACAGTGCTCCGAGATCCGTATCAAACTGCAATTGCAGTGGTGAAATCTTAGACGATAGGCTTTGTATACAAACTTCTTATTAGATCTAAAAGGGTATTTAACTCATCTACTGCCCTCTATTTGCCATTGGGATATGAGTCGGTTAATATTTCGAATGGTGTATAGTAGCTATAGAAGAATTAGCAACTATTTAATTAATGTATGGTGGAAAAGTGTTAGATCTACTTTTATTGATCTAACAAAAAGTGTGTAGTCTGGCCCGTATGCGCACACACGAATATCATAGTAGTATTCAGTTATCACTGCGCAATATGCAGAATTCTTATATAGGTTCTATCATATGCATCCATTGAATTAAGATTTGCTATGTAAACGTTTAAATGAATGAAGATATCATGAACTCACAAGATTTTACTCGAATGTTAGATACCCATGCAGACTTAGCAAGATTTTTTAGCTGTAGAGACAGAAAGCAAAAGGTTCAATTAGTGTTGAGAAAATATGCAACACTGATCTATCAAAGAGAAAGGATAGATGGTAAAAGGTTATAGTCTCTATGGAGTAAAATAATAGTAAGAGAAAGTAGTGACTAGTAAATAGGTTCTAAAGTTGAAGTGACAAATGGTCTTTCTCCTAGGGTTGCTTGTTTCACTTCTCTACTGTCTTGGGGTTCCAATTAAGCAACATCTCCTTTTATTGAGTAGCCTTCTATGTAGCACGAACACGGGCATGGGTGTCGGACACGACACGGACACAGACACGGCAAAATAAAAAAAAAAGATACGGGAACACGTCAAGCAATATTTTATTATTATTATTATATCGATAAATTTTCTTTCCATGTTCCTAATTTTTGATTTTTTTCTCATACATTCAAAGAGGTGATTTGTTTTCAATTTTTTCAACGGTACTTCTCGAAGTAGACATTTATACGCAACTCTACGTATGTGAGTAGAATAATGAAAAATTAACTTGTCAAAAATAATCAAACATGAATAATTAATTTTTATTAAAGGTAAGATGGAAAACAAAATAAAATCTAAATAGTTTACATCTATAACTTCTATAAAATAAAAACAAAACAAAAAAATCTAAAAAAAATCTAACTAATACTTCACCTAGTTCATGATGTGTGTAAATTCTATTAACATATTTGCTTATGTCAGAACGACATTTTTCACATTTATTTAAGTGACATGTTACTTTTAGATATTTAATACATGATCTTTAAATTTATTTAATGCCGACACGGCGTTGGACGCGGTACCGACACATGATTTTATGGTTGTTTAAAATCTGACACGGCATCTTACTGTCTGATACGTGTCGGGTAAGTGTCGGGCAAGTGCCGGTGTCCGATATGTGTGGACACGGCACTCGCTTTGAAGTGTCCGTGCTTCAATCATCAAATAGGATTATAGTTAGGTTTATAATCTAATCACACTTAGATTTATTATCTAACCTGGTGCGGGATACTCCTTACATATCTTCAAAAGAATAACTCAATCAAGCCCGGAAACAGACAATTTGCTGTGCATTAAGAAATTCTCCCTGTTGATTTCACTGAATAAAAAACTAGAGCACTTTGTCTATATTCGGTGGAACAAGGCCAACACTCGGTCTACTGAATTGGACATCTGGGGTGTGGAATTGAGGCGGGACTTCTCTGTCTCTATTAGCAGACCCAGTTCCATATTAGGAAAACTGAATTGGATGGTCTGCTGCTGACATGACAGATGGTTTTTCCTGTTTCATTTTCAGAACCGCCCTTCTATCATAGGCTGCAGACTCCTGGATAGCTATTACAGCTTCGGGGTTGAATATGCTTGTCACTTTGCACTAACTTCTGCTTCCAAGTCGCAATGGAGCAGTTTCCTATTCCTTCTTCACTTATCTTCACTGAAACTGGATGTGTGAGGACCTTACCTTGATGTTATGATGGTTTTGATCCTCTTGCATCACCTTCGACAAAACAGAATGAAACCAAACTTTATCTTTTTTGGCAAGTTTTTACTAAGATTTTGTTGAATATGCCTTTCCTGCTCTACATACTTTACTTCTTGGTGTTGTATCTGAATTTGGATCGTTTGCAGGTTGTCAAGCCACTTAGTCAAGTGCTTTCTTCTCTAGTTGATCAAGATAGTGGCAATCAGATGGACCAGGACAGTGTCAGTTCTGACAGTTACACTATCGATGAATTTGAGGTGCGCATTTTTGAACCGGAAAAATCCGGTGGTCATTGGGAACCAAGAGCCACTATTCCGATGCAAACTTCTGAAAATGCTCTCACTGTGCGGATGGTCACACTACTTGTAAGTTCATCTATGCTATTAGTGCAAGTCCTTTATGCATTTTCCATTCTGAGGTTTTAGTTCAAAAGTCCCAATTTATAATCGCATTGCCTTGGAATCTATAGAATTTAACAACAAAGGAAAATGAAACTCTTTTGGCCATCGGGACAGCTTATGTGCAAGGAGAGGATGTAGCTGCTAGAGGACGGATTCTTCTGTTTTCTATTGGCAAAAATAATGAGAATCCCCAGAATCTGGTACTGGTTTGAATAAATATCACATGATCAATTTTCGTTTGTTTATTCTTGCTGATGTTAATTTTTTTTTTTAAAAGTTCTTATTCAAGTTGCAAACATGCTTTATTTTTCTTTTGACCAATGAATCCATTATTTTTTTTCTTAACAGATATCAGAGGTTTACTCTAAGGAACTAAAGGGTGCTATCTCAGCTTTAGCTTCTCTTCAAGGTCACTTATTGATTGCATCTGGACCGAAAATCATCTTGCACAAATGGACTGGTTCCGAGTTGACTGGGGTTGCCTTTTATGATGCTCCTTTACATGTCGTGAGCTTGAACATAGTGCGTATAGTTCCGTGAACTAAATACCTTCTAGATTTTTCGTCTTTCAGTCATGTATAGTTGATTGCATAGTGTCTCGTTGAATGTTCTATTCCTTGTTATCTTCTATTGCTAACTACTACTTACAAAAGACATCTATTCTCTTTGTATCTTTTGACCTTTACTTCCTTTGCACTTCTGATTAGTGAATATTACAAATAGTGACATAAGATTTAATGCATTCGTCTGATAGTTGTATAAGATTGCAACTACTACGCCTGCTGATAAGCTATTCGAAACATACGTACAATATAGCAGTTGTGCAACGAGCATTTTATAGTATTCATGCATTATGCTTTTCTTTTCTTTGGCATTTATTGAAGTACACGCATGGTTTCTTTCTTATCTTGTTTGAATTTCTAGGATTTCAACTGGTATAATATCCATTCTGACTCACAAAAGGAAAGGTAGAAATCATTACAATGTTTAAGATGCGAGAATGTGAGACAAGGTGGACAACCCTTGGACGCCGTTTTGAAAGTGGAATAAGATGGTACAAGGACTTTTATTCTCCTCATGCCTACCACACCTATAGTTTCCTATAGTTTTATGTGGTATAAATTTATCCCTCTTATACCCAGGGCCCCTCTTCTACCAAAATTTTGCTCATAAGCAATTCCGAGTGAGACCTGAAATTGCTCATGTCCAAGTTCTTTTTCTATTTTTATACCCAAAATTCCTCTAGTACCCAAAGGTTAACGTTCAAAGACTACTAGTTATAAGATGTCTTTATAAGCTTTGCTAGGTATAAGATGTCTTTATACCCATTTGTTTCTATGTTCGAAACACGTAAATCCTTGCACCTAGATATGGACATGGCGTTATTCTAGTTTGCGAAAGGGGCCATGAGATTTAGTTAATATGCAAATCTGATGCAATTGCAAAATTAATTTGTTGTGTGATGCTGCAATCAAAATAAACTATAAGGTATACTTTCTTTCATGACCTAGTATCTTTGCCAGAAACCAACAAAATGTCTGGACATGTTCCCTTCTTGTAGCATGTTGATGCACTGTGGAATTTTCTGGAAATTCACAATGAAAATCTTCTATAACAATAAAATAAAAAAATGACAGATCTAAGTTAAATTTTATTGAACATGACTTGATAATCGATGTTAATGAAATTGATTATTTTGTTTATTCTGTAATTTATCTTCATAAACTGTATGCATGGTTCAAAATCTCAGACTCGGAATCTTGGCCATTTCGTCTTGGTATTATCAGTCTCGGTCAAAAAAAAATTTAAAACAATAATTAAAAATGTTTTAAAACTTGTTCAGATAATTAGTAGCCTTTTAACATATTTGTTTGAAATAATTGATGTAACTTGAATCACATTTGGATAAGACATTACATTATAAAGTAGTTGGTGCAAAAAGATAAGTTATTATGGTATTTACAAAATATTACAATACAATTAATCTAAGAAACGAATTATATTCTGCTTAATTATATTAATTAAAACCATTTTCTGACATTTGATAAGCTATTTCCTAAATAAATTTTTTACTTCTATTAGAGACAACAAATTATTGATCATTTTCTAACAAAGCAAGTTTTAAAAATAATTAATGTAACAGATTATTTCTTTGATTAGTTACCAATTTATTTCCCTCAAAATTTTTATTTTGGAGATTGTTGGCAAGGGAGATGAGTATTTACAATCTTTAGTAAGGGCCTGTTTGTTTCGTTGCAAAACGTCGCAAGTCGTAAGTCGTAAAATGAGAATGGAAAAAGTGAACTGTAGCAGAGAAAATATATTGTGTTTTACGGTGTTTGGTTGATAAAGTGAAGTGTAAATGGAAAAGTATATTGTATTTTACGGTGTTTGGTTGATAAAGTAAAAGTGTAAATGGTAAAGTATATTGTGTTTTACGGTGTTTGGTTGGTAATGTAAAAGTGTAAGTGAAAAAGTTGACCACAAAATTAACTGTAGTAGTGATTTAAATATTATAAATACTATTAAATTAAATCTACTATTGCAAATTAAATTATATTAATAAATTGGAGATAAAAATTAATAATCTTAATATTTTATTTATAACAATAATATTAATAAAATATTAGTATAAATAGTAAAATATTACTAAAATATTAACTAAATAAATAATATAAAATTTTAAGAAAATCTAAAGAATATTAATAAAATTTTAAGAATACTAATAAAATATAAATATTAAAAAATCTTACAAAAAAATAAAATATAGTTATAATATTATAATATTAAAAATACTTGAAAATTATTATAATATAAATTTTATTATAATATTAAAAAATCTTACAAAAATAATAAACTACAGTTATAATATTATAATATTAAAAATACTTGAAAATTATTATAATATAAATCTTATTATAATATTATTGTAATATTATAGAAATATAAAATTAACAAAGTAAAATATAATTATAATTTAATAATAAATTATCATTATAGTATTATTATACTGAATTATTATTACAACATTAACATAATAAAATATTAATATAATAATAAAATATATTATGATATTAATAAAGTAATTTTTATATTAAAAAATAATAATTAAATATATAATAATTTTATATTAAAGTATAATATTGTTATATTAATAAAATATTAACTCTAAATAAATAATAAAAAATGGAATAAATATTAATAAAATAATAAAGTATTAAATAAAATATTAAATAAAAATATTAAATTAAAATAGTAAAATATTAAATATTAAAACAATATTAAAAACAATAAAAAAATTAAAGATTAAAAATATAAAATAATTAAATAATTAAATAAGAAATTGAACACTATTTAAAATATTAAATATTTAATAATATTAAATTATATATTGATTATCAAGTAACTGTTTTGAACTATAAGTGTACTACAAGTGAGAGTTACATGACCACAAAATTAATTGTAGCAACTGCAAGTGAGAAAATATGAGTGTAAAAGTGATATTTACATGAACACAAATTTAACTGTAGCAACTGCAAATGGGAAAAGAAGAGTTGCATTTTGCAACTTATTTTTCAGCGAAACAAACAACGGAAAATGCAAAAGAAGTTTTACGACTTGCGTTTTGCGGCGAAACAAACACGCCCTAAAACTAAGCATGTACTTTCTCGGGCTTGAGAATAATCATTGTCCTATGGGACATCAAAAATGAAATAAGATTTGACACCTCTACTTTGTGGTGTCGGAGTAAGACACCGATGGAATCAAGCAACAGTGTGGAGTCGTCGTCAATTAATCAAATTTTTTACTCTATACAATCGAGAAGATACTGTTGAATTTGCTGCAATTTTGCAATAACTGTGTTGGATTCGGTCGAAATCGGAATGGAATCAGCCAATTTTGATGGATTCCGATTAAATACCACTGATTTTATCTCTTGTGTGCTGATTCTGGTACGATTTGGCTGATTCGTGTCGGAATTGAGCCGATTCTTCCAACCATGCCTTTATAGTCTTAATCTATGGGCTAAAGCTTTTATTAGATATGTATAACTTAATAGTCACACTATCTAACATGTCTCAATATCTAACTGGGTGTGAGGCCCCATCTATAAAGCAACAAAGGAGGTAGTTAATGCTTACTCTCCAAACCACCTTTCAGCCTCCACTTCTGCCGAGGGCAAATTGGAATTTATGAAGTTTTTTTTTTAATGAAAAAACCACCCTGCTTCTCATGAAAGAAAGGGGAGTAGACTCAGTTTGCAGAAGTTAGCTAACTTGCTACTTGACTTAACTCCGCCCTTACTGCCCAATTAAAAAATGGGGGTATGCCCAAACTAGTCCTGGCATATATTTTCCTATACAATACTAGCCATAACTGTCTTCTAACAGCTGTATCTTACTCTTGCATTGGTTAATTGCTTGCTTGCATTAATATTTGTGGTGACTTGTTGGTGATACCCTTATTTTGTTCCAGGTAAAAAATTTTATCCTCCTTGGTGACATTCACAAAAGTATATACTTCTTCAACTGGAAAGAACAAGGTGCTCAGTTAAGTTTGTTAGCCAAAGATTTTGGCTCGCTTGACTGTTATGCGACAGAATTTTTGATTGATGGAGGTACATTAAGCTTGTAGTTTCAGATGATCAAAAGAATATTCAGGTACAGTTCCTGTTGTTTACTGTGTGCTGGAATTATTGCTTATATTATTCATCTTTAGAGTGTTTTTTGTTCTGTTAAAAACCCATATTTTTTACTTTCGCACCTCACCAACTATTATTAGCTTTCGTCTCATATTTGCTCATAGTGTTCTGATAGGTCTGAACCTAAGTTCTTCTAACTTTCTTTCTGCTGGACGGTAAATAAAGATTTAATTTCTTTCAAGATTAGATTTAAAATGAACCCTTACAAATATAAACATTGATACGAGGCATCCTCGTCATTGTTTTTGTGATCCAAGTCTTTTTTAGGTTGAGTGTGCAGGACAATTTCAACCTGAGAAGGATGCTTGTGAAGTCTGACCAAATTTTAAGAGTAGGGGTGCTAACATGGGACTAGGTTGGATAAATCCGATCATATGCTTAGCTGTCTGGATATTGATATGCAAATGTATTAGCTATAGTTGTGACTTCTAAAATATTATGGAGACTCTTAGACCACCTCTTA